>JAQMCX010000017.1:668054-743224 GCA_029814765.1 Acanthurus leucopareius | reverse complement strand
TGTGTGTGTGTGTGTGTGTGTGTGTGTGTGTGTGTGTGTGTGTGAGTGAGAGAGAGAGAGAGAGAGAGAGAGAGAGAAAGAGAGAGAGAGAATTGCTGCATATTCAAGCACTCAAAAAGATAGAGACAAATTGTAACAGACTCGGTCAAAATTCTGGACTACAGACCCAAATGAGAATCCCTTTTAATTGGAGAGACAGGACAACCCAGCAAGGCAGGAGCAGCTAACTTCGCTTAATTAATTATTTTAATAACCATTCAGAATTAATCTTTTTTTTTATTAAAAAAAAAATTATATGCTTGACTATGCAACTGCAATTCTAAAAGCAAATTTGATGTAGTGCAAAGGAATAGAATTAGCTAATTTCATGACACATGCATAGCCTATGTGCAAAAAGTCAGCTGAAGACACATGAAAAGGCGGCAGAAATCATAAAACATCATGTCTGCGGGTAGCCATAAGGAGACTAATTTTTTTTTATCAATTTACACATAAAACAAACACAAATACAATACTTTATTCATGTTTTCTACAATTTTTACCACCACTAGCGGTTTGACTGGCGCTATTTTCATATAAACGTTACTCACTTCATTCTCTTCTTCTGCAATTCTAATATTAAACCTAACTGGAGAATTAGCGCCACCTGCCGCGCATCTCGACGAACCAACTGCTGGAGTGGGCAACATGTATTTGATGGATGGAAACACACGTAAATTGGCATTTCTTTTGAAGATTTTCTGAAAAACTGGATTACAAATTTTGGCTAGGTTACCTTTGGAGAGAACCTTGTCTATTGTCAATAAACTGATTCATTAAATCATTTGAAGAGAGAATTAAGTAAGCTAACTTAGGTAAATTAAGAGCCAAGGATGGGAAAAGTTTTAGCTTAATGTTACGTTAAACATTCCGTTTGTCTTAGACCAAACACTTAAAAGTGAATTTCTGTACTCACTCATCAAAATGACGATGGAAAGGCAAGTGTTGTGGTTTTTTAAATATTCCATGTCTTCCTTTCTTTCGGCAGATCCACACAGAGTTCGTGTAGTTTTTGTTGTTGTTTTTTTAGGTCCTCATGAATACGTTCACCGGCCGGTCACAAACAGGCTCGTGAAGCTTACAGCGAACGGACACACGCGCGCGCTCCTCCGGACAGTAGTTGTTTCTCCAAGTTGCTGCACTGTTACTCATTCCGGTGATGCTGATGCTGCTGCAGCTCCCAGTGACGACAATCCCTCTCTCTCTCTCTCTTTCTCTCTCTTTCTCTCTCATTCTCCCCCCTTTCCTCTCTCTCTCTCTCTCTCTCTCTCTCTCTCTCTCTCCCTCTGTGTTAGTCACCCCTCATACAGGCCCTTGGTCCTAGAGACATTCATTTTCTCAGGTCCCTTTCCAACTGCTGTCAGCATGTGCTTTTATCTCCAGTTTTCGCTCTCAAAAACAGCTCTGTCTCCGCGCTATGCCTGCAAGTGGTGACAAGCATGTTCGTAAAATACAAAGATAAAGTTTAAATCATCACCTTGGGCTGCAGTGATGGTACCTTGTTCAGATCATTTACTCTTACTTTGTATTAATTTTTTCATACTACATGTCGTTTTATTCTGTTTTATGAGATGCTATTTTAATATGTGTCAAGGGGCTGTGTTGGTTAATTCAAAGACTGTTTAACTGATCAGTGAGTTAATATTCTGTCTGACAATCAAATATACAAATAAACACGCTACATATGTGTAACAAAACAATTTTACAAGTAGAAGTTCTTCAGTCAATTAACTTAGCAAAGTAGGGACATAAGTATGACTTGTTTAATTATTACAAGTAGTTATTAATTTACATATTGCAATCAGTTACCAGTTTTATACAACTTCTGATTCTATTGAACCCTTGATTTCAAGTACACATTACTCAGGTAATGTAATGTAATACATCAGGGACACCCTCTATCCTTTTTTAAGGAAGATTATTATGTTAATTTTTTTTGATGAAACTGGAGTTTTTTGACAATCTTCTGTTGGTTTTGGAAGCTGCAGTTTTCTGTGCTGCTGAATTATATAGAATGATACCAAGAGATGTCTAATTGTTGACCCTGTTTATATCATTATTGATTTTTTATATATATCTTAGCTTAAGACAGGCATACCATATAACTGGGAATTGAGTAAGCATCTTAATGATGCTTAAATATGATGTTTTAAGGACACCGTACTCAGTAAAAATAGCTATCGCATTAAAAAAGAAGTTGATTTCCTGCCTGAAATGGGGAGTAGAAGAAGTTTGAAACAGCATTAAATAGTGTAACACTCAAGTCACTTTCCATCACTGCCCTTTAATATCAGCATTTTTTTCATACAGCAAATCAAACAATGAATCAGTGTGAATACTGATTTGACATACACGTAAATCTTTCACCATCGTCTCTGTTTTGGTTTTCCACATTTACTACTGTATGTGCTGCCATGTGTTTCTAATTAACCGTAGACACACAACAGCTCAGTGTTGAGAGGCTTTTCAAAGGAGAGTGCTGCATTCCTTCCCTTAACTGGTGTTTTAAATAAAAGCAGAAGTACAGATATTACATTGATATACTGTATAGAAAACACTGGTGACTGAATTTTGGCTCAGTTTGTACCGTGCAGATGCTCACGTGTATTAGTAAGTAATTAAAAACTTACTCTGCAGAACACATTTTTTTAAATTATAACACTATATTTATTATTTTCAATCATTTTGTGGTTGTTTTTTGAATTTTAGTTATACAGCAGTGTTCTTACAAAGATTAATTTATTTTTAATTGAATAAATAAGTGCATGAATCCACATCAAGCTGAGTTCTGGACACGGCTTTATTCATTTTGTTTTGAGTGAAAACAAATGAGACATCCAGTCTTGAGACTAAACATGATGTAAAAGAGCCGAATGAAAAACAAAACTTGCCTCTTTATCTACTGATGTTGTTGAAGTATGAATGTCAAAGTGGTGTCCTTTTTCTGTGTCCTTCTAAACCGAAAAGAAATAGTGTAGGACATGTTTTCACATCTGTTTAAGGAAGAAAACAGTATGACAGCTGTGCAATACAAATCTCTCAACATTGTATCCAAATATATTTCTCTTTATTTTGATATTCAAATTAATGAAAATTCATCTTCTCAAGTGTTTATGCTGTCATCAATTAAGCCTACCTCAGTCCACTGAAGAGGACCTTCATATTCATCGGTGAAGCTAGGGGTCAATGGTTTGAGTAGGGTGTTTTTCAATCTTCAGAGCACCCACTGTGGAGTGGGAGGAAAATAGCCTCAGGACAGAAGAATATAGAAAGATCAGAGGAGAATCATGACTTAGTGTGTAAAAGGTCGCTGTTGTAACTGCACCGGGAAACACTTGTTATTTTGAAGTGTCATCTTCTCAAAGACTCCAAGAGTCAGTCTCAAAGATCAGTTTAGATTAAAGCTGTATTGAATAAGTAATTATATAGAACAGACCGCGAATGCCATGCAAATATTCCTACTTAGACATTTCAGACAAACGTGCTGCTGAATTACTTATATGGAACTGTCAGAAATTCAGCACCATGTGGAGAAGTAGGCATAGGAAATGCACAGAAGCAAGAGCATCAGTGAAGAAGCTGGGCGTGTCCATTAAAAGACTTTTAAAACTGAAAGTGGATTGCCTGCAGTCCAAATTTAAGTCAGGTGGCTTCCTGATGACTCACACTATCACTGTTTATATGAGGACAAACAGGCAACCAGAGTTTCAGACTGGCAGATCTTTGTTGTATGTTTTTCACACTCCCACTATGTCTGTCTCTCCTTTTTTTTTAAACCCTAAGCAATAACTGACAGTTGCATCCACAGACTTTGCTTCCTCAATATTTGAAAAATTAAAAAATTGCCACTATCCGATGTCCAAGTTCATCAGGCTTTGCTCTTAAAGGGATCTCACAATAATCTTATCCGCATCAAAGATTATGTTTGGAGAACTAAGCCTGATTTAAAAAAACACATATATAAACATTAGTGTCATGGTCACAATGGCTGCGTACAGTTGCAGGAATGCTAGTGGAGACAGTGGAGAAATGAGTCCATGATCGCAAAGCCAAGGAAAACCAGCGCATGCCAAGCATTTAAATGCTCGACTGGCTCTGTCTCACTTATCATGTAAAAAATAAATAAAAAAACACTAAAAAGTTACAAGGCAGAACAACTGTTCATTGTTGAGCACTAACATACTCTTCAACCCTGACTTCCTGATGCTGCCTTGAAGAAACCCCCCTGACATTTCCATCAAAAGAGTTTCCTCTCTCTAATCCTCTTAACATGTGTGAAGTAAAGGAGAGACTCATTTTTATCCTGAAGGACTGAGGTAACTGAGTTCAGGAGAAACGGGTCACAGTCTGACAGAGCTAATTTCTCAACTGTGCCTACATAAACATTTCAAGAGGGCACATTAAACAAATTACCTCTGTCTCTACCCAATAATATATCAATATTAAGTGAGATAACAGATTTTTTTTGTAGCTTCTTTTCCCTGTGTATCTTTTTTTGATCAGGTCTTTAGACTGTTCTATTTTGTGTCTATTATCAACATTTTTAATTACTAGTAAATGTGACTATAATAATATAATATTATAATATGCAAAATAGATGTAAATACAAGAGCAAAGAAGACTAAATAATAAGAATAAAAACTTACACACAAGTTTGGCTAATAATAACAATAGCTACAGGGAGCATCAAGCAGGACCATAGTTTTTTGTGAAGCCGTGATCTTCTATTCAGACACACACATTTCTCACTGATTCGTGGGAGATGTGAGATTAGAAAACACGAAAAGTTTAAGTCAAAGTGGCAAGTTAGTAAAAACCATTAATGGAACATGAATGCTACACAGATGGAGACCCAGAAAAGAGGAGACAGGAGCTCAGTGTGTCATGGAAGTCCCCTGGCAGCCTAAGACAATTTAGTGGCATAACTAGGGGCTGGTCCAAGGCTAGCCTGAGTCAGCCCTAACACTCATCTCTTTCAAAAAAGGGACGTTTTGAGCCCACTCTAAATGTAGAGAGGGTTTCTGCCTTCTGGACTGAAACAGGAGGATGGTTCCACAGGAGAGGAGCTTTAGAAACGAAGGCTCTGACTCCCATTCTACCCTCAGAGTCCCTTTAGACCACAAGCAGGTCTGCATCCTTTGACCGCAGAGTTCTGGTAGGATATTAGGGTACAATGAGTTCTTTAAGATATGATAAATCCTGACCGTAAAGGACTTTGAGGAGACGGATTTTGAATTCTTTTCTGGATTTTACAGATGTCCAGTGCAGAGAAGCTACTATGGGAGAAAACAATCTCTTATTCCAGTTCTTGTGTTCATGTGTCACATCATCTGTAGACTCTTTGAAGATTTATTCAGGTAGCCTAATAACAAACTGCAATATTCTACCAGGTAACAAATGCATGGACTTGTTTTATGCACTTTTTTAAAATCAAAATTTGTCTGATTTTTTGCAATACTAGTAAGGTAAAAATAAAGGCACTCCTCAAAAGTTAATTAATATTGGAAGTAAAGGAGTTATTCTGATCAAAGATAATCCCCATTTCTTCTGGTGGTGCTAGAGACAACAGTAAAACCAGTCAGTGTAAATTGGTATTTGATGTATATTTATTGTTGTTTTTTGTATTTTTAACTATTTATGCTCATTAGAAAGGTGTGCGGATTCTATTCTGCCGAAATAAAGTAATCCGTTTTAATCTTAAGAGATGTTTTCACTGAAAAACATGAAAAAATGTGCATCTACCAATGCACAAAAAACACGTAATTATATATGCTCAATATATATTTTTATAATTCTTTCATATTAAAATAATAAGAGGTCAGAATAATAAAATTTATAATCATGCATTTGGTTGTGATAAAGGACTGTATGGGTGAAACCAGACAGATCGCAGCAGTGTTTGCCCCTTAACATCGCCTTGGCTCTGAGCTGACTGGTGAACATGAAGATGTAACAAGCGAACAGCTTCTCTCCTTTCACTGTCCACGTTGTCACTGCAGTCTTCTGAGGTCATTAGTAGGTTTGCCAAGACATTTTGGGCATTGTTGCTCAGACACTCAACTTCTGGGCGTCATCGTTCTAGCACAAACCTGCCAGCAATAGAGGCTTAACCGTTTCTCATTCTGGCAAGCTGACCTGCTAAGTTTTAAATTATATTTAGAAGACTCTCAAAAGAAGGCACAATTGCCAGGTTTCCCTCATGCACTCTGCAGGATTCCTCTACTCTCATTATTCTGTCAGGAAAAAGTACGCGAATAAAGGATTTCCATGGGGTGATTTGGCCATAGTGGTCTCTGCGGAGCACCATCAGTTCAAACTGCTGATTGTAATTGTCTGTCTCATATTCTCCAGAGAGGTCTTTACCAAACCAGCTGTCAAAGCCTCAGCCAAATCTGACCAATGAATCCCCTCAAATTGCACCTCTGCTACATCTGCAGTTGTTCAGTTTGAATTGTTTGAACTATAAGACAGCTATGCTTGCGTTTCAGTTTCCAGTGTGTCTACATGCTTTTGGCTTTACATTTCAATCCAAAGTAAACACCACTTAACATGCTGTCATGCTACTCCAGCCACGCAGTAGGGTTTTCGTACAGGTGTGCATTCTAACAAGCAAGTGAAATCACTCCAAAGCAAATACACAGACCCCTACTTCTGCTCTGTGAGTGGGCTATTGTCTTCACAACTGCAGAATCAGGCACAGATTCTGAGTTGGATAAGAAGAAAATGGCATTAGCATTTGCCAAATAGTTGTTCTCTGCAGCTTTCCAGAGGGACACTAAACACATCCTACAGTCCCCTCCTACTATCAGTTGAGAGCACAATAATGTTTTCACCTGCGGTTTTCTTCTCTGCATATATGGAAAAAATTATAATTTTACAGCTTCTTGTGGTGAAGGGAAAAGCTGCTGTTAGTTAAGCTGAAACCCTCTTGTGTGAAACAGGCATAACTACAGTTCAACAAGATGCTGATGTGAATAACAGCAGTCAGTATTTTCAGGTGGAGAAAAAGAAGAGATTTGTGATGTTATCTTTTTTGTTTTTCTTTTTCAGTCTGTCTTAAAAAATACTGAACCAAAAAAAGGGTAAGAGAAAAAACTGCACAGTTGTTTCTTAATTTGACGTGATTCATATACATAATCCCCATGATAGAAAACAAATAATAGTAGAAATAAAAACTTTTATAACATTATACGAAAGGGAGTAAAGATTGATAGTTTTCCTGGCCTGCATCATTAAGCCTCAGAGAACATTACACTACACGGTGAAGTTGTTAAAAATGTACCACCTTGTTTTGAGGTTGAAGATTTGTCTTGTTTCTGTGGTAACCTAGAAAAACAGAGAAAACAAATCGTTGCACTTTAACATGGCCTAATAGGCTAAAACACAAGCTGTATCCTGGATATGTGATTTTCCGTTTCAGCACCGCAAAAACCACAGAGCAGGAGTTTCTTCAAACTCAATAGAACAGAATACAGTGCAGCTGAATCTTGCAAGCTCTTGCATTTATTTTATAAAAAAATATGTTCTTCATAGGTTTTTTGGGAAAAAGGACATCACAAGGCCAGGAGATGGTTGAAGTAGATAACAGTACTTCTTGATAAAATAATGGCTGGAATCCAGTGCACATCCAGGGAAAATGAGGAAACAATTGCGTAAATGCAGGTTGGATTTATTCAATAAAGTTTCAGCTTCATTTAAAGAAAAGAAACGAAAAACAAAACATAAGGTCAGAGTGTTTTGTAGGCTCATCATCCAGCATCCATTAGTGGTCTTTCTGTACAGTGTGAGGACCATCCGGGTGTTTTGGTCACTCAAATTAGTTACTTCATGCAGCCTTTGCCAGCATTTCTAGTTAATCCTTGAACATCTTCAAGAGCTAACCATGATCCACCTACGTAGCAGCCACGCTGGAGTCATCTTGCATTTAGGCACCTAGCTGTCTTCTCTCTCTCACCACGTTCCCCTGACCTTTGTTTGACTACGTATGCCATCTCTCAGGATGATCTCAAATCTAATCTCTGTAATTAAATTAGAAGAACCTCATTACTTTGAATCGCCTGCAGAAGTAAGGCTTTGTCTCTGGTCGCATTACATGACATTTCTTCTCCCATGAATGGAGTCTAGTTAGTTGGCAGTGGGATGAGTGATGGAGGATGAGATGGAGACAGAAGTAATTTAAAAATTCAAGCCCATAAATCCTGCTTTTTAGAGGAGAAAGTAATCCAACAACTGGCAAGGCTCTCATCAGACAAAATACAGTTTTGTTATTTTGTTGATGTAAACTGCATTATAATATATGTTGAGGAAGACAAAAGTTGATAACTATGGCCAAGCATGTGGTTTCAACCTTGTCTATGAGTCACATTTGATTGTTCTTAAGAACACTGATAGTACATATTTTTCTTGTTATTTCATTTTTGGAGAAGATTTCTGTAATCACAGCTTGTCCTTTCACACAAATTAGTAACAACTGTGCATTTGGAAGAATTTATCACTTGCCAAAATAAAGAAACAAAAGGACTGAAACAGGCGTTTTTGTAGTTGACATCATATTTTAAGCCTATGTTTTGGTGTTGTTACAGGTATATTACAAAGCCCTCCATGAATATCTGCCTTTCCTGTCTATTGTTTAGCATATTTAAGTTTATTTATGACGCCCACCATGAGGCCAGAGTACCAGGGTGGCTTTACCTCTTAAGGAGCTGCTAGAGGGGTTTCATGTCTTGCTTGAGGACACTTTAGACATGCTGGTTCTCTTAAGATGACCCCAGTGATTGCAGGGTGGCAGCAAAGTAAATCTCTGCTTTATCTGGTAAATTTCATTTGACTTGGAGAGAATATCCCATGCCAAACTTCCTTCATGAAATCTGACTGGAGCCATCCAGACAAGATTTTTCTCACGCTGTGTTCATGCAGATTGCTTTGACATCTAATATTTATGAGGTTATTTACACACTTAAAAGCATCCACGCAGCTGATGACGAGCTGAAGCCAGTTGTTCTACAAAGGCTATGAAAGTGGGGAGTTTGTCATGTTCATGATAAGTTGTGACACATATGTTAAAAGATGTCACTGCTGTGTACCTCAAATTGAAATAAAAATTCAGGAAGGCAAATAGTATGGCTAAAACTAATGTGGATGTCCTTTAGAAATGCATAAAATTCCTTTTTTACGAGGCATGTGTTTCCTATTCATTTATCACATTTAAAGCCCTTTAAAAGTTTACATTGTGCTAAGCATCTCTGCATCGATCTCTCTAACTTTATTAGCTAACTGGCAGATGTATGTACAGATGTTGTCATGCAGCGGTGAACATGTTGTTTACCCCCACAGTCGGCAGGAAACGACTTGCTCTTGATGTCTAATCTAATAAATGTGAAAAACGAAGCTGTCTGGGTCTGTCAGGACGAGTTTCCTCCATCTTTATTGTGTTTGTCTGTGAATACAGGACAGACTTATCTGGGACCATCAAAAAGTGTCTCCACATTCATTTTATCCAAGTTACTGTAAACAAATCTTTCCATACCTCACAGGGTTATTTCAACAAATCCTCTGCAGTAGTTTGACAAGACAGTTAATGGAAGAAAATGCACCTATATATCACCAAGTTGCCTTGTAAGAGGTGGACATATTAGATCTGAATCATGTCTTTCTTCTCCCTTTTTCTCTTGTTCTCTGTCTCTCTCGCTGTTTCACTGGTACAGACTTTTGCAAGCGTTGACAGAACAGTTAATACCAAGGGGATCGGTTTCCTTGTCCGTGCAGGTTTGCACATGGAACCACATCTAAGGCAATAAATATCACATTTCCTTTAGCTCAAGGCCAGTTGATTTAAACTTCTTTGAGGACAAAAAAGCAGGTTTATGTTTTTGTGCAAAAGAGAAGAAGAGGAAAGATTGTTAAGACAGATTTTTCTAGAATTTACAGTCAAAGATCTGAAATATTCCAAGACTGTATTGATGCTGGAAAACTAACAAGATCCTGGCATGAGTCTAATATCACTGAATGAATTTATTTCTATCTAACAAACCTCAGATCTTGTTGCATTTTTTTAAGAGCTGGAAGTACTGTCACAGGCCTTGATGCAGAGTAAACAATGAGACAGGATTTGATGCTCTTGCAAATGTAAAAATTCCTGAACAGCTGCGGACTGCAATAAGAATAAAAGAGATGATTAAGGAAAATAAAGAAAAATAACAGAGACAGAAAAATATAAAGTAATAAAACATAAAGAATATTGAGCAGATGGGGAAATCCAAAGAAAACAGAGCTGAGACAAAGATAAAGGGGTGACATGTGGAAGGAAATCAGGAGATGATAGGAGAGTACAGAGGAAAATAGAGAATTTTCTTTCTGGAGTCTGGGGAATATTTCATGTGAGTTGAGCCATGTGAAGGAAGAAGAATAAAAGGAGGACAACAACGTGACTAAAAGAGTAGACTATATCGACGCTGTCTTCTGCACTGTGTGTGAAGAGTAAAACAATAGTTTCATATAACCATTTTAGGGAATACAGGAAATAGCAAGTTTTGTTGCTGTGAGTTGGAAAAAAAGATGGATATCACTTTCATGTCTGTGTGTTTATTATACTATATCTAACATTTTCAGTGAGGAAAGAAGTTGTCAATTGCGACTAAATGGAACATCAATGAAAGTTTAATATTTAAGCTATTCCGCGAACATTTCTGCCTGAGTCATTCAGATCACTTTTATCCATAACGGCGGCTGTTTAACAGTGAAATAAACAAATCCCATGACCAAACATTACTTCACAACGCCATTGAACATTTTGATTGAAAGACCCTCTAACTTGTAGAAATTACATACTGCACTTTTACAAATGAAGCTAGAGCTAGCAGTCAGTTAGCTTAGCATGTAAGGAAGAAACAGCCTGGCTGAGTACAAAATTAAAAACTTCACTTGCTCCTTTCTTTAAAGCTAACACATTTAATTTGAACCCTTTATTTAATAAAAAAACTGTTGACAAAAACTGTTGTTTTTTGTAGAAGTAAGTGGTTAGCTACATTATACACATCATTTAGCTTAGGTGCTGGTGAACATATTGCGTTTCCCTCAAAGAGCCAAACTAACCTACTCTGATTTTAGTCTTTATGCTAAGCTAGCTAACCCCTTTCCCTGCTGCAGCTAAAGATTAAAATTGAGAATTTGGTTATATTAACTCATTTTTATACAACTCTCACTTCCAAAGCTACTGGAAAGGTTAGCTTAGCTTGGCATGAATGGAATCTGGGTAAAGCCTCTCAGCTCGGTTGACTCTTTCTAAATGTGAAAAAAATCACCTTTAAGCATCTGCAACGTTGACAGTATCAAAGTACTAAACAAAAACAAGAAACAAACAAACAAGCCAAAAAAAAACAGGAAAGGAATGTTCATTTTTAACTGTTCCTTTGAAGGAGCTTGAATGGTTGAATTAATCACACAGGCAGAAAAAAGATTAAAGGTTGCATTTCAAAGTTTATTACTGTTTTGAATCTGTACAGCGATCAGGTCTCAGTTAACGTTACTTCTGGCTACTAGCTTTGCGACACTGCTAATCATACAAACCACAACCTGCTGAGAAACAGGAGCATGGATTTTGAACTCAGCAGGAAACAATTTCCAAAGGCCTTCCAGAGGTCTGAATGCAAAATAGACAAAATTGAACAAAATATAATTTCCCTAGAACAAAGCCAGAAGTCAGAACAGTCAGAGACACAACAATAGGCTTCTATTTTGGATCAGTACAAGACATACATCTTCTAATTGAATATTCACATAGACAGATGCAGTCCAAGGCGTATTAGTAAAGACATATTTCTTGGTGCCGTTCTGCCAAACGTTGATCCTAAATCATTTCTCTATTTCCATTAGACATTACAGGGGAGGTTTTGGCACGGACCTGAGTTACACAAAGTAACCTATCACTAAGCATGAAGGAGTGCATTAGTGTGTCTGTGTGTGCATGTGTACATGTGTTATTACCTGTACTTAGACCACAGTTCTTAGTGGATTAAATTATCTTCCCTTGAATGATAAAGAAATCCACATAATGGCACATGTAGGCACTGACTCTTGTGTGCACTGATAGCAGTGAGTCTTCTCTTTCCATCAGATACAGTATGTCCACGTAGCACTTAAAATATTTTACAGTGGCCTGGTTATTCTGTTTTCTTTTTCCAATAATAACATTCCAGATACAGCAGAGCTGCCTCTGAAGAGATGAAAATATTTTCATTTATGCAGTAAAATATTTCATATGTTTTTTTTTTTTAAACTAATGTTTATTGTCACAGAGGGGAATTTAGTTATACAGTTTGATTAAAAAACCATAAGTCACTGTAGACATAAACATAATATCATTTTATACACAAAAAAGTTGTACAGCCTGACAAACACTGGAGGAAGAAAGTAATCTTAAAATTCAAGCAAAAAGAAGATTCAACAAAAAGAAATCTAAGCATGCGTTCTCTCCTGAAAACTGTCAAAGTTAAACTAAAGTAACACTTCTAACAAAATGACTCTTTCAAACAGGGTCAGGAAGGTTCTAATAGACCTTTTTAATATATGTTGAATATATTCAATATGTTTTTAATGTACAACTGAAGCAATTGGCCAAGAAATCAACAGTGTTACTGATATTAAATCACTTCTCATTTCCTTTTACAATAATATTTCTTCTAATGTTGTAATAACTAATATGCTGCTTTCTTCATACCGCCATGTTTAATTGGTGATTCAATTTCCTTTACTTAACATTTTGATAAATGTAATAGTACATTAGTGTAATAGTACAATAATAGTGTAATAGTAATTTTTTGCTAAATTTGTGTGCAAACCTTAGACCTTACTTTGGCCAAATGAATTGATGTCTTTTAGCATTCAGTGAAGATGAAAGCTGCAGCTTTGAAAAAAAAACTCTTCAGTAATATAATTTAATAAAACACTAATAACATGTTTCAACAGTACAGTCTTATGCTTATTCCATTTCACTCAAAGGCTAAAATGACTAGCTTGTGCGGTCTTGTCTTTCTCTTCATTTTTTCCTAGTACACATAGACACACTTGTAAACACTGACCATTGTTGTGGGAGTACTATATCTGAAAATGAAAGTATTTGTATGAAAAACTCACACACAAACTTTCTTTGGATCATGCGTTGAATTATTGAAGAGAAGGTATGTGATTAGCTCAACAATTTGATGCTTCCCCTTCAGGGGCCTTCTGTGTTGCTACTACCAATGTTAGCATAACAATACTGACATAAAACATATGATAGCACAGTGAAATACTGTAGTCAAGCTGCAACAAATGAATAAAACATTACAACAATAAGTATGAAATATGAAAATACTTACAATACAAATGTCCCAGTATAAACCACTCGATAGTGACTCAAACACAGCTGACGGTTATTGAATTAAAACCTAAGACCCAACTGGGCCATGTGTGGTCAACGGTAGTTTCTGTAAAGCAAATTCCTGAGTATTCAATGTTCATCTGTAATATGAAGTGGTCCCAGTATTAGTTATTGTCAAAGTGTATTGAAGTAGCAGAATATATGACCCTTTTCATCTACATTTGAGTAAAAAAAAAAGGTTAGAAATGCAGTTACAAGACAACTATTCTCCACATGTGTCCATTTTTTTATTTGAAAGAGCTGCTTGGAATTACAAGTAGAAATGTTTTAATTAACTCCTCCTGATCTTCATTTATTTCTATTTGTTGGATGCTTCTCATTTCCCTATGACTCACTCCATCCAGTGTTTTGTAAAACAAACTGCTATCTGGAGGGCTTTAACTGTGTGGTCTCCTTCATGCCTCAGAGGACAGAGAGCGCTCTTTTCTCTCTCTGCTCTGTGCTGGACTGTAACAGCGTAACCATCATCTTGCCCTCATGTTGTTTTCAAGTGAAACTCTCCGTGCAGTCATTGTGCATTTGATGTAATGGGGTGTTATATGTGCAAGATATAAACTGGTTACTGATTTATTGTGCACTCTGTTTTTTTTGTGCTGCTATTAAATGTGAACATTAATATGTGAACTATGTACTGTAACTCCAGATTATATAAATCAAGATTGTCCAGTCTCAGTCCAACTCCAATTTATACACAAGATGAGACCAAAGTGAGGCCCAAGTCTGCACAACAGGCATAATACATATATATATAATCTGGCGTTCTGTTATTGTTGCTGGTATGGTGTGACTTGGTCACTCAGTCACTGAGTCAATGGCAGATGCAGTTTAGCATTTATTGCAGAAACAAATAAGCTTTTGTTTCCTCTGTTTTTAAATGAGTGTAAAAGAAAGATGAAGCAATAAGTTTTTAATTTTGTACTGAATTTGAAATTTTCAGAAAACTTTAGCCCTGATTTAACAATTTAACATTCATATCCAGACATCCTCTGACTTAGAGATCAGAGAAATCAATGCTTACTGAGGAACCTGATGGAAAGGTTTAAAGTCTGGTCACTCTTCCGCATTAAACGTTTGTAGCTAAATTTTTTTCATTTAGTTCTTGCTCTTGCCTCTCTGCAGGCTTGAAACCAGTATAACCTGTTTACCAGATTCACAGGCCAACAGTGTGCTTCGTGGTCAATAGGAAACTCACTACTGTTCACAGCCAGCCTTTGACATAAGTGCTATAATTAAAAACAGGTCAAAGAAGCTTACTGACCTGGTACAGCCTCAGCAATTTGCAACAAACAGCTCCATTAAAACATCAATAAGAAGCATTGCAGGCACTTCAATGCTTCATTAGGTTTCTTTTAACTACACTGCTGTTGCTTTTGCTCTGCAATAGAGACTCCCTTTTAAAGTAGAGAGGAACTAAAAGGCATGAAAAAACACGTGCATTATAAATAAAGGACCAGTGTTATATAGTGAGGTTTTTTTTTAAAAAAAACTATGCATAGTGCTTTGTTTGAAAACATTAATCAAATGTGGCCAAATCACATTTTGTTTTCCTGAAGATGTACTACAGAAACTTGATCTTTAACTTTTTACCTACTACCTGTTTTTAGTGTGTAGTGCTGTGTTGCAAAACTGTCTTAAAATACAGAACATATATCCACCATGGATATCCTTTACAGTGCATCATAAAAACTGTTGCGAGAAAAACCCCAGAGAACTGCAAAATAGGCTTCATGTTTCCTCACTAGAAACGGCGGTGATTTATCAGCCGTCCCAAAACTGTCATCACCACCATTTGAAAACAAACAGCTGTAAGGCAAAAGATGTTAATAATTAGGCCACTGTTTTAAAAACCAACACAGAGTTCATAAACATGAAATGGTACCATCAGTGTACCCTAAAACGAACATAAGCGGTTGGACAGAGACTGTATTTCTGTCAAGAAATGTGAAGCAGACCATCCGATCCCATTTGCCATCTTTTGAGCAACTTACTTTTTACACATACAGCTCCAAAATGTGAATAGTTTGACATTTTGGGAAATATGCTTATAGTCTTTTTCATCCTCTCTTCTTTTTCTTTAGGCAAACTGATGCGAATGACGTTACACTTGGCCAGGAAACTCTGCAGTGATTTTCAGAAAACTGACAAAGAAGAAGTGACGTAGTATTGACGGTGTATTCAGTGATTCTGCACTAGATAAATGTCTGTGGAGGAGAAAATCTTTGTTGTACATCCTGAGATCCATCTCTTTTATGTTCCTGGCTTTCAGGATTATAGACACAAACAAAAGCAAAATGCTGCTTCAAGACTGTGGAAAAAGGGTCTGACTGTCTTTGATACAATTTTTGCTTGTGAGAAAGCTACTTGCTACCTCACAAGCACTGATATACTACGAGCATTTTGAAAGCGGACAATAAATGTCTTCAATATACAGCTGAACATTTTCATTTTTCACAATGCATGTAATGTGTTTGTCCTGTGGTTAACTGTGGTTCACACAGTGTCTGCGGTTTTACTGGTTTTTGGATGCTTGGATCACACCCGGCACAGGATTTTATTAGCTGGAAAATCTTGGAAAAGGCAATTTTGCATGATTTTTTCTGTTCCATTTGGTTGTCCTAATTATGGTGCCAACTAGAGTTTTCAAAGTTAATTCACCCAATCATCTGTCAGATAGCTGCCCACCTGTGAGGCAGGTTTTTAACAGGTTTTTGTCTGTTGAAAGGAAGTTTTTCCTTGTCACTGTCACCAAGTGTTTGCTCCTTTGGGAATTGATTTCAGATGTTGAGTATCAGTTATGAATGTGGTCTCTATCAACACACAACAGTATTCAGGCAAGACAGGAAAACATCCTCTGCATTAAATTATTATGGAGTGGCAATTCAGGAGACATTAGAGATCACACGGACCTACATGATGAATCACGACGTCGGAAAAAACAAAAACAAATACATGCACATGTATGAAATTATGGCTGAGAAAACAGAATCAACTTGGCTTTTACATTTAGGTGGTGAGTTTAAGTTGCAGTTTTATTTAATCTCAAACAGGGCAAGCCCCCTCTACAAGCCGAGACACAGGTGACTCCTCCCCATTACCTCAATCTCATCCTTCCTTGTTCGTAATTTATGTCAGATCACTTCTCTTTCACTCAAAAGGATTTCAAACCATAAATATCAAACATGTTTGATATATTTGTGATTTAAAAACAAGGAGATTTCAGTCTAGCAGTTAACATCAAAATTAGATATATAAACCTCTTTCATCACAGATCTGACCAGCCTTGAAACAGAATCACCCCTATAATTGTCAGGAAGGTTGAATTGCACCTAAAATTTGTCCAGTTACCTTGTGATGTGGGGTCAAACGTAGATAAGAAGGTGATAGTGCTCCTGTCTGTATTGTAACTACGGCACAACCACGAGCAGCTTATTAACTTAGCTTAGGCCAAGACTGGAAATGAGAGGAAATAGTTGGGTCAAGTCAATTTTATATTTACAGCCCCAAATTAAGACATAAGTTGTCTCATGACACTTTACATATAAAGTAGGTCTAGACTACACTCTATAATTAAATGAATGAATCACAAAAGCTTGGAAGCAATTCCCACATGAGCAAGCACTTGGCAACAGTGGCTCTGCCAAAAGAAATAAAAAACATCCATACCTTTATTGCTCATTTTTAACTTATTATATCTTTTGGTTTTGCGCAGGGTGAAGCTAAGCTATGTTAAGCCAGAATGATAACGTATGCAACCAGAATTTCTTCCGCACTGACACAGTGCTGTGGAGAGAGGGATGGCAATGCCAGCAGGTTATATTTTTAGCAATTTGGGAGCAACAGAGTGCTCTGTAAATACTTAAAAAATGCTGACTGTTTTCTACTAAAGGAAGCAATGAGGTAATGGCAACGCTAGCGACGTTTCTGCATGCAGAGACAGTAACCTGCTTGCTGCTCACCTTAAAGGTCCCTCACTCTTCTGCAGGATTTGGCTTTTGCACAAAGGAGAAGCAGCAAAATTTCTAATTGAAGTGATCAAAGATGTTGCTGATGCTGCTGCTTTACTGTGTGTGTGGGGGGTGGGGGTGGGGTGTACTGAATATAGTGCAGAGACACCAGTAAGGCAAGCACTAATTCATCCCTGAGATCTGAGTATTGCGTTTCAGTCCATGAATCAATTATTCTTTTAAAAAGATAACTAGGCACATGCTTTTCAATCTAAAAAAATTTCTTTCAGATGTTTGTTAATGGTTTTGTTTTATTTTGAGCGGTCAGCTGAACTTTGCATTTGATGTGGTCTGTTAATGTCATTACCAAACAGCAGACACTGGGAGAGATCTAAGGCCTAATAAACATTGTTTTTCACATTTTGTTCTGGTTTGTAATCTGTCTTTGCATTTTGGTGCATATGCCTTAAATGAGCCCACAGGGATGACTTCTGGAAATAAAAAAAAAAAACCCTTTTGTATGTCTTTTATTCTGCTTTACTACTGGTTCAATCAGCTAATGAGCATGCTGTCGTATTTAAAAAGCCACAGACTTAACGACTTTTCCCTTCACTTCAATTCTGCCCATCGACTGCTGCTTTTCTGGCTACCCAATCTCTTATTTTCCATCATTTTAATCCGACAACAACAATAGACCTGAAGCTGCACCATCTACTTAAATACGCACACCTCTGAGCGCTGCTGAATTCAAATCAATACTTTCTCATAAACAGCCAGCAGCAAGGATTCACGATCACTGGCAGTAACTGTTATGCAACCAACACAGAACCTGTGATTAAAAACTGGGTGTTATTAAACACTATTCTTATGTCAAGGTAGATCAAGTTGATTTTTGTGTCAAAGGCAGATTAGGTCTGTAAAGTAGTCACTGAATTTCATATTGTAAACTTGCATTACTTGTCAACCCTGTCTCATTCTGAGGAGTGACTCCCTGAGGTACAAGTGTGTGTGTTTGGGAGGGAGCTGCCTTGAAAGACTGGAAACACACTTGGTTGGGTAATGCAAACTTTCAAACACACACACACACACACACACACACACACACACACACACACACACACACACAGACACTGAAGTCTCTCATCCCATTATATTTCAGGTCACATCCACATATATCCGGTTTTCATCCCATTTTTTCATAACTTTAAAAAAAGTTTTACACCCTCCGGACTTGAGAGGAAATTATAAAATTCCACCACAAATTCTCTCTGAGCTAGAACCAAGAAACACAGCAGGAAACTGTGAAAAGAGGGAAAGAAATGACCACCTGACGAAGGTCACTTCAAACAAATGAGGGCCCGCATATCAATGAAGTCAGTTTTATCTGCTGCTCACCTCATTCTCTACAGTGCGCCAGCTTTTTTTTCTGCTGTGGCTAGTGGTTGACATTACCTAGTTAGCACTGCAGTTAGCGACTTTATGAACTGACTGTGTTAGTCTGGTTTGTGGGCTCAAAGCAGCAGGAGAGTGTTGGTGTTTACACTTCAGGCAACAGAGCCGGGCTCAGCAGCCTTCAGGGGAACAAAGCCAGACCAGGCTGCATGAAGCAACTTAAACCAACGAAGGACAGTGTAGTTACAGGGATCACAGTACTAAAGTGACATGATGAGTCCGATTCTAGACACGATAAAGACACACCAAGTGAAGACGGGAATTACTTAAAGTGCAACAGGAGCAAGAGAGGGTTCAAGCATCAGCTGCAGGAATTTTTTCACATTTAATTCAGTAATTAAGGATTTGTTTCAACCAAACCAGAGCTGCTGATGTTTAGAACAGTAGAAAGACAAACTAAGATGGTTTTGATGAGTTTTGCTCAATTAAGTTCAAATTAGGTGTGTTTTACAATGACGTACCATGACAGTTAAGGTTATCTTAGTTTAGTTTAGGCCACAACAATGGATTGCCTGATTGTAAGTTTTTTTTGTTATCTTTTAGACAAAAAACGTTAAAAGAGTGTAATACATCAATTAATGGAATTCACTTTGACAGTATATGTATCATATTTCAGAGAAGAGAAAAATATAAAATAGGAAATGTTTGAAGGGGAGATTTATTTAACTGTGTCTACTGTAAATGCCTGTAGGTTTATCTGACTGACTGAGCCACAGAAACATTCAGACTGGAGCTGTAACCTCGTTGTGTCAGCTGTGTCGGTGGCTGTGGGGGGATTTTGGTCTGAGAGAAAACAAAAGACTCTCCTCGCTCCGCTGAACTAAGGACCTGCACCTCAGAGGGATTCATTAAAACAATATCTGTGGCTGTATTTTTTACATGTGGCTGACAGTAATGCTACAGCTGGTGTTATTAAAGACCATGCAACTCTCTGACGTGCAGCTGTCTAATGCGTGCTGGAGGATGATGAATGAGGACTCTGATAAATAAGCACAGTGTAGTTCTTCTTCCTGTCCGACTGCTGCAGAGTCAGAGTCTGGAGATCACTTTTTTCTGGGATAATTAATGATTTCTTTGTTTCTGGAAAATGTAAAAGTGATAAGTTGACATTCCTGTAGATAAAAACTCTGGCCAAATATTTTTGGGTTCTTGTCATTATTTGTAACCCAAACATTATATTTTCTTGTCCTTAGACGACCTGTTGTTTTAATCAGTCTTAAGACCAGTCAAGTTCATATCAAATCTCTATGCACTTTGAAGGCCAATAATGAGGTGTCTGAGCTCTTTTAAAGATAAGGTAAAACATAAGAGAAAATATAAGGGATAGGTAAAAATGAAAAAAAAACTTAAATAAAAAAAAACAACGGACACAGGAGAGTTGTCGAAATATTGTAAAATGGTTAAAAATGTCCTAAAATTAAAGAATCATGCTAGTTGCACAATGGTCAGTACAGCAATGTTTTGAGTTAATGCTAGCATCGGCTAGCTCGCACAATGTCAGAGCTAATATAGCGATACTGTACAAAGTATTTTTTTAGCTAAATGCTAACGTCAGCTTACATGTGCAATATAAAAATTATGATGCCGATGTTTAGAATGTAGCAGCTGATGGGAATGTCATTAGTTTTGCAGATTTTTGGAAAAAAAATAGTGGACAAATTTTTAGCTCTGACCTAATGATGGCACTAAATAAAAATGTAAGAGTTAAATGAAGTTATTACATTTAATTCTGAAAAGAACATGAACGTCTGCATTTAATGTCATGGCAATCAATTTAAAAAATATTAAGACGTTTTACTCAAATACTACTTTCAGCATCAATCCATCCAGCAGTAATTGAGATGTTTTAATGTGGCTGAAAGTGGTGGACTCACTGCTGCAATAGCATCTGAAAATCAACATAAAAATGTATTAGAGCAAAACAAATCAAAACAAGAAGATTATAATTAATGCAATACTCCAGTGCGAGAGAGAGCACAAATCAGCAGCAGATATCCCCAGTGAGCTTCCTACATCCAGCATGTTTATTATTTCTTTTGTCTTCATTTTTATAGGCCTCATATTTACCACTTGAATTCTCTTTTCCATCCACATTATATGCCCAGTTCAGAAGAAAACACATTGCTCTAAAATATACTAAAATCTTGTCTGAAAACTGTTTATTCTGACTAATGTGAAGAGCATTTGTCAGAGAAAATCTGTGAAGCTAATGTTCACCATAGGGTAAATACGATACGATCCTTACACAGCCAGGAATGTCATGGATTGCTCGTCTGGAATGTCAACACAGCAACACGCAGACATGTCACACACAAATCACTCGAACTAATGTGGCTGGAACTCCGAGCTGGATTTGAGTGATTAAAGGAGAGAAAGACAAAACAGCAGGGAGAAGACATTTTGCTGTGATCCCTGACCAAAACCGAAGTCGGGAATATCATTCCCAAATTGTTTGAGATCTTCAAAATTGACACCAAATTAAATTCTCAAAATGAATTACAGCAAACCATGTGATAGTTAAAGAGCTGGATGGGTGGGGTTGAATAGCACATTTCTCCACTGTGATGAACAGCATGAGCTCGCTGCAGGATGCAGCATGCGAGCTCACAAACAAAGTGAATCAAACCTGCAGGTTTTCAGGCAAACAGAAATAATGGGACGATGTTTGTTTGTGTTTTCATTTTTTCATGTGAACAAAATGTGCTATGAACAAAAGCAAGTAGATGAGTAAACCTTTCAAAGTGGAAATGTTTTTGTTGGTATACGTGGCAAAGACACCAGTATTAACACCAGACTTCAGTTCTTCTCATCTCTAAAGTTTTGGGGGGAGGTTTTTTAGACCTGCAGCTTTGTTCTTTTAGTTTACAGTAACTGCTCAATGTGTCATTTTAAGATACAAAAAGCATCTGTTAGAGACTGAAAACCAAGCTAAAGAGAGTCAACACTGGACTTATTTTGATCAGGTTGACAGAAACAGGATTTCAAATGACAACACTGATGAATGTTAGCTTCTTTATTCTGCAATTTAAAGATCTTCAGGGGCCCATATTGGCACAGATGGTCTCAAAAAGTATAGAAAGGCTCATGTTTTTAAAGGAGCACTGGGGAAACAGCTTTATACTGTCTTCTTTGGCTTCTCCTTCTTCTATCGGTTAGTTTGGGTCTCATGAAAGACATAGGTCTGCTACAGTCAGTTTGCATTATGAATATATGGTCCAGAGTCTGCTGGTCCTATAAAAATCAGGTTATCACTGCCTCTGATGCAGGAAGAGATATGTGGAACTAATGGCATTAATTATGGTTCTGCTCAAGCAACTGTAATGCAATGAAAAACTATTTTACGTTGCATAGAAATGGCAGTTTTTCGAGAATCTTGTGGGTCAGAGGATTAGTGTAGGACTTCAGTGGGATGAGAGTCAATTTCATTATTTATCATGAAACTGGGACAGGACAAGAAAGACATGGACAGGAGCAGGCAAGATAGGAATCCAATATCTAATTACAATATTTTCTAAATTAAAAAAGAAAAAAACTTTCAAAAAAAACCTTGACTAAAAAACTCCACATCTTTCTTGTTGCCTCCCAGTTTACAAACCACAGAAAAACATCTCTGAATGATCCTTGCTGTCAGCATTTTTCATCAGGGTTTTTTAAACTTTAGTAAAAATTAAGTAATAGCCCGGTAAAATGTTCCAGATGCTCCAAAAGATGCCTCCATGACTTTACACACACACACACACACACACACACACACACACACACACACACACACACACACTCACATGCACGCACAGAAAAACGTGTGTGTGTATGGGTGTGTGTGTATGGGTGTGTTTGCATCACATCACACTGATGGTGTTAAAGAGATATTGATTAACACAAGGCTCTTTAAATTAATCATTTCAATATTGATGCTTTTAATGGGTTTATAAGCACATCCATACACATCTGTCTCTGAAACACACTTAACAAGGGCACACATCAGCCCACCCACCCACACACACACACACACTGCTCTTGGGCCTAATTAATTGTCATGAACTGACTCATTCACCCTGATGTCCTGTTTATTGCAGCATTGTTGTTCTTATTGTGGGTTAATGGCCTTAATGAAAACGCTTCATCTACATTGCAGCTTTTTTCATTCATGTGGATGGTAATGTGTTATTAACACACATCTTGAGGGTCAAGCAAACATGGATCAAATGTTTGATGATGCTTCACATGCTTAAAAAAACATGCTTCAGAGTAAAAGTGGGTCAACAGCATGGAATGGCTATCAGCAGCGTTTTTCAGCTACAAAAAAGGGTTTTCAGCTATTTGAGCAGTGCTGCTTTAAAAAAAACTGCCATTGTTTCCTATTTAAAGTTCAAGTGGCTTTGCAACAGGAGCCAAACACAGACAAAAATGCTTTGTCAAAGAGAATTCAACTTAGCACACAAATTAAATGGTTGACATTGACACAACATAAAATACCCAACAACAACAAAACACTCAGTCATTAGATTTCTCTTTTCTCGTCGACTCTGTTTATTTCAGCCAGGCAACAAGTCTTTTGTGAAACATCTGAGTGATTTAAATATTTTGTCTTTCTCCTCTTAGTACCACGTCAAGAGAATAAATTACTTCTTCTACACCTCATTGTGGACTTTTAATCTAAAATAAAAATAACTCAGTAGTTTCCAACTTGCAACAACAAAACTAAACCAACCAATTCCTTACAAAAACTGACCAAAATGAGGATATTTTTGTTGATCTTTTTTATAAGGGGTATGATTTCACCTCTTTGGTTCAGGCTTTTTTTTTCAGTGACTTTGCACCAAACCTCTCCCAGTCTCTACCCTCCGTACTATCTTCTGTTTTCATTATAGGGAGCAGCATAAGCTTTCCAGTAAAATTTTGTCTTGTCTGTCGGCCTATTGATCCAAAGTGGCAGGATGGTTTGGACCAGGTTCAGACAGCCTCTCCAGGATGAACTAAATATAGCTCAAATGCAGTTTTCAACCAGCAGCTGCACTTACAAAATGTGGTTCTGTCACAAGTGACAGCTCTGTGCTGTCGGTGTATTTATACTGATGACTTAAGTACCCTGCATTTCTTAACTATGCCGTTTTTCATTGTCATATTGTTTCACAAACTAAACATTGAATTGTGCTGCCAGGATGTGATTTACAATGTTGTAAGGCATTATTGGCTTTTACACAATGGTCTAATGCAGTGCATGCATGTATTGAAGGTGTACTATTCAATTTTTTACAGGTTAAGAAACTAACAATCAGCCAGCTAGATGTAGTTCAAATCTATATGTTTGCATTTGTCGTGTTTGTAGAGGCATTAAAGATCAGCACAATGCTCATTTAAACTATACAACAAAATTGTTTATAAAAAAATCACCTTTTCTGTAAAAATTTCTGCCTGAGTCAGTCAGATTGATTTTCATCTGGACTGATGGCTGTTTAACAATTAAATAAACAAATTTCAAGATCCTAGGCAACGTCAAAATATAATCAGACTACCTCTTTTGTTTTCATATTTTTCATTGAGAGACCTCTAGTGGCAAAAATTGCATATTGTGCATTTCAGAAAATAACACTGTATGGCCAGCCTCTCACACAATAAATTAGTTTTGCAATACTTCCCTGTCCAACAGTATATTAAAAAAGTAAAAAAATTAAAATGTAAAATATAACAACATTTCTCTTTTTTTACTTATTACTTTGAATGATCAGTGAATGCTTACATAAAGGTCCCACATAGTCGCAGTTGTTTAACCGTAGGGAAGGAGCATTCATCTTAAAACTGAGCAAAAACACTGAACAACACACTGAGAGATCTTGGATGGAAAAGTGTGAACTACACAGACAGCAACACTATAAGATGGGGTGAATGTATTCTGCAAAATGAACCAAACTTCGGGCAATGCTATATGAACTGGCATGTTTTTCTTAGGTGATACTTTAGGTGATACTTTAGTGATATTGGAAATATCACACATATTTTTAAAAAATCCTCATGAAGACTGGCAGCAACTTGATCATAAGACTTCAAATTGGAATGACTGCATATCACATACTATGATTTAATCTGACACCCAGACTGGAACAGACCTGCTTCAACTTGGTCCTGTCGGCGATCAAACCCAAAAATTCACAACAGTCTTATGTACGTCCATAATAAAAATTCAAAGGCTGACCTTGATGTATTTGATAGAAAATGTATGTTCACCTGTAAGATGAAGCCTTTGCTGAGTCAGGGGTCACTTCACTCTAACAGTGAAGCATAACTTCATGAATCATTGAGCACATTAAGATCATCCATGGGTGACAGGGTGAACTGAGTCTGTCAGTGTCTTCCTGTAGCCTGCAGACGCCCAAGGAGCTTCATGTATGTGGGCACATTGAATCCAGGGACAACTC
Organism: Acanthurus leucopareius; assembly: GCA_029814765.1. NCBI lineage: Eukaryota > Metazoa > Chordata > Actinopteri > Acanthuriformes > Acanthuridae > Acanthurus > Acanthurus leucopareius. The sequence goes on along the minus strand of JAQMCX010000017.1, from coordinate 717,956 downwards.
TGTCAAGTCACCCTCATGAGCCCTGAGGAGTTATGAATGAAATTCACGCAGAAGGAATCAACAAGGATCCATCCTGTTAAACGTGAATCAAAGAGAACATAAAGGGGTGATGATTGAAAAAAAACAAAAGCAACAGAGGTTAAATGAGGATGAATTCTCTGTTACTCTGAAGTGAGACTTTGTCTGCAAGCATGTTGCTCAAAGTGACAATAATGTCATTGTACTGGCTAAGTTAATAATTGAGATCTGATAATGTGACCTCGTAACTTTAAGCTGCGATAATCAACAGGTTCACACCCACAGTGGATCAAATGACATTAAATGATGGTGTCTTTTCGTAAAAAAGGTGATTTGGGTTTTACCTTGAATGAACTGGTTTAGATTAATTAATAAAAATACTTGCTTAAAACTGTCTCACGACTCAGGTTTAGCCATGTTGCAGTGTGTTGTAGGTATTTCTTAGATCTCAACAGTTACCAAGCATGCATACTTAGATTTTTTAGATTAATATTTTGTTTAAATGACATAAAAATAAAATACTATAATAAGCATGTTAGCAAAGATTGGTTACATTCAACACAAAACCAGCATTAATCAGCCATTATTAACATCATTTTGTAGGCATGTTTTTGCTGTTCTGATGAATGTAAGTTTTGTATGGTGCTCAGCTGGTAGCATGCAGTGAGTTTTTAAATCTACTTTGCTAAAAAAAAAACAGCTGCGTCCCACCAATAAAATGTGCTGAAAGAAGCTGAAACTCTCAGGGAAACTGAAGATGTAGGTGAGGAAATCTCCGCGGGCTTGTCACAATGAGCTGCACTTCGAGACATGTAGGTCAGGTGGTTGCAGGTGCACATACACAGTGTATGATTATGTCTTAGCCCATGTTGTCAATCAAAAATGAGGCCTAGCATGTTTTAGATTAGTGTTCATGGACTTCAGCTGACAAGGCAAATAAGGAACACAGCAGTTATATAACCCCAGACTTCAATCCAAATCGCTCTGATGAAATGCCTTTCTCTTCTCTCTCTCTCCTTCTCCATCTGTTAGTTTTTTCTTTCCCACACACACACACAACATCACAGACAGCAGGGGTGAAGGGATTCCCAGGTGGCTGTAAAGTCTGAAAATCTCATCTCTTTCAAAATGAGCTTCTCATCATCACACAGGGCCCGAAAGAGTAATCTGGTGAATCCCACACTTTCCCTTTCATGGCGGGACACAAGCACCCTTTATCTTGAAGCATTGCAGCCCACGTATGGCTCCAGTTAGCTGGGTGTTAAATATTTAACAATCCCCAAACCACAGACACACAGCAAGACAGTGGACAAGAAAGAAAAAGAAGGGATGTGCCATGTGTGCAACAAACTTGACACAAACTCATAGTGGCAGCATGCTTGTGTTGAGCTTTGAGCACGAAAAGACCAGGTGATTCAGGGTGTTTGTGCACTCTGAGGCAGCTTTATTGGGAAAATAAGTCATTATAGGTTTGAATACAGACAATGATGTCCTCCTGTTGGGTGGTGTCCTTTATTTTTTAATGAAATTGCCCGGGGACATTAGGCTACCTGCATTTTAGAAGTTTAAAACAGACACATAATGAGGACAAAACCTCCTCCATATAAATATGTATTCAGTGTGCTCTGAACTCAGTATAGCCTGTTGGTAAGAACAAAGATATATATATATATATATTATTCAAGCTTTTTGGGGCTTTTTTTTTGTTTTTATAAAGGGAGTTTATTTGCATACTGCACACACAAATAAACATGCATTTACACAGTCAAATGCATTATAATGCCAAGCTTTTTATGACTGCAAACTGCATTTGCCACACATAACCCTTTTAAAAAAAATTTCACAGCGTCTGCTTTGTAAATTCTGATTTACATTTCAAATTTCTTTGCCTCTCACTCTGTCTCTTGCTTCTTGTTTTTCAATCTGCCATGAGAGTAGCCGTGGCCTGAAGGCAGGCTTTGTTAGTGGGACATCGTGAGAGCATCATGACCCCCCTCTAATATAATCAGTTTCAGTGAATTACAGCAGTGCCTAATGACATTAGGACCTGGTGACACTCATTTAGTCCACTTAGGTCTCTGCATGTCTCAGAGTTTGCGGAGCTGGAGCTGGAGCTGAAGGAGTGACAGCTGTCTAAACAGCATCTCTCCCTGGTGACACAAGAGAACTACAGTGAGGAGTTTTCATGTTGAAGGACCTGTAAGCATTAAAAAGTCTTGCTCCAAATCTGTCAAAGAGGATTTTTTATCTTGACTTGAGGCATATCTCAATTTTTAGATGCATTAATCTGTCTGACAGGGATTTTTCAAAAGTTTAAGCAAGTTAAAGTCGGTGAGCTGACATTTTGTTTGAAATGAAAATAAACACCACAGACTTCAGAGAAAGAGAGACAATGAAGAAGAATCCTGCTCCTTTCCCTCCACATTCAGACATCAACTTGTGTTTATTTTCATGATACATATGAATTATTTAAAACTGGGAAAAAGTTCTCAAGCCCAAGGTCAGACACACACAAAACGTTTTTTGTTTCCGACAAACAGTTCAAAACCCTAAGTTACTAAGTTTCACAATAATATAAGACAAAGAAATGCCACAATATAAAATTTAGGTGGCTGTAACAATTAAATAGCTGGAACTTCAGCTTTAACAGGACTAATAATTCACAAATCGAATCACATGTAGCCTGTAAGAATGGAGAGAGAGCTTGGTATAATCTTTTCATTTCACAAAGATGTAGAAGTGGCTACCCACTCTCCTTGAGATATCTATATTGTTGTATTTAAGCAATTACTTATTTATTTACTGCTTTACCCATAGTTTCACTACTTTTACAGGAGTAACAAAAAGGAAAACAACACAAAAATGTATGTGAGCAACTCTGAAGCTGTAATCAGACCCAAAAGCTAACATCAACATGCTAACATGCTCTTATGGACATGCTAACATGCTGAGGTTTAGCTTGTGATGTTGAATATAAAAATTTATGTTAGGATGCAAGAACTTAACATAAGACTGCAGCCATGCTAGCATCTTCCTGATGCTGTGTTTAAAGACAGGTTTGAGTTTAATGATAAAATCAACATGCTAAAACGCCAAAGTTAAGCCGATAATGTTTACTATGTTAAACTTTGACGTTTGTGTGTTAGCATGCTAACATTTAATAAAAAGTCTGCAGCCACACTAAAAGCTCTCTGAGGCTTTTTTCAGAGACAGGTTAGAGATCAACAAGCAGACATGCCATAGACAACAATGCAGAAATGTTGAGGTTCAGCCAAAAATATTTAACACAGCAACCAAATGTATTCTGTTTCGTTGTAGGTTAATTGATTGTTCGTTTTGTTTCTGTTTTTATGGATCAAAGACGTAGACTGGTTGTCTGACAATGCCATTTGTAAGATGAGCTAAGTGTACCTGTCTGCAGCATGCAGGGGTTTTGATTGGTGCACTCTCTCCAATTCTGTGCTAGGTTTTACCAGAGTTTGGGCGGGGTTTAAGGGTGACCGTTTTACTCTGCCCGCAGCGACCTGATTGGTTTAGGGGGCATTTAACCCTGCCTGGTTTAAGTGTTGAATCTGGGCGGGGTTAAACATCACTTTCATTGGTTTGGACCAAGTTTGGTCAGGAACAAACTAACTGACAATTAATCACCTGTCAAATAGATAATTATTCATTGAATTAAATTACATTAAAATCATTCTCTGCCAACTGACTTTTGAATTGAATTATACAAAGCCTCTATTAAGAGAATTCACCAATTATCATTCTTCAATTTTTCGTACATATTCAGTTTTTGTTGTAAATATTCCTAGCTGTGGTAAATCCATTTGTGTTTCAGCTGGCATGCACTTAGAATAAAATGGAAAATCATAGTCTAATGATGATTCCCACACACATACCCACACATGTTATCATTAATCTACTTCTTAGAAAATTCATTTAGCGGGCAGTGTTGGGCACACATAAAAAGAATAGTGTCTTAAATTTCTTATGTAAGATATTTTTCGCTTTCCATAATTTTCTGGTGTTTCTTTTTATCACTTCAATCTTGTTAGCCACTTTCTTGGATATGATTTCTGATTTATCCTGTGGGGGTGAAAACGTCATCTTTGCTTTCATTCCTTTCAAACCATATTTAAACATCTATTAATGAGAAAAAATTAAGATAGTGGATCTGGTCGAAATATTTGATGAAGCCTTTAATATGTGAAAAAAAGGGGGCTTTGACTCACCATTTTGGTTGAAAAGTTCTGCTGGGTGCTGATGTGCTGTATTAATTATTAAATCTAAACTCAAAGGAATTTATTAACGGACAACAGCAATCTGAGGCATCAGTGACAATCCATACCATAACAAGTAAAGAACAATATAGGACGTGGAGTAAATTTCATACAGCAGTGGAGGTAACACCACAGTATTTTAAAGATGTTTATCTACATCGGTACTGTATAGCCTATGCGATGTCACAATAGTACAGTCCAACAAGAAAGTCACCCAGCAGGCAACAATGCTGACAAGTCCAATTTGTAGTGGATTTTGTGTTTCTTTGCCTGCAATTGGCTGTCAGGTTTGGTAATTACCATGTCTACTTTTGCCTGGGGAACAATTAAATCAACACTTTAGGTACAGAGACATTGCAGCTTCGGTGCAGGAGTGTGAAAACAGCTTCTAAGTTACAAAGTTTACACAGATAGAAGTCGGTGGAGTCAAGATATGACATACAATAGGGGATACAAACATGAGAAAAACACATTTGTGAGAGGAGCGGATCTTAAAGTACAGGTATGTTACGGCCCTGAGCCGTAAGGCCTTCTGGACCTCCCCTTTTGCCCTGTGTGTGTGTGTGTGTTTGTATGTGCCTCAAGTCACCTGAGGGCGTGTCCACCCGGCCTGAGGAGATCCCCGGCTGAGGATTGGCGGGACTGGTCGGTGCGGGATTCCACCAATGGCAGTCAGACAACATTAATATAAGGCCAGTGTGCGCCAAGAATGGCAGCAGACACCACTAGATTGATTCTGTACGTAGCTGTGCAATTGTTGAGCATTTTGTCCCAGACTTGGGCCCAGGTTTAGAACTATATACTGATTTGAGTTATTTGCATTCACCTTAGGTTCTGTTCCCTTGTTTAGTTTTCATTAGGTTTTAGAGGTGCGGGTCACTTGTACTTTTGTTTGTTTAACATAGTGTAGAGAGTTAGGTTTTTGTTTTAGGAAAAGAAATTTAATTTGTTTCCAGTTAGAGATTAGATAGTCAGCTCCATTTTGTTTCAAGGAGTCCTCTTTTTGTTATATTTGTTTCATTTATTTCGACCGCATCTGGCGGGCCCTTTCTGTTTAATGGCCACGTGTCCCTAATAAAATACCTTTAATTTCTCAATCCTTTCCACTGATTGTGTTTTATATTGCTTCCCTTTCCCCTCCTCGAGCCAGGGTTGTAACAAGGTACCTTAAGGTACCAAAACAATGTAACAAATATAATCCCTGCTGTAAAGCTATGCTAGTTCATGAAAAAAAATCCCCTTTTCCTTCAACATAAAACAAAAAAAATTATTGATACAGTCTGTCTGCACACCACAAAAAAGCTAATGCTTGTTGAATAAGAGTGTGGTCAACTTGGTAATCAATATAGGTCTACATTATGAATTAATATTCACTTCAAAATTGCTGCAGTCACTACTGTAAGTGTATTCTAAATAATGGAGAGACTTCTTTCTTCTCAACTAATTAAATACAGAAAAACAGATTGATACTTTATCCATTCCAAAAAAATATGTAATTACTCTTGAATGTAGCCTAAGTGTAGTCAAAGTAATCAATGTGCAGTGTTCTTCTGAAAATTCCATCAAATATAGTTGCTGCTCTTGTGGGGGTTTTTTATGTCTAAGATACATAAATTTCATTTAATATAACTTTACTATAGTTTCATTAGGAAGGTAGTGCTTACAGATAAAATCTGACAAAATCTTCTGACCTTTGTGTCTGGTTTATCATCTGAATAGGAATATGTGGTGGATTGTACTACACTGTTCTCCTCCATGACATCATCTGTTTGCCTCTCACCTCCATGTGTCCTGAACACAACCAGTCCATGCAGAGTGCTCTGGATGATTAGTTTGCATCCATCCTGCCTGCACTGTATTGCTCATATTAGGAGATTCTCAAGGATGAAGGGTGTCAACTTGCCCACCCCTTAATGTTTTGACAGCAAACAGTACCCAAATCACCCCCTCCCTCTGGCCCACCTTGAGAGGCAATAACTCAAGTTTCCCAAGCCTGAACCTGGATAAAACCTTCTTGCATGTGTTGCTCATCTTGGCAACTTTCTTGCCAAGCGGGCTTTGAACTGGATCTTTCAGTCTTTTTATTGGCTTTGTTTTTCAGATCTATGAAGAATTTTATAGCTGTACTTATTGGAGGAACATTTACCATGGATAATGACACGTTACTGGTTTATGCCTCTCTCAAAGCAGAAACAATAACTAAGCCCCTGTTCATTTTCCAATTATTCAGTGTCTTTATTTAAAAGTCTTCTCCTCCCTCTTGACTTTTTAACTCCCTGTGTTAAAGCAGCTGAGTGAAATTGGGTGAATCAGAGGGGATCCACTTTTTAGGAGAACATTAGAGTGCTTGAAAACTCCTCCAGTGCTAACTATCCTAACTTAGAACCCCCCAGCTTTATTAGCTGGCAGGAGATTTAGACATAAATGAGACTTTTCAGACCAGGGAAAACCCCAAACTGCAGGCTTTTGCCAATTTGGCTGCTGGAGGCCAACTTTGGTTTTATGGAGACAGAAGCAGAAAAACAGTTTTCAGGTCAAATATTTTTTTTCTTGCTTTGGAGTTAGGTGAGAATATATATGCATATGGATACATCCTTGTATATTTTAAATATGAACTTCAAACAAAAGTTCATTTTAAGTTTCTGTACAGAGTGGAAAAGCTCAGAAGATGCTAAAAGGACAAATAAGGAGTATTTTACCTAAGCTTATCCTTTTTTAATCAAACTTGTGTTCTTGTGGTATCCAGATGAAGAATATCAAACATTACGCAACCATCCATTTCTTTTACTGTGAACAGATAAGTAGCGGTTGCACCACTTGCCATTTAGGGAGAGGAAGTTTAACATTTCACAATCAAATCTAAGTGTAGTTTCCCAGCAATAAAATTTACTATCAAGCCTTATTTGTTAAGTTGATGATTAGTTTAAGTGAGGCTGTTGTAAATTCCTCACTTTTACAGCTGAGCCATTGGGCACATGATGCCATGAATGAGGCCTAATGTTGACTAGATGTGGAGTAAACCATGTGGCCAGTGTTGGTACCAACAGGAGTTTTAATGTTCTTTAAAGGCTAAATTACATCACAAGGTATTTCACAGGGATCTAGGACAGCCGACAAATCAGCAGGTGTCTCAAAAAGCAAACAAACATGATGTAACTGTCTGTTGCTCTGAGACGTCTGAACAACGGCGAGACTGAAATGATGGCAACAAATCACTTTAATCAGAAGCAGATATTTGCCTCCTTATCCGTGTTATCAGGTAACAGTTGGAAAGACAAACATGTGAGAGGCCACGAGCTGGTCTATGAGGACTTTGTTCATCAGGAGTTGGTTGTGATGTTGAGGTGGGACCTTTAAAGTATCAGGTGTGCATATTTTGTAACGTTATACAAGATGGAATTTGACATCTTCCTGGAGCAGGCAAGAGGTAAACTAAAATCCAGCTCGCTTTGACAGAGAGAGACTCCACCTGTTTCAGGGATCCAGAGCAGCCACTCGGGTCGCTCCATACGTTCAGCTTCGCATGACATGCAGGACTCACCCTTAACGTTTCTCAAATTGCATATTTCTATGCATTATTTCTATAATTCAGAAAGCAGTGACGCCATTTCAATGAAAACACTCCACAAAAATGCAGACAAATGATCCTGCCGAGGTTAAGCCTCTTTGCAGCTTATTTGAAGAAGCACTTAAATTAATCTTTATGATGATGTTGGCTGTGTTAGTTATTGTTATTGGAGAGCGAGTCCCCCAGCCAGGCAGCAGCACGCTCTGCAACTCGTACAAACCCTGGAAGATTTTACACTCCTGAATGAGTCACTGACAGGGGATTATTTATAAAAATTAAAATTATAATTTTTAATCATGTATGACTGACTTAATAAATTAAGATTATCAAGACATTCCTTGTGGGATAGTGGGATAGAATGTCTAATCTTATGTAGCAAAACCACCATAAACGTGATCTTTCGGGTAAACAAGTCTATTTCAGAATATTTGCATAATGCAAAAGTCATGCAAAAATGTGGTTAAGCAAGAATTTTCGTCACACACACAAATGTGTTAAGCTGTTAATGGTATGCAGATGGACTCAATTTGCACTCATAATTTGTTTTCTAACTAAATACAAGCACATGCACAGAAAACATCCGGTCCCTTATGGGCATTTTCCAAATCTGTTGAAGTGGAAGCTTCAGTGGAAACTGCTTTGGTTTGTTGTCTCTGAGGGACTTTAGAGCGAGCACTATTGACCATGACACAGATAGGAAACAATGCGTTTGGCTTTACTCATGAGTTTGTTTGTGTTTTTGAAAAACCATGTTATTTTGTAAACTTTAGTGAAAAACAACCTGTTTGTCACGCCACCTTAATCACATAGCTATATTCAGCTGTTAGCTCCACTCCAGTTAGACCATTTCCATTCTATGTACTTGCAGCGTTGAGTCAGAGCGATTAAGGAAAAAAAAAAAAACATTGAGGTTTTATAAATATTTGAAAATCATGATTTATTCACAAAAGAAGACAACTGCAGGCACTTGTAGGTAGATTGTGTTTTTACTCCAATATGCCGAGAGTTTTCCTGATCTATTTTTTCAAGCACATCAGACACACAACAACTCAGACAAAGTGCTGGTGTAACAAGGGAAAACATAGAAGTCCTGTGTTACTCTGCGTCGAAGCTTCGTTTTGAGCTTTCGTGTTTAACCTTTGGGCAGAGTTGACTGGAGCAGATTCAAATAAGTGCCAAAAATTATTAGCAAATGCTTCTTCAATGAGGGCTGAAAAGGTGGACCTCATGTTGGGTTTCCTTTAAGAAAAGAGGACACAGATAATGTTCTTAGTCCTTGTTCCCAGGCTGATCTTTAACACTTTTAGTAGTTGAAATTACTGTCTAGCTTCGTTTCTCGCCGCCAACCTCTCCCTCTGACGCTGGAGTCTCTACTGCAATGTGCTCTCAGTCCCATGCGGTCTCTCCCCTGTAGCTTCTTGTTTGGGATAACTACATTCTTGTTTTCCCACTGCCTGCTGCTTTCAGTCTCCTTTGTCATCGCTGCTTTCCTTCAGTCTCAGGATGCTCTCCAGACGTTTTGCTCTAATTGGAGGCAACTGGTCGAACATTTCGAAGCCAAACTCTGAGTGCTGTTGTGGTATTCTGAAGAGCAGCAAGTGGTTTCTCAACACCTGAGAGACAAAGAGAGTGAGTGAGAAGGAGGTGAGGAAAAAATGCAGAATATCGCAGTGCAGCTTGACTGATTTTTATTTTAAAATATATATCAACACAATGAGTATGGCACAACACTAAAACACCATGTGAAGCAATCAAGAATGCATGGAAACTAATAAGCAAGCAAGGAGAGAAACATCTAAACAGGTCGCTTATTGTGACAGATGAAGGATTGAAATATGAGGGCTTTGATAAGTTAACAGCCTGAGGTAGAAAGAGATGAGTTAAACAGCTTTTTTATTTTATGGATGTGCAGTTTAACTCAGAGTGATGATGCAAAAAGTTTGAGAATAGTAACTTCGGTGTTGTTTTCGTGATGCAATACAGTTTGATGGTTGAGAACCACTGGTGTAAACAAAACCTTCAGGTAAAAGGCCAGACAAGGTTGCTTAACCGTTTCCCTGAGGTACTTTAGGTTGCTGTGTGAATGATGGGATGCAGACCACTAATTGGTCCAAGTGTTTTAGAATACTAGGAAAATACTTGAGTGTTACTGAAACAACAGACAAGTTGTGACTAAGACAACTTGTTTTAAGGCGAGACTGAAGAAAACAAGGCAAAACGTGCGAAGGAAAACTCTTGTCTAATGAACTGATTACATGAAAAGGAATGAAAATCAGAGGATTACCACATAGATAATTAATCCTAAAACAAAAACAAATCAGAAAAATGTGGAAGATTCAAACAAGTATAAAAGTCAGAGCTACGATAAAACCATCCAGCAGAATAATATTGATTTTGGTGACGGTTAACAAGATGAGAAACGGCAAAAAAACCAAAAAACAGACTGATTTCTCAGAGGGATGTGGAGACAATGTGAAGAAAACATCAGAGAGCTTCATGGGAGGCGAATGTACAATCAATAAAATATTGTCAATGTGTAAAGATCAGAGAGAAGGAGACAGTAAAGTACCTCATCAGTCAGGTAGTAGATTTTCCTCAGCATGCTAAGTCGAGCTGCTTCAACCTCCTGGAAAAGGACGAGGGGATTAAAGATCAAAGGCCCCGCTGCTGCACTGTTTTAATGTATTTAACCTCACAGTGTTTACAAAAAAAAAACAAAACTGTTTTCTGCTTTACTGCCATTAAATACAGTCGTTGTCAATGAAGTAAAAGGGCTGCAGTCCCTAAATGTGTTTCTTATTCTGGGATGTCAACTCCCAAACCTCACAGGGAAATAAAAGTCACATACCATGGCTTAAATCAACATTTATGAACAGGAAGGAGCTAAGCTGAATATGTGAGAAAAAAACTCAGGGGGCTGACCCTATGGGATTTAATTAGTGACATGAGGTCAGGGCTTTGTAGGCACATGGACTCTTAAAGATTATGGATTATTCAGTGAGCTCATATTTGGCGTAGAAATCGTGTGCGTGTGTCTCCATAAAACCAAACTGCCGAGCCTCGTCTTCAGTGCAGCTGGAGCACTTTCTGGATTTCTTAAATCATGACACATGTGGCAGCATGCTTTGGAGTTCAATGCAGCTGATAAAAAGTCACAAAGCACAATCTTAACAAGAATACAGCGCAACGCATTTCATCAAGACAGGCTCGGATTTGTTTCTCAAGCCATTTGGGAACCATGTTCATAAATCAGGAAAACACTCCAAGTGTTGGCATGAATCCCATTTTTTTCCCATCACTTTCTTTTACAGCGTTTTGTGCAGAGAATGTGTGTGTGTGTGTGTGTGTGTGTTTGTTTGTGTGTGCTCGTGCCATGCAGGGCTGTACCTGTGCTGCAGCATCCTGCGAGAAGATGAAGGAGTTGACGTGAGATAAGGCGACCACGTACAAGACGGGACACCAGTGTGGCTTTAGGGTTCCTGTCACCAAAGAGCGGAAATAGAGACGGAGAAGAGGGAGGGAGTCTTCAGGGGGAGACGTGAACCGCTCGATAGGGAGGCAGAGCTTCAAATGAACAGACAAAAAAATGATTAATGTGTCAATTAACGTTATATGATCAAAGACAACTTAAAAAGCCTTGAACCGCATCGTTGTTACCTGTTCCAGAGTGACTCCCAGTGACCTCAGCATCCCCACATGTTCTCCAAACACTGCCAGCCTCATGGTGGCGCTGTTCCTCCTCTGCATCGGTAAGAGCACCCAGCAGCCAAACAGACAGTCTCCAAAAGACACAGCTTCGTACTGGGTTAAAAGAGCAGAGTACAAGTCCTGGAAGGAGGCGAGACCTGGAGGAGGGACGTTCAGGTCCAGAGAGTCCAGCTTGGATCGCCTGCAAACGGAAGAGACTCAGTTTCTTTTGTCTTTGCTTCGTATAGATTTTGCGTTAAGAAGATGGATATCAAACACTGTCAGACCTGGTCAGCAGTCTGAATAGACCCCAGGTCAGTTTCTGAACTGGTCTCTCCAGGAACAAGTCGCTGGAGCACAGGAACACACAGGACAGGCGGGCGAGCTTGGCGACTGGAGGAATCATCTACAACATGATAATATGTTTCAGATATTAGTTTCATAAACATATTCAGTTTACTTTCATATGAAAAAGAAAAGAAGTGCACATTTCAAAAGCTGGAACCAGAGAATGTTTTCTTTAGTTTAATTTTTTGATCTTCACTTATTGCGTTTTCACTATTTCATTCCATGTTCTCCTCTTCGCTGTTTGCTTTATTAAACTGAGTTGTTGACTTGTTTTGATTCATTAGTTTTTCTCCAATTAAACATTGTCATATTATTTTGAAAGGTAACTTATGGATAAAGTTTATTATTACTTTTATTATTCAGTACAGCTCAGCTCTAACTGCAATGTGTACATATAATTATTGCTAATATGCAATATGGTTTTGGTTCTGTTTTCTCCACACTGACCTCCAAAATCCATGAAACACCAACATTACAGAACCATAAGTGTGTTTATTTATTCTTTTGAAAGATGTTTTGTGGTTTTGTTGGGGGCGTCAGGAATGTGGGGCAGATTTTTCTTCTCTAAATCGACGGTCTGAGAACAAAGGTTGTTACACGCTGTGCAGACTGTGAAGCCCATTGCTGAGCTTTTGTGCTAAACATATAAACCCGACCTGACTTGTTCCTGTACCTTAAGTGCTTCGTCCCTCCAGACCTCTAGCAGCAGCAGCCATTGCAGACAGTGTGTCACCACCTGCAGAGCCCCCTGTGGGAGCTCCTCCACCGCCAGGCCTCCGCCGTCGGACAGCCCTGTTCGCTCATACAGGCTGACGAGTGGGAGGAAAGCCCAGTCGGATGGCAGGGTTGGACCGGTGAGCTCTGGGAGGAGGTGGGATTTGATCCAGGGGTTGCGGCCGAGCAGAGCGTCTCGGGACATCAGGACGGCTGGCTCCAGGTGAGCCAGCTGAGTGAGGAAGCAGCCCCTTATGGACGACAGCTGGACGTAGGCTTCACGTAAGAGGGCTCCAACAGTCTGCAGAGAGGGAGAGGAGAGCTGGTGTGTTTCCTCCTGAAGTTTCAGCTCCCCCAGCTCTACAGCCTCAGGTCCCCCGCTGTGGCCTTCTCTGGAGGGCAAACAGATAATCATTAGCTGAGTAACGTTGTAAATAAAGAGGAAGCCAAGCATCTGGAACATCAGTTCTGGTCAAAATGGGTCATCAGCTAATTCAATTCAGTTCAAAAGATATTCAGTTTTAAAGAAAAAAGAATTGGTTGAAATTAGATTATAATCATGAGCCTGTTTATCAAGCCATAATCGAATCATTTAATGTTAGAAAGAATGTATTATGTACAATCACCAAAACAAAAAAGCACAAAAAAACCAAAAACATTTTTCAGGCTCTTGAAATTGCTGTGTTGATACTCAACTGGCAATAATCCAAAATGATTATTTAAACTAAATCTAAACTTACGATATAAAGTCCTTGCTGAAGACGATGGTGGACAGCAGCTCATGTGCCAAGTATTCACTGCCTGGTAATAACCATGGCAGCAGAACCAGTGCCATCTGGTGGTACAGTGAGGCATGTTTGGCTAGTTGTGGCTCAATGGGGACCTGATGAAAGAGTAAAAATAGTAAAAAATACAGAAAGGTGATGAAGACAAATGTGCCAGAACCAATAACATGCAAGACAAAATTAAAAAAACTGATTTATTTACAATAGATGAAACCTCAGTTTAAAGACAAATCGTCCAAAGATCAGACAGGAGGAAAATCCCACTGACCTGCACATAGTGACAGTATTTTCTGTTTATACAAGCTGATGAATGATCTTGGTTTTTTAAAACACATGAAACTCCAGATAAGATGTATAATTGGAAATTACGACTTGCTGGGAACGGGAGAAAATGTTGCTGGATGGAACAAAACAAAAACTGTGTGTCTCAGCTCATCATAGTATCGTTTCTGGTTGTTTGATGGAGCCTACCAGTCTGTGTGCCAGCCGGAGCAGCAGGTAGAGGAGGTGGTGCTCATGACGGAGAAACCAGGCTCTCATGTGAGACAGGGTGGGCGTAGCCCGGCTGCAACTTTGTAGGTAACCAATCACAGGTTCGGACAGGAGGAGACCACTGAACTGTACAGAAGGTCACACACAGAATAAGGAAAAATATGAGATGAAATATTATGAATTTTTTTTTGTGTGTGACCACAAGATGGCAGTAAAAAAACATCCAGCTGTGTTTTAGCTGAGTGATGGGCCAACGCTGGCCTGCCAAGAGGCTGCAACCAAAGACAACTTTACTGATTAGTTTCTCATATTTGGCTGAAGGTGCGCTTTGCAGTGATACTGTTTAATCTAATGGAAAAGAAACCTGCAGACTTTATTTCTTGGCGCATCGTTGTACGTCCCTGTCCTCACATTAAGCTCCTCAGTGATTCATACCTTGGAGCTGAGACCTTTGTGGATGCCTGTGATCGTTTCCAGGAGGAGCCCCAGGCCTGTAAGAAGAGGGAAGGGGGAACTGGGAACAACTGGCCCCGCACGGTCTCTCCATCCTGGGCAGGCCAAACCAGGCAGGCTGGAAGTGGTTTCTGGTGCCAGATGACTAGACTTGACATTACACACTACTGAGGAAGATCTGGTTAACAAATAACATGAACAAATTAGTTATTTTGACTCTGTGGTCTAAAGTGCAACTGATATAGGTCAGAAACCAATTTTACAAGCAGAAAGACAAAACAAAGGTTAAGTGTTTTCTATTTCAGACTTACTTTAGGTTCTTTATCAGGCCTTGAACGGCATGGTGGGACAGCAGGGGGAGGAGAACCTCAGACGTCAGCTGCTCAAGTTCTTGAAGTGTCTCTACAGGCTTGAAACAGTTCTGAAGACAAGAGTCATTTTTTTGCATTTTTAAAGGAACTCACCAAGTCTACATTTGTTGGCATGTAGTTTATATCCAGATGTAGTGAATGTCAGCAGTTTGCAAGTTTCATAAAGTGGGGCTTTGCTATGAGAAACAGTAACCTCCTCACATGCAGGTAAGACACACAGAGGGCAGAGGGCAGTACCTGTCTGGAGAGCTGATGGTAGTAAGCTTGTAGGTAGACCAGGTAAGCTGGAATCACAGCCAGGCTGCTCTCTGTCTGAGCTGGATTATCGAGACTCCTCACAAAACCCTTTAAGTGGCCCAACAGAGATGCCTGCAACCCTGTGACATGACCCCAGGACACGGGAGGAGGAGGAGGAGGTGGACACTCTTCTCCCTGAGAGCTGAGGGACCAACATGTAGATCAAAAAGAGTTTAACTGTTGTTTTGTGAGGCAGCAGCGTTTCATAAGACCACTTTGATCCTCATCCTTACCCGACCATGCCAGCCTGCAGCTCCTGATGGCAGCCGGCAGTGTGTGTGACCTGTGTGAGCAGAGAAAGCAGAGCCAAAACCCACTGGAGCTGCAACGACAACAGAGGGTCCGAGGGGGCCAGGACTCTGTGAACCGACTGCACTGCCTTTGCCAAGCCTGGATACAGGTCTCTGTGAGAAAATGAGGACAGTATAAAGATTAAAAAACGAGCATGATTAATGGCTCTTATGATTGGAGAAGCTGCAGCTGTTGTGAGCTGGATTCTTTGCATGTTTGCTTAGGAATCTTTCTGCACCCGTTTATCAGCCGAAATGTGGTTATTTACATGAATAACTTGCAGGCCTGTCCGTATCCGGCTGCTACAGCCCACAGCCTGTAGGCCTCAGTGGTGATCCTGAGGGCCTCGGTGGGCTCCAGCAGCAGCTCACTGGGCTCAGCGCTCAGCAGATGAGACAGATGCTCCTTCACTCCAAGAGAGTTTAGCTGAAGAGAGGAGAGAGAAATATACACCGTCAATGCTTATACATGTGAGAATATAAGAAATTTTTGCATTGAGGCACTTATTTTGAGCAGAGACCAGAAATGGGACATAAATCAGAAAAAATACGTCTTCTAAACACTTTGGATTTCAAAATGAAAGGGTGAGATTTGGAGGATGTTTTTATTCCCATGAAGACTTGTGCGCACAACAAATTAGGCTGTCAAACACCCTCGCTAACTCCAGCACTTACCAGTCTGGCACAGGCATGTCTGCCAGATGTCGCTAAAACTCTTAACAGCTTCATGGCGCTGGCCAGAGGAAGTCCGTAAACAGACTGAGGGATGGGTGAAGACGGCATAGTCCAGGAAGTGGGAACGAACTCTGACAACACCGTCTCCATCAAGCGAGCACAGTCAAGGACCTGAACATGATATAAATAGACAATAATAATTAAATATGTAACAAACGAATTGGAAACAATATGCGTGGACACAGTTCAACAATTCAGTGATTCATTGATTGGTTTTGTTGCAGTTACTGTTACTACCTGTGTGGCAGATGAGGATGAATGCCTAGCAATCCGAGTCAGGATCTCCAGGATGTCCTGGACCACTCGAGGAGACGGTCGGACCACCTCAAGGATGTAACGCAGCCTGGGGAGCAGTTTCATCTTCAGCAGACCCTGAAACACAAGCAGGAGAGTCAACATTCATCACTCAACATGTGTATTTACAGAACTTTATATTTGTTGATTATCAGCAGAGTTTATACATCTGAGAACTCCAAGGAAAAGAAGTAAAAGTGTATTAAATGAACTCTGTTTGTTTACCTTGACAACATCCTGCCTGGCCACATCAAAATCACTCTTCTTCTCTTCCTTCTCCTTTGGTGTCTCCCTCATACTCTCAGGCACCTCTTCATCCAGCTCATCTTCCTCCTCCTGAGCAGATGGCAGCAGTGGGAAGGAAGCCATGCCGCGAAACCAGGAGAAAGTGCAGTCCAAGCACTCCTGAGAGGGGAGAACAAGTTGGATATGAACCAATTGGATTGTAAGAACCGTGACAGACAACAAAAGAGAGTTTTTCTGACATATTTTTGTAAATAACTGCTCAATGTTGCAGTGATTTTCCACCGCAATGCTTCAAGTTGTCTTACTTCGTCCTCTGCACACACAAGCAGTGCTTTGAGAGCATGCACGGCTGCAGACATCACTCCCTCGACGCTGTCATCCAATGCAAAACGGAGCAGGAAGAGCAGGCCGGCGTCCAGCAGGGTGGACATCACGCTGCCTTTCAGAACAGACTGGTACTCCCCTGCACGAGCCTACAGGGGGAGGAAAAAAAAGAGTAACTACAGACTACAGCGGCTTAGGAGATGTGAATGACACTGCATGTGTTTGTTATTGTACCTTTGAGAGGATGTTGGCCAGCGTGCTGAGAGCCAGACTCCTCTGCTGGATGACCTGACTGCGAGACAGCAGGAAGAGCTCCTGCAGGGAGTAACCTGCCCGCTGGAGAGAAACCCTCAGCATCAGGAATAAAATCATAACTAACAAAAAGGCCACAAGTCTGTTAAATAGCAAAATTCAAGAAGATGCTGGTCTAAGACAACAGTATTTAAAACTTAAGATTAAATCTGTATTTCCTTATATCAGAATCTAACTTTGTAGTCAGCTGCTATCATATTAAATTTGCTTTGTTAATTATTGACGAAAAACAAATTTAAAATAGGCCTGAATGTGTCATAAGCATTTATCAGTGAGTTGTATTATATTCTGGACACAAAAGGGAACTTTTGACATGAACTTTTTTTATGAAGTATTGCTGACCTCTGGCTCCTCTCCATGGTGGTGCAGGCCCAAGTGGGTGGGCAGATCCTCAGTGGGTGGAATCAACGTTCCTGCAAAGTCAAAGCGAGCCTGCATGGCCTGCAAGGAAACCGCAGTGTATCAACTCACACAACTGTCACTGAGCCTTCAGTGCAAATAAACTCCTAAACTGCGAGATTTCAGCTGACTTGACTGAATCTTTGTTTTTGTTCTACTTTTATCATAAGAAATATCTCTCTTACCTTCTTGGTTCCTTTCTTTTTGGGTGCAGGCAAGTCTCTCATCCACTCCAGCTTCTCTGGCTCCAGCTTATTCATGTTGACCCATTCCCTCTGAGGCTTCACCAGCAGATCCTTCTCTGAATTCACACACACAGACGGGTAATGGTTATTTATTCAAAGCCCAAAACAAGGATATTTAGTTTTTTTCTTCTAAGACTAAAGGCAGATGAGGCAAAAATAAACTTCCCCAGAGTGAAATAATGACAAAAAAATCTCTGCTCTTATGCTTTTTGTAAAACACAAGGGCAAAAATCCATTAGTAAGACTTTCATCAGGACCGGCAGTATTCTTTGAACAATCTGCACAAACTTAATTGCACAGAGTGGCCACTTCTGGCTTCGTCTGGCTTTTCTTCTAATCACACAAAGTGAAGTGAACGATCAGCTTTAAGTTTGGATTGTAGCCATGCAGTAGAAGCATCCCTCATTAGTTATACAATTAGAGAAAGGATGCTTGGCAGGGTGAGGACAAGAGGGAGAGCAGGGGGATAAAGGCAGACTGATAGTCAGTTTGATGGATTTTCTTGACAGTGGACAAACTCTGTCTCACTTAATATGACAGTCTCAGCAGCGAGGTTACGATTTGAAAGAGATACAAAATAATGAAAAAGAATAATCATCTAGATTCTGTTGATATGTGCATATCTCCAGAAGCAGCAGAGAAACTGACAAGATAGATGTGATAAAAAGGTTTTATTTCAAAATCCATCATACCCGTCACAGCAGGTGGTGGTGCCAGTTCCTCCTCCTCCTCCTCCTCCTCCTCCTCCTCTTCCTGCTCCTCTCCTTCCATCTCTACTTCTTGGGGCTTCTGAAGCAGCACAGCAGCACTGGAGGAGTCTGACTCTCCGCTCACATTTTCAAGAGGAAAGTTTTCCTTGCTGCCTTTGCCCTGGGGGTGTTTGGATGGGGAGGCAGAGGACGGCACGCTCTGAGCTTTGCGAGACCTAATAAACTCCACCAGTCTCGGATCTGAGAAGCAGAAATAATCGTGTTATGTCTAGTGGTACCAAAAAATAAATAAACAAAAAGATTTCAATGCACTTTACTATTTAAGAGACAAACTTCAAACAGATTATATTTTAATCTCAATTTACATTATGTACTAATTTACTATCACAAAGACAACATTGGCACCTACCAAGCTGAGATACGAGTTTCTTCTGCTCCTCCAGTATCTCAGACTGAGACATCTCCTGGAGCTTAGCCTGGTTCTCCCTGTGGATCCTCATGGTCTCTCCTGAGCTATCTGGGCCCTGGAGCCCCTGACCGGACACCAGCCTGGGACCTGGGGCTGCAGCTGTCTCTGGTGAACCAACAGAAGCAAGCATACAAACAAAATAAAGACCAAAAACTATGTGGAGGGGGTTCTGTGGTGAAAGAGGAGAAAAATTGAAAATGACACAGCTTAAGCTGACTTACGATCATCCGTAGCACCACACTGATCAGTATCCATGCTGGTTTCAGGCGTCTGAGCAGCCTTAGGTGCACGGAGTAAAGATGTCTTTCCCTCCTTCAGCCTCTGAGCTGCGATCTGACGTGCAAAGATACTCTTCTTTCCGTCAACTGAAGACACTGGCACCTGGTCGTAAGCATGAGCAACCATCAATCACTTACCCATTTTCAAATGATTGTAATGACACTGAGTATGAGAATGAATGACCAGGTCCAACAATAAATCCTCATAAGTATTTTTTTTCCAGTAAAATGTGATTTCATTCATGAAGAACAGGGGGTAAGGTCTTTTTACCTGACTGCTGGTCTCTGAGCGGTGCATTACTTTGGGGAAAGCCATGCCCGTAAGTTCTGGTAGAGATATCGGAGTACAGCTGATATCTCTCTCCTGAAAACAAAAGAATGTTACAGAGGCATTGGTAAAAAAAATACAAAATAAAAAAATCTATGAGCTTAAAAAGTTAGAAAATATGCTGGGCTAAATTTTAGTGATGCACTGGATGCATGTATTCATGTAGAGATCCGACAGTGAATAAAGCTACTAAAATTAGTACACAGTCACTGATTCACACATCACGTTTCCAATGTGATTAAGTTATGTCTCACAAAAGGCACTTACAACGATCCTAGAGAGAACAGCACTGATGTGTGTGTCGTGTCTGTCCAGCCTCTCCTCAGCATCATCACCCTCAAAAGTGACTCGACTGGCTTTAAAACGAGATTTCTTAGGAGGAGCTGGAGTCAGAGATGGGAGCTGGTCTGGAAGATCTAGAGGAAGCACAAAAGCTTAATACAGGTTTGTGATTTCTGTGTAAGGCAATCTTACTTTTGCGTAGTTCACTGTTGGTTGTTACATATGCTTTCAAAAGCTGACGGACTTAAGTGTGTAACTCATGTCTGCTGAGCCCAAAATGTCAACTGTCAATGAGTGAACATCACAATAGGAAGAGAAATGACAAAATAGACACTTTTTTTTTCTTTAACCTTCTATGGTGACAACATCTCTCGGTCTTCCTTCATCCTCCCCGCTCTGTTCCCCTCCTCCTCCTCCTCCAGCCTCGCCCCTCCTCTTGTCAGGTCGGCGGATCACAGTGGCAGCACACGGGGCACCGGAGGTCAGAAAGCGCTCCTGCTCTCTCAGGAGGTCCGCCTCAGAGTCGGTTGGCTTGGGACGCCGCAACATCCCTCTGAGGAACACAAAAGATGACATTAAGTTCTCACCTTAGCCCAAACATTACTAGATTCAGGATCATACTTTGACACTTGGAAAGGTTGTGATGATTCAAAGGACACAAAGCTTAAGGGTGCCATAAGGATGACACGTTTAACTGAACTGAAAACTCATTCAGGCTGTACTCTGGTTTATCAGATCTGTTGTGTAGGACTATCATATCGTTAACCTTAAACATGTAAGACCAGAGAAATGCTATTTCTACAGCACGGTGTTGCATCTGCTTTCAACCAGGGACTGAACTTGGCTAGCGTGGCTAATCACAAGGCTAACCAACGTGTTGTAGATGTGTAAAAGGGGACAGAAAGCAGAAAATTAAACCATATCACTAATCGAAGTAGTCTTTTATAACGTTTTATAACGTTTCAGCTGAATGTTAATCAATGGACACATATTGCTTTTTTATCACGTGCAACCTCAGTGAAGTTTACATCCGACATGCACTGGGGATGTATTACGCACAGGTACTGTTAGCATAACATTAGCCTGAAATCTTAAACCTCTCTCCGTTGAAGCTATAATTATCCAACAAAATACCGAACATTGTTACTGCGATGTGGCTGTCTTTGTTGCATTGCAATATTTAAATGTTTTGTTAGCTTACCTTCAGGTAAGCGCTGGATCCGTGAATCACAACAATCTACCGACAACACGGAAGATTTTTAACGTTACACAAAACGTCCCCTTCAAAATAAAAGATCTGCAAACACAAGGAGGAAGGACGCAGAGCGAATTTTTCGACCACATCCACATCATCTCTTAAAAATGATTAGGTAATTAGAAGCATGAAAGGTATAGACAATTTAGCTGGGTTGTTGGTGATTTTTGGTTGCTACTTCACTAATGTCGTGGGACGCTCAGGGTTTATTTAACACCTCGACTAACGTCACATCTCGCGTTATCCTTCCTCCTTCAAGACACTGGACAGCCCACTGCATCTCGTTTGTGCAGTTATGTTTTATGAATAACATTTGTTTTTTATTTGGTAATTTTTTCCCGATCTCTGGCCAGTGACAGCAGTTTCAGCTGACTGCATCATGGTTAACCTCTGCTGCCTTTGCTGCGGTGAAATCCCTCAACCCCGCCCCCCTCAGTCCGGACAGTCGGGACCACCGCGGGATCCCCGCTCCGTGCAGCAGCAGCAGCCCGCTGGCTCCGGCCCAGACGGTGTGGGGCTGAATGGGAAAGAGAAGGGGGGAGCGAAGCCAATGAATAAAAAACAGTGATCTTATAATGTCTCTCTGACATGCAAAGAGTGCAGCATGCTGTCCTCCGATCTGGACCCTGCGGAGGACGCAGCGGCCAGGGCTCCCAATGATGCTGAGGGAGAGGAGCAGGAGGAGGAGGAAGAGGAGGATTCACCGGCTGAGAGTGATGTTCTGGAGGGGGAGGTAGGTGCACACATGCCAGCCGTTCATTATCTGATTAACTTAGATAAGAAACATCTTAAAAATACAAAAAATTGTTTAGAATAGTTCTGAGCAAAGAAGTACTTTTAGAAAAGTATAAAAAAATAACAGCAGTTCTTCTCTGTCAAACAGGATACATGTTTCTTAAGCCTGTTTTATTTAAGTCCATAAAAATATATCTAATTCTGTTTTAAAACACTTGCATTGTCATTTTTTGTGCCAGTGACTCTCTGGCACACAAATCCTATATTTTCATCCTCTCAGTGCCATTACAGTGCAACTGCTTCCACCTGCAGCCAAACAGCCTCTCTGCTTGCTGAAATGTCAGAACTGTCCATTACACGCAGTGGCAGTAGAATCCAGTGATGTGGAAACCTACTCCCTCTGACAAACTCAGACATTTCTCCCAAAGTTAAGCCATCAAACTATTATTTTGCAAAGTCAGACTGTGACTGCAAGTGTAGCGTAGTCTTTTAAGCATACATGAATGTTTGTGTTTGCCACTTGCCCTTCAAACTGTGAGTAATTACTGCAATTCAATCCTAGGAGCTGGCTGTGTTCAGCCAACCATTGACAGACAAGTTGTCTCAGATCCATTGTTCATTTACTACTAAATGTTATTTTACATTTTGTAGCAGACTGAAGTACCATTTAGTTACGAGAAACCTGGGTCTTTTTCACAAACGCCTTGTCTATCTTCAGCCAGCATATTATGTTTAACAGCATGAAAGCAATTTCTAAGAAAATAACTGGAATACCCATTCATTTCAGGGCTTCAATTTTTGAAAATTTAAATGAATAAAAACATTCTATAGTGTTTTTTCATGTAAATTGGTCAATCTGTACATAGTCTTTATTGTCTGCAGTCATGAGGCCTGGATGACTGAAAAGTCTGTCCTCTCTAGTCCACCACAATCGCATCACTGTATGTTCTTTAAATAACTGAGGTGGAACCAGCAAAGTGACATCCCCACCCCTGTGTCAGCGCAGTAATGGATGGGCTGCTTGTCAACATAAATCCTTTCACTGCATAAAACCCTAGAGGAAGTCCACAAGAACACAGGATCTGATGCTGAGGACTGCCATCACAACAAACACTATCAAGTAATGAATGTGACTGACAAGATGGAATCCAATTAATATTTGATGCTCCCAGATTTCCCTCTCTGCAGATGCATGCGCTAAATGTTGCTGTCCTGGTTTAATCTCTTTAAGCGTTCAGTTTCTTTTACTGTTAGTGTTACTGAGGAAATGGCTTTAGGCCAGTGTCTCTGCTGAATGGAACAATTCCACTTGTGGTCAGTATTGCAAATGTGAGCACTTTCTGTTTCTGTTGTTTTGCCCCGAGCTAACTTGGCAGATAAGTGTGTTTATGTGTGTGTGTGCACGTGTGTTTGTTTAGGTGTGTCTGTGGGTGTGTGTGTGTGCGCACGTGTTTGTTTATGTATGTGTGTGTTTGAGATTAAGATAAGAGGTGAGATAGGCCTTTTATTGATCCTTCACTGAGGAATTGCGCTTGTTACAGCTGCATACCTTTAGTTGCATGTTAAAAAAAAAATACGATTTTAGCCTTTTGACCACTAGAGTACAAACACTACATGGGTTTTCCATTTTTATGTAAATTTTCTGTAACTGACCGCTATTTTACTCTGGTTAAGCATAATGTCTGCTCAAGGCTTTAATAAAAGTGACTTGTAACTGGAGACCTGAATTACAGTTTGACTGGCGTACATTAGTTTATGACCTGTGTTGATGTATTCAGCACACAAGGAAGTAACAAGAAAAGGGAGTGTAGAAAACACATCTGATCTTATTTAGAAACAGTGTCTCCATTAATATAGCATGTCCACTAAGAGCACTGATAGTTTATTTATGGTTTTTGTTAATGTTTTATGTTGATGTTATAACTAATATCAGCTAACGTGTTGTTATTATCTTTTTTTTCACTCCTAAATATCATTACTGTTGTCAGGCTCAAAAATCCATTGACAGCAAGGCTTTTTTTGTTTCTAACTGCAGACTTTAATCAAAGGTTTTAAATACACACAAGTCTAACCTGTGATATTAATGTGACAACTTTATTAGCAAGTATATTTGCCCTCATGCAACATAAACTAAATTGATTTCAGAGATAGATGTGTGAAAACACCCCGGTTAATATTGAGTCTGTCGGCTGCTTTGACTCACAGCCTCTCTGGGACACTGTATGCTTTAATTGAATCCCACTGAGCTTCCTTTAGTTTGATTTACTTCCTGCTTAGCTCTGGAAAAACTCAAATTTATAGTGCAGCCACGTTCATTTGCATTTCTGCTGCAAGTCATAATGTCACCTCCATGTTTCAGAGGCTCATTGCTCTAAGTGCCTTTTCCTCATTACTCTCTCTCTCCCCTCTGTCTTATCTCTCTCTCTCTCTCTCTCTCTCTCTGCAGCAGCATCCAGTGAAGCAGTCCCTTGGTGCTTGTGTCTGCCGGGAGTCCCATTGGCGCTGTCTGCTGCTCTCTCTTCTCATGTACAGCTGCCTGGGCGCGGTGGCCTGGTGCCAGCTCACCCGGGTAACCAAGATCAGTTTCAACCCGGCTCTCACCTCCTCCTTCTCAGCCTCCTTCACCTCCTCCCTGCGGGGGGCCTCTGGG
The DNA here is from genome assembly GCA_029814765.1 of Acanthurus leucopareius. Taxonomy (NCBI): domain Eukaryota; kingdom Metazoa; phylum Chordata; class Actinopteri; order Acanthuriformes; family Acanthuridae; genus Acanthurus; species Acanthurus leucopareius. The sequence continues at coordinate 693,394 of JAQMCX010000017.1, read as the reverse complement.
ATGGGCGTCGGGGGACACTCCATGATCTACCACGACAGCCCCTGTTCTGATGGCTATATCTACATCCCTCTAGCCTTCCTGCTCATGCTCTACATCCTGTACATGGTGGAGTGTTGGCACTGCAGAGCCAGGAGCGAGCTGCAGTGCAAAGCGGACGTGGACAGCGTGTATGAGCGAGTGCTGCGGATGCAACAGGCCCAACCTTGCATATGGTGGAAGGCCATCAGCTACCATTTCGTCCGACGGACTCGGCAAGTCACCCGATACCGAAACGGAGACGCCTACACCACCACACAGGTGTACCATGAGAGAGTGAACACCCATGTGGCCGAGGGGGAGTTTGACTTCAGCCACTGTGGGATGAAAGATGTGTCGCGTGACCTCAGAGGTTTGGAGGGACACCCAGCAACTCGGCTGCGCTTTACCAAATGTTTCAGCTTCACCGAGGCCGGCCCAGAAAATGAGTACCTCAACCAGAGAGCCAGGTTCTTCTCTGAAATTGAGGGTTTGGACGATTACATGGAGGCCAGAGAGGGGATGCAGCTGAAGAACGTGGACTTCAGAGAAAACCTGATAGCCTATGTAGACCCAGACAGGATGCCTTGGTACTCATCCCAGATCGCCTTCTGGTTGGCTGCTATGCTGATGCTGTCCTGGCCTCTGAGAGTGCTGATAGAGTACCGCACTGCTTATGTGCACTACCGCATAGAGAAACTCTTTGGGTTGGAGTACTGCCACAGCAGCCCCTCTCCTCTAGATGAGGACAGGCCACTAGGGAATAACACTGGTTGTGTTATTCCAAGAGTTGACACACTGGACAGCACTGAAATGGAGTGGCACATACGCTGTAACCGCCAGGTGATTCCCAGCTACTCCGAGGCCATGCTGCTCAACATGAGCACAGCAGACTCTAACTCACTACAAGACACTGAATGCACCTCCTCCTCAAACTGCTTCCTCCTTGAGAACGGCCGCACTGCTCAGAGCTACGGCGCCCTCCAAAGCCAGGATGACTGCGAGCAAAGCAGTGAGCCAGGTAATGGCCGAGGTAATGGTGCAGGCAGGAGGAGGACCATCACCAGTTCCAGCTGCTCCTCCATCTTCTCCTGCCGCGGAGCTCTGCTCCACTCCCATCTTTCCTCGGACACATCCCGCCTCTCTCTCTGCCGCATGTACGGCTCCCATTGCACCGTGGCCCTGTGGAGGAGTCGCAGCAGCAACCTCACAGACCCCTGCTGCGTGGATGAGCACTGCTGCCACTCCGACTCCAGCCAGCTGGCGCTCAGTGACAGTCCACCGACCTACAGGGACGCTCGGTTCTTCCCAGTTCTCATCGTGCATCGGTCTGAGGGCTGCAGCGGCACGGACAGGAGGGAAGGGAGGCGTTATTACATACGGAGAGGGTCGTCCTGTGTGGAGACAGCTCTGTGAAGGACACTTAGATGGCTACTGAGAAGTCAAGATGGATTAAAATCAATGATGTTGACAGAGTGACATTAATGGAGATTTATAGAAACGCGCTGTTATTTTTTTTAACAAAGTCACCAAAATGTCAGAGGCCTCATGTTGAGTTTTCAATGTCACTACAGTTCAATTGTGTGTATGAAAACAGGGAGGGACATTGTGTAATGTAATAGAAATGCAAGGGACTTTCTCACTTACTCACCTTGTGGCAGCAACAGTGTTTAAGCTACAGGATTGCAATGATTAAAAAAAAGCAAACAATAAAGAAAATAACTGTCAGATCTGATTAAATAGGTGCAAACATGCCAGTAATACATAAAAGCTGCACGACCACAGTATCCTACTGTTTTCATCACATAAATTTTTTAAGATCACAGAAAACAAAATGTCACTTATTCTTTCACTGACCTCATATGTGTCATTATATGTGTGGGGATACTGACTAATATTAACACTTATTCCTAGAGGCATTTAAAATAACGGGACAAGAAAGTTGCATGCTACTACCAAAGTTATTGTCTTTAAGTTTATTTATAGACAGCAAAGTGAAACCAAAGAGTGTGTTCAGTTTCTTTTCTTTCCAAAGAATTTTATGAAACACTGCAAAGCATCTGTTAATGAGAGATATGCTGAGTGGAGTTGAATGTGAAAATGTAAGCAATAAAAGGACTTCTGAAGGATTGCTGTGGCGTCTCACTGTTCAATATCGAATAAGAAACTTTTGAGGTTTTTGTTTATTTATTTATTTTTTAAGGGATCATGTACAGTAGCTAACTTAAACTGTACCATTAGATGCATTGTACCAGAGTTAGTATGAGGCTAATTTCCATCTGCAGGCTCCTGGCAGGTAAGTATTAAAATATTAAGAGTAACAGAACTGGACTGGATTAACTAGACAAATAAGATGAGACTAAACACAGAGTAAAGGTTACACACAGTGTACCACATAACTTGTTGGCCACATCAGTATGTTAGACAAATTAAAAGCAAGAATAGCTGTATACAAAACAGCTAGTCAGACTGAAGTGAAAAAAGTTTCAAAGTATAAAAGCACAAAAACAGAAAGAGATCACCTAACAAGATGGCTCTTTTCTTATAATAGCAACCATGAGGGAAAAAGTGAGAAAAGAGGAAACAGCAGGATTTAATTTTTCTCATAATTATGTTGATAGGAAGTGATCTTGTCATACACTCAGACTCACTGCTTTCCGTAAGTACAACTACAAGAGAAGACACGCTTCACTGACAATCACTGACTTCATCTAACAACTTTCCATAGTGGCTGTGAGGCATTATGTACATAAAAATAACATCGATGCAAAGCAAGCCAAAGTTTAAATTAAGTCAGCTCTAAATAACATTAAACATAAAGTTTATGATTAATCCTTATTAAAACTATCAACTTAATCCGTCATTTTTTACATGTCGTTAATTTATAAAGCTGTTTGACACCATCTGTTTCCCTCTCTGCTGCTCAACGTGCTCACGGGCTGAGAAAACCAGCGCTTCACTAACGTCACTTCCCAAGCGCGCGACATAATGCTAACGGCAGCTAACCAACCAACTGACAGGCGAAAACTAACGAGCACCTTTAAAACTTGTCAAGATATTGTCAAGATAACCTCATTTGCCCATGAATAGCTTTTTACGCCGTCTTTAGACTGTCTTGTAGTGTCTTCGAAAGCCGTTATGCAGCTGTACAGAAAAGTCTGCTTTGTTGTTGACATCCATGACGGGCACGGATGTGTGTTGGGTCACTAGCTTCAGCACGTAACTTACTAGCTAGCGTTACTTTTTTTCGCGGAAGTTTTTCTCTCGGGAATGCGTTCAAACCCTTAGCTCACTCTGACTCGACACCGAGCGGGACTTCAGTCTTTTCGCTTTTAATTTGAGATGAAGCTGCAGTGTGATGTCGAGGTGGTGAATCGTATGCTTCCCACGTTTGGGATGAAAAGTCGAGGGAAAGGCACGAGAGCAGTGCTCTCCATCGGGAAGCATTTGGACAAGACGAGTCAACGCAGCAACGTTTACATGATGATCTGCACAGCTAAAGACAGAGCAGGCTCAAAGTACAAGGTCAGTCTCTGTTGTTGTTATTTTCGCAGTTCCTCGCCCTCGGTTCTGAACTGTGGATGGTTGTTAATGCTGGACTTTATATTATATTTATAATGTGTCCCAGTGTGCTCAGTTGCCATCGCTGATTTCAAAATGAGTCTGATTGTAAGGTGCTACTAAAGAAATTACATACAAGTGTAGATTAGATAGTTTCTATTAATGACAGAAAACCTTTCAAGGTTAGCAAAACAGCAAAGTAGCCTCATTAGATAATACCCATTATCACGTTATTAATGTCAAAACTAGGCTGAGTGATCGTTAAATATAATACAAAATGTATCACCTTAAAATTTAGGCTCATTGAAAAGTCCATATAGACAATTTATTATACAAATATTGTTTACTATTCAATAAAACTTTTGCCATTATGTAGGTTTGTGTATGTAAGGTCTGTTTGAATCACCAATCCATCCAAGCAGAGGACTGGACCCCAGCACAGTATCTATTTGTTTTGGACAGTCCCTGTATTTTTCCTCTTGACAGAAAGATCAGAATTGCGCAAATAAGCCCAATCAATTGGAAAAATTTTATATTTACAGACACCAAGAAAGAAAAAGTAAAGAACTGTTAGGTCTTGAAATCAATTCATGTTGTTACTGACTTGGTAGGTCAAATATTTGCATATTGATGACTGATATTGATGAGAAAATACATTCCACCCTCTCTTGTATTGGTATTGTATATTTGTGTGTGTGTGTGATCAGTGTTTGTGTTAATGTGCCCTTGTTGTGGCTGTTATTGTTGTTGTTTGGCCCCTTAAACCATAAATTAAAAGTAGATGTGGTTTTGAAATGTATGTTATGCCAAGCATGTTTACATGCTCCATGCGTCTTAGCTTTTACAAGAAGTTTAGTTAAACAAAATGCTGCCATTGTCTGACATACTGACTGTAGAGGCTCCTCAAAGGCCCCCACCTCTAATTTAAAAGGCCATGGCTGTATATGTGGACCTACACATTGACTAAAGTGACCAACTGCTTTCAATAATCCTGTCTAAACTTGTTGAGAGACCGAGTGACTCTTGGTTGAAAGATGATGAAGACCTGCCTTAATATTGTGTAATGTATTTTTCCATCACTGACGTTTGCCAACTCTCTCTTGCAGCTAAAAGACAACATAGAGAAGTTCTTCACTTGGTTTGTTGAGGAAGGCAAAGCCACTGTGAGATTAAAGGAACCTGCTGTTGACATTTGTTTGAGCAAGGTATGTCTTCCAACATGGTGTAATTACAGTCTAAGTATATGAAAGCTTTTATATGCAAGGACTGGGTGTTTTTCCTCCTCCAACAAGGTTTTCCGGTTTATGATAATGCAACTTCATTTTTCATTTCTGGAAGATTTGTCACACAGGACTCAGAGATGAGACTCACTCATGTTTTAATGAGACAGACACATGGGCATGTTTTGACTGCAGATGATGCCTGGACAGACACAATAGCTGTCTCATTGATCCCAGCAACAGTAAAGCCCTCCTGGCTGTTTTGAGGCTGTAGTCACCTTTCACCTAGATTCTAACATAGTTCAACCTGTCACATTCACAGAATGCCGTTTCACACCCACAAACATATTGACACCACATTAAGAAGGTATAGCGTGACCTTCCACATTGTGAGAGATTTATAAATGAAAGTCTAATTAACCTACTGGACCCCAACTCTTTAATCACCGTAACACCACCACCAAAAACTATGGCTTGAGAAATGACCATGACATTGAATGCACAACTTAGTAGGTCAGTGTATTTGTAGGGCTGTTATTTTGAGTGCTACAGGTATTCACAAAGATATCTGATCCATGTACCTTAGATCCTGAGTCACTCACATTAATACACTTAACAGCAAAACGCTCATAATGTTCATTCAGAGGAAGTGTGTCAAGATATTTCAGGTCAGTGAATTTAGGTTAGATATTTCAAGGAATCCGGTCATACGCAACCACCACCTGAGAAAATACTTTGAGTTTGCTGTTTCTGTCACCTATTAATCTATGGATCCAGCTGTACTTCTATTTGTTGATTTATTTGTTTGTAGGCTGATGCCAATAGCTTAAAGAACTTCCTCTCAGCCGCTCGCTTGGCAGACAGAGGAAGTGACACAAGCAGCCTTCCTCTCTCCACACTCACTCCTGTTCGTGCCAGAGACGTAGAGCAACCCAAGAAAAAGCTCACCATCACTTCCAAGAAGGACTACCCCCTCACATCCAACTTCCCCTATTCTCTGGAGCAGCTGCAGGTCTCCTACTGCAAACTGTCACGGGTGGACATGCGGATGCTTTCCCTTAAAGGTAGAGTAAGTCAGTGCATGCAAAAAATTATAATTTTCCTTTGATTTTTAGAACAAGCTTTTATGAGTTCAAGATTTGACAAATAGCTGCACCCTGATGAGTAACATTAAAAAAAATGTCTGACTCAGTGTTTGAGGAATCTGAAATTAAAAATCAGAATAGCTTGACCTTGATTGATTTGATTTTGACCGTTAATTTTTAAACATGTCTCTTGCAAATTCCTCGTATAGTAAATAGTTTAAGAACCCCTTTTAAGTTGTGGTATTTTTCTTGTCTCTTTTGTTTTGTTTTTGCAGCCCTTCGCAAGCTAGACCTGAGCAACAACCACATCAAGAAACTCCCTGCCACCATCGGCGACCTCAGCTGCCTGTCTGAGCTCATTCTCCACAACAACCACCTGGAAGCCTTCAGTGTGGCGCTCTGCCTGTCCACCCTGCAGCGGACGCTCCAGATCCTAGACCTCAGCCAGAACCAACTGCAGTCCCTCCCCGCTGAGTTCTGCCAGCTCAAAGAACTAGTAAACCTCAAACTGGATGACAACGAACTCGTCTGTTTGCCCTTTCACATCGGCCGGCTCTCAAAGTTGAGGTTCCTGTCGGCGGCGCACAACCAACTGGCTGTGTTGCCCTGTGACTTTCGCAAGTTAAGTCTTGAGAACTTGGACCTATTTGGAAACCCGTTTGTCCAACCTAACCCTCTGGACCATACAATGAAACTCACATTCCCTCTTACACTTCAAGAAATGGCATCCAGAGCGGTGGCCAACCTCAGGTTAGAACCAAACATGCTGAGTATAACAAACTGTGTCTTCACTCACTCCTCCATTTGTATTTATAGGTAAGCTCCTAATTACATCCTTCTTCTTCCCGGCACAGGATACCATATGGACCTCACCTCATCCCAGCCCATTTGTGTCGGGACCTCGAAGTAGCCAAGACCTGTGACTGCGGCCACAACTGCATCACTTTCTACATCAAGACGGCGGTCAGCATGAACCTGCACCAAGTCTCTCACACTGTGGTCCTGGTGGACGACATGGGCGGCACAGATGCTCCAGTGCAGCAGCACTTCTGCTCCCTATCCTGCTACTCGGAATTTTTAGACAACTCCCTCCAGAGAGGAATCAGATGAGGAAGAAGAAACTCTTTTGTTTGACAGGAAACACACTCACAGCTGAAAAATGCTGTGGATTTTTTTTAATAGACTGTAAGTCGTTAGATACTGTAGGAGAGTATCTGATAAGGCCAGAGGAATCTGCAGTAGTAAACAGCTCAGTGGTGCAGTTATGTGCTAATGCCCTTTAATGAGAGTATCGATTCTGTTAAACTTTGTTTTTTTAAGTGCATGTGAAATTATCCTGTGACTTACAATGCACTCCCCTCACATCAAAAATTGCATAAGAGATGGGCATTGATACCTTTGTACCTGTTGTATTTGTAACTGAGTGGTTCTGACTTTACGTAACTCACAGCAGCGCGGACAGAAAATGAGTTTTCCTGTGCAGCTGCTAAGTGTCACACATTGACTTCTCTGTTCTTGCCTCTTAAAGCAAAACTGCAGGTTCCACTATTTCACTGACCTACTTCTACTCAGCAGGGGAATAAAGAAATTAGATGTATTAGAGTTTTTTCCTGAACACAGTGCCTCAGGGTCCTCGAGTAAAGGGAGTTGGTTTTCACTGTGCTAATGGCCCACACGTTTTATATATATGTGAAAAATAAAATAAAATAAAAGTATTCATTATGCCGTTCATCGTAACTCATTCTTAGGCTTTTAATGATTTATGTGTCTCTTTTTTTCATGTTTGTTTTTAGTGATTGAAAAGAACTTTTATTTTTCTGTGGACAACCTGCAAACTTTTCTACTAATGTAACTTATATTCAAGATATTTAAGAAAATCCCTCTTCCTCAGTCCAGCTCAAACATCAGAGTGTTTTGGAAGATGAACCCAGCAGATGTGGAATGATCACTGATGATCTTCTCATTTCCATCTTCATCTATTTCCCTTAACAGTACAGGTGGAGGTTTGTTGTTGTGCTCTGGGTTGTGGGAGATTTGCTCTGTCAGCAGGTCATCTTCAGCTATATTCTCCATTGTCTGCTGCCTCATTGAGTTTGTGGTAGATTCCTCAGAGCAGGGAGTGTCCCTGTTGCCTGAACCTTCTCTGCTTGACTTCATTTCATCTGTTGCATGCATCATCTTGCTGGACTCCTCTGTCGCCTGGGAAACGCACAAGTTGTTTGTGTTGTTCTGGCTTTGACTTTCAGCTGTTATGGAAAACAAGGCCTCACTGGATGTTTGTTGAAGAAATGCAGCATCTGTTTTCACCTAGAACAGAAAAATGAAGTTAGCAGCTTAGTTTGATCACACAGTCTTGTACCTTCTCTTCAGCAGAACAGTCAGGATTTATGGGTTTATCTCACCTGGTTTTCATCCAGAATCTGTTTTGTCTTTTCAGTGTCCTCTCTGATGTTTGATGTTATTTTGAGTTCTGACACCAAACAAGAACTAGGATTTACTTCTCCCTCTTTTACTGTGCAGCTTGAATGTTTGTCAGTGATTAAACCGGACAGCTCTTCAGTTCCATCTGCAGCCATGCACAAGTTTTCTTTCAGTTTGTCTTCATGCAGGTTCAATTGATTGTTGTCTCTTGTGTTCTCCTGCATCTGCTCTTTCAATTTCTCCAGCTCCACAATTTCTTTGACTTCTCTTTTCTGCTTTTCACATTTTGCCTCCTCCTCCACACCAATTTCAACTCCTTCACCATTTACTCCCCCCCTCATCTGCTCCTCTACTTTCTCCTGCACACCTTTTTCCTCACTTTCCTGCTGCTTCAAATTGTCCTCTTTGCTCTTTGTTTCCTTGTTTAAATTACCTTCTTTTTCAACATCTCTTTGCTTCTCTGCCTCATTTTTGAGGCTTTCCCCCTCCTCCTTCCACGTATCGTCCTCCTGCACCTCCCTGTTCTCCTCCTGCCCCTCATCATCACTAACAGTAGTCAGAGCAGGCTCTAAATTAAAGTCAAAAGCTTCAGTGGAAGGAAGAACGGGCAGTGTGACTGTAAGCTGTCCCCTCTGCTTGTTGAACTTGGCCTCTCCTTTATCTTCATCCACAGGATAGGCTAAGGGCAGCTCCAGTCTGTAGGCTGGTTTCTTGGACTCCAGCAGCAGCTTTCTCTCTTTAACCTCAAGGCTGGTGTCTGTGACCGCCTTCAGAAGTGGCATGTCGATAATTACCACTATCTCTTTGGGCCTGGGGCTTTGGGCTGAGTCTCTAGAACACCTGAAGTCCTGTAAATCAATGAAAGATCGATATTTGACCGTGTAGTGTGGCTTTGTTGGCTCAGATGTCCGAGGGCGGATGTGGAAACTTTGAGACTCAGTGCTGCTTTTTGTCACGGGCGAAGCTGTCGGCTTTGCCTGTGATGGTGTGGTAGGTCTTTTGTCATCGGGGTACGGGAATGCAAGAGGGTCCGGCTTCTTTGAGGCCTCCTTGGCTTTAAACCCAGGTATGGGTTTCCGGATGACACATGGCTGCGGTGTGCCTTTGTACTTTGTACTCAACTGTCTCACGTTGTTTTTATCCAGAGTCACTTTAAAAGCATCCTGGATTCCCTGGATGGCTGTGCTGTCAACCATATCCATGAATCTCTTGTTTTTGCTTGCAATGTGAAGAGTGTCAGGATGGAAAATGACATCATAGATCATGATCTTGTTGCCCTTGGGGTCCGTGTCTTGCCTCCCTGGGTGCAGACTGTGAGGGAGGGACCAGCGCTGGCCTCTGCGGCCATCCTCCGACACCCCCCATGAACTGGCAGGCTTTCCAACTTTTTCATTAGTACAGATATTAATAAAACACTTCTGTTTGCCGTCCACACTCGTCTTTAGAGCTCTGAATGGTTGTGGGTGAATAAACTCAATCGTGTTTCCTCTCTCCTGCTCCAAAAGTTGGATCTCCTCTTCGTACCTTCTCTTATTCTCGGGGTCTGATAGTTCTTCGGCGTAATCTCTCAGCATTTCCTTAAACTTCTCGTCTTTGAAAGCTTTTGTCAACCTGTCGATTTCATCTACTGTCATGTTCAGTTCTTTGAGTTTATCTCCAACCTCCATATTGATGGTAACGAGAACTTTTGAGGCGCCAAACGCAAAACTGTCGTGAGAAAACCGTCTAACTAAAATATATCAAAAGACAAGGTAGCTAAATTTTAAACTGAAAAGAAATCCAAAACAATTCGGTGTCGTTTTATATCAATTTAAAAGAGTTTTTGAGTTCGCGATATCCGGTTGGTAGCAAGTCATCCAAACTGTGTTGATGTAACCATAGCAACACAGAGGTCATAGGTGCAACAAAGAAACTTTTCCCCGAGAAACATTTTGTTTAACTACTAAACTGTTAGGATTACCGACAAGGATTAGGACTCTTTTTTAGGATTAGGAGAATAGTTTACCGTATTAATAAAAACTTAAAACTTAAAGGCGTGTAAAATTTACTTCAACGGCAGACAAAAAAAGGCGTTGTGATAACAGACAGTGTGACTGTTAATGCACAATACCGGAAAGCAATTTAATAAAAGTCAGCCTCATTATGTTAGGATATGGAATATATAGAATATGACATATCTACAAAATTGTATGAATATCACATCGATTTCTCTTGCTATCACTGTTCATATTGGTAGTTAATTTATAATTTAGGTATAATACAAAATTGTTCGGTTTTTTTAGCTCTAACTAGACAGACTCTGAAAAGATTTTGGGTTGCTTCTATTTATTAGTGCTGTTGAAAGCCACGAATGGACGTGTACTTTCAAAATGGCTTTACCGTAAAACCGATGCCTCCATGTCCATTGAGAACTACTTTAAGGTATAAAATTGAAGACCAGCTGATGGACTGAATGCAGAGATCTCTTGATGGTAATAACTTAGGCCAATTCAATAACCCTATCTTTCTCTACAAAAAAGGTGACACTAACACTTACTTTACATTGAAAAAAAAAAAGATACACATTAATTGTAAAGTGATTGTATTTATCTTTTTAGTTATATGCCATGGAATTTATATGCTATTGTTAAAAAATCCTTTCTTAATTCTTTTCATATATGACATAAAGGCCCACACGATTTTCATTTTTTTTGCCTGCTCGGCCATTAACATCACTAACTGAATACTATCATGCTGTTGTTCTCGAAATATTTCAGTATACTGCTTTTTGTTATAAATACCACAATCTATAGTTTAAGTGAACAGTCAAATTATAGGGATCCACCGCCAGAGGTCGCCGTAGACCACCTCTCGGGTGGCATGCAGCTAGTGAGTATGTCGGTCAGTAAGGCAAAGGGGCGGGTATGCAGAAGAGAAAAGTGATTGGTCGCACCCCCAACAGTTCATGTTTCCCCTTGTCTGATTGGAGGGGGGGCACTGTTACTAGGTGTGGGACCACTGCTTATGAATGTGTGGGTGAGAGCGAGGATGGAGACAGAGCAGAGCACCACACTTCCTCCACCAGCATCCCAACGCTTTTTTATTGTTTACTCAATACAACTCCCACCTACATCCTCTGAAAGAAAAAGCATTTTGAAGTGTTCTCTCCTACTTTTCACTTCAATTTTTATGGCTGAGGATAGTCTAAAATGTTATCAACAACTTTGATTTGTAACCACAATAACTGGTGGAGTTTGCTAAAATACACCAGGCCAATAAGAGATTTTTTAATGTGTCTAACTCAGCTGTGTATTATGCAAGAATCCCACAGCCCCACCGCCTCCTCCACCCCATGTGACAGAGCTCTCCTAACACAAGGCAGATAAATCTGTTGCCTTTTTTTGGCACTAACTCATCAGGCACTCTTGCTCCGAGCTAATGAACAGGACACCATATCCTCAAATGATCTCACTAAAAAATGCTTTTAGAAAGAAAAAATTCATTCAGCCAGTAAACCAGCCGCACACTGGTGAGGGGGTGGGAGTAACAGTGTGACGCACAAAGGATGTGGGATGGCAGCGCTCTTCAGTATGAGACAACCGGAAAAGATTGCTGACTATACCTCAATCCAGCACCTCTTGTTTTTCTGGAATTGATCATCAGAAGGTCATATAAGGCACGAGGCATGACTCATTTAATCTTTTGTTTATTACAAATACGTATTAAATAATATGAAAAGTTAGACAGGGAGATATAATTAAGGTATAATCATAGTACTGATGATTAATTATATTTACATGGTTTTACATGTTAAGAATTTCTCAAATATGACAAACAAATGCATTTCATAGTACAACAGACAATACAACAACCAAAGTATGTTCATACTGTTGATCAAAAGTAGGGTTGAAGAAGATGAAATGTATAAAACAAACTTCATACAAAGGCTTTGGTGAGAGTGCATACACATTATCAATTACAATAAAGTAAACAAAAGAGTTCTTTAGAGAAGAACATATAAATGAGCAGTTGAAAAGGGAAAAAGAGTCCAGTGCATGTTTTTTCTTTCATTACCATGAGTAAAATAGCAGCAGCCTTGTGTACTTGGCTGCTCCCTGTGGTATCTTGGGAGTGGGAAGGATGGCAGTGTTCATTGTCTACTTTGAGCCGGCAGGCACCAGCATGCTTAGCGTGGCAAGGCCAGGTTTCGAAGGAGGTGTCTTGCCAGCAGCCATTTTGTTCAGACTCCGAACATCAGCCTGCCAGGAGGGAATTTTCTTTGTGGTCATGTGACGGCGTGCGTGTTTGGTGAGGTGATCACTGCGCATGAATCGTCGGTCACACACGGGACACACAAACTTCTTCTCGCCCGTATGTGTTCGCCGATGACGGGAGAGCTCATCTGAGCGGGCAAACCTTTTATCACAGCCATCCCAGCTGCAGCTAAAAGGCTTCTCACCTAAAAAAGGGAAACAGAGAAAAACAGGAAAAGTTAGGAGTCAGCAAGTGAGTCACTCTGCAGTCATAAAAGCTTCACACCACGCCATGCCGTGGCAGAGATGTAACAATGAGCTCACTCTCTTCCCATCAAGAATAACAAGGCCAAGCAATGTTCTACAAACAGGATGCAACACTCATCTGTGGCCACATTTTTTCCCACTTCCTCACTGGTATCACACTAACACTTCTGTGTGCAGTAAACCACTCACCTGTGTGTGTTCTCAGGTGAGCCTTGAGGTGTGAGCTCTTAAAGTAGGTCTTCCTGCAGCCTGGAAAGTTACACACGTAATTTCTCCTGCGAGAAAAGTCCATTTTTGTGGCTGTCGTACCACTGCTAGGTCCTGCTGGCACATACACAGGGGCTGGGGCCAAAGGTAGCAGCTTGGTGTTACCCAGAGTCATGACAGTCTGAGAGCAGTGAGGGGCCTGAGAGACGGAGGGTTGGGGGAGAACCAGCATCACTGTGCCCTGGGGCACCGCTGAGCCCACAAAGAGGGACTGCTGGACAGGGGTGGCGTTGGGTGAGGTGGGATGAGGAAGGATGGATGGGGTAGTGGTCCGAATCCCAGTGTTAGATGTTTGAACTGTGCCAGGGATGAAGGCTGAGATAATACCCGATTGGCTGCTGACAGGGAACATCTGGCAGATGATTTGAGGGCTGTTGACTGAAGGTGGGGACACGGTTGCAGGAGCAGAGGGAGTGGGTGGGTTGTTTTGCGGTTGGGTATTGACATGAGTTGGGATGGAGAAACTGTCCAAGCAGGGTTTTGATGAGCTGGCTTGCCGCTCTGAATTTAACGTGGGTGTGAGAGGAGCAGCAGGAAGAGATGGAGGTGTGCTTTTCTGCTCAGTCTTTGAAACGTATTGTTGCTGCTGCTGCTGCTGCTCATGATGTTGCATTAACTGTTGCTGGCAGATCATGGAAGCCGATGCTGTTTCTTTAGTTTTCTCTGGATTGGAGGCCACTGGAATGTGGTTTTGGCAGATGGAGCTGTCTGCGGTGTGGCGGATGACGCTGGTCGCCATGGCTCTGCAGGGCTGTGGCAGAGTGGGGAGGGAGGGGGTCTTTTCAGCAATGGGTGCCAAGCCAGGCTGATGGAGCCCAGACCCGCAGTATTGTGAGGACACGGCCAGGCCGCAGCTTGACTGGAGCATTGAAGTCTCAACAAAGCTGGGGCTGTGAGGAGGAGTCATACACTGGAAAGAGGAGGAGGAGAAGAACATTAGAAAAGCCATCCGGTATGACCCAATATGACTGTAATAACATGGAGTGTCCCTTTGCTTTTACAGGGGATAGTTTTTTTAGTGATAAGTGTTACAGGTGGCAAGAAGGTACACACAACAATAATGATGACTCTTGAGCTATAAACTGTGATTTTTATGACCCTGCCCCTGCCAGGAGGAACTCTGTCTGAAGGTCACACTGCCTCACTGTATCAAGCTTTTCTCGCTGCGGAACCCCTCACCTGCATCAGTCTTATGTCATAAACCATGGCCTCGCAGTTATCTTTACACATTCACATCAAAAGGCCATGGAGTTAAATGCAAACCTTGACTCTCCTGGAAATGTGTACTAATCAAACATCTGTTATCTCAGTAGTTTCACAGCTGTGTGATTTCAGTACCTGCTTCCAGCTCAAACCATTAATAAGAAAGGCCAGAGGCCAATGTTTTAAAACTGGCATACATATTATTCAATGGTAATGACCTGAACAGCATGATTAATTTCTTACCAGGGAAGAGAGGGACACAAAGTCCTTTGTGGGCTCTGGAAGTTCTGGTGGCAAGAGAGAGTCACAGGAGTCTGAAGCTGGTGTGAGGGGTCTGGGCTTGCAGGAGTTCAGCTTGTTGCCACTGGCGGAGTGACCCTGGCCACCAGAGCTCATGCATACAAGTGCTTCAGCCGCCTCTAGGTCTGTGTACTCCAGGCCAGAGGCTCCGTTGCAGAGAGACTGATCACTGTCATGCCTCCTCCTCTTCGTGTAGGACCCACAATGATCCATAAACTCAGCCTGAGAGGAGCAATAAAAAAAAACGTCACAAGTGGGAAAATTTAAGCACCTCAGTACTGCCACAATGTTGGGTTATCATAATCATTTACATGACAAACTGCTCTGATTCAGTTTGACTGGGATGCAATCATGGCATACTTGCAAACTAAGGGAGGCTTTCTATTCTTCTAACCAGAATGAAGAAAATTTGTGTATTTCCAGTAATAATCTGCTCAGTCACTGTTCTTCAATCTCAAATTCCCGGCCAAACTGCATGATGCTGCCAATAGGGAGAGGGGGAGTTAGTGACTACACCCCTGCCCAGCATGCAATGCCTTTGGCTCAGAGCCAGGACACCTCCCATTGCCAAATATAGCCCAAACAGTGACGTGCAGCCGAGATGAGCCATGTGAAATCCCCATAAAGCGGGTTTGCATCAGGAAGTGTTTTTTTTTTTTAATGTTAACACTTCATAAATTATTTTTAACAGTAATGAAAGAATATTAATGATCCTTCACAAAAACTCAAATAGATGAGAAAAGTTGTCGACACTGACAAGCAACGCGACATATTAAAATAACATTTTTAATTTAGATTGTCACAGCTACAAAGGTTGACTATTACATATTGCAAGACAAGCAAAACTGCTTATTACTTGTTAAATAAAAAAATTTCCACGTTTTGTTTTAATATGACTGATTTGGCATCACTTGGATGCTGTATAGTGACACAAAATAACTAAATAAAATTCTACGTAACTGTTAAATATTAAATTAAGGTTATGAGTTAGTCTGAGTACATGAAAACAAAATCTCTAACTGATTAAGTGAATGTTATTCAACTTACAAAATAAATGTCGTGCCTTAGCTGAAGTCAGTTTTTTTTTTTAAAAATGTCTTACCCCGTTTGGGTCCATCTCTGTAAATTTTCGCGATGGCATTGAGGAATTAGTTATCTAAATATTACTTTTCTGTTGTCAAAGCCAGTGTAGAACAAAGACGCGGCGGTTGCCAGAGCTGCTGCCTGTACTCGGGTAGGGTTGAGGTCGTTTTTTCTCTGACTAGCTCCCTTTTCTCTCAGCTGTGTGTGTAAAACATGGGAGGAGAAAAAAAAGGAAAACAAAACTCACAACACGCACCGGCGGGTGGCAACACTTGGCCTATCACAATTGAGTGTGTGCGGAGCTTCAGCCAATGGCTGGGTAGAGAGCGCGTGAACAGTGCGTGCTCGCTGAACGGTTGGAGGAAATAGGGTGCGTGGCCACTAGTGGGCGTGGTCATTAGAGTCAGCAGTGTCGGGGTAAACCCGATGAACTGCCATCCGCTGAACTAGGCGAAAGGTCGATTCGGTCTATGCTGCGTTCACGGAATGTGGGTATAATTTACCGCAAACGACCTCAGGACACAATGCATCTTTTCATAAGTTATATAAAAAAGAACTGTATTTTGCCAAGCATATTTATTCGAACTGTAGCATTTTAGATCAGCTTAACTAGTACATTTTGATTGAAAAAATTCCAAGTATGCTAAATGTGAAAAGACCAGCAGCATTTAAGTAACAAAGAATAAACCAAATATCTATATTTTTTTTTATTATAAGACAAATTCATTAAAACAGATATGGCCAACCGTATTGTCACTGTGCATTATTATGGCTAGAATTTATTATTCTATTCATGCAAAGTTAAAATCTGAATTTTAAGATCTGATAAAATATTTAAGCAACATTAGACAAGAGTATGCCTATAAGTTTACATATTTCTTCAATGTGTAAATGTTCTATGGCCCCTCAAGTGAGGATTACACAATAATTATTTACACAAAAAACAAAGGGCCAATTTACCCAAAATAAAAATTCAATCATTATCTATTCACCACCATATTAATCAAAAGTCAGATAAATATCCTCAATCCATTACATTTCAATTTATTCCCCTCCTAAATGAGTTGTGATGTTGAGCTTTATTCTTTTATGATTTTATAGATTTTATATTGGTATATAATTTTATATTTATGTTCAGAGGTCCTGGTCATCAAATGCAACACGTTTTTTGTGACCAAATAATTTCAACAAGCTTTTGAAAATGTGAGTTAAGTTTAAATTTTACACTTGATGATTGGGTGATTTAATATTTTGGTTAGTATGCTTATACCCTACAAACACTTTTTTTTATTTTTTTAAATTTACATAACCTCCTCACCACCCACCCCCACCCCACCAAGGTTTATACAACTCGTTGTTGCTAAAGGAAGAGGTCCATCTTAAAGGCAACTTGTTTTTTCAAGCTGACCTGGAGGAATGTCAATTTTACCATCATTCCCACAACACTTAAATGCAACACCAGTGCCAGATGAAATGCAGGTTTCTGCCTTGTTTCTTGGAGCTGTTTGTGCAGATTTTTCACAGACAGTGTAGAAAGCAAATGCCTCTAACTGTCACCACTTTAACATTACAATAGAAACATGGTCACCAAGTACAAAGTGAGTGAAATGCTTTGTTTTATACATGCTGATTCTACAGTCCTTTACTATATTATCAACCAGGATAAAGATTTTTCAGAATCCCTTCAAAATATGATTTTTTTATCAGCTATGTAGTTTCACAGTTAACAAGATCACCCATAAGAGACCACCTGTTGAACTTTATAAATAATACATATATAGGGAACAATGTAACCGGTGATACATTGCTATCCCACCCTTCCACATGAGCGTGCCACTTGTTTTGTCTATGGGTGTCGTCCCTATTTAAGTTATTCCTCCAATCTCAATGCCCCATCTATTTACTTATAGACTGTATTAGAACTTTTAGCAAATCAACAGATCCACTGCACTGATAACCTATTGTCTCTGGTACAGGGAAAAGTATATTGTGCTTTGTTCTCCTGATACTATATATATATATATTCTAAATG
The DNA here is from genome assembly GCA_029814765.1 of Acanthurus leucopareius. Classification (NCBI taxonomy): domain Eukaryota; kingdom Metazoa; phylum Chordata; class Actinopteri; order Acanthuriformes; family Acanthuridae; genus Acanthurus; species Acanthurus leucopareius. The sequence goes on along the minus strand of JAQMCX010000017.1, from coordinate 675,708 downwards.
TTAATGTATGGTGTTTTTTCCTGTGGCCTGATCTTCTATGAGATCATTCCCACAAGTATGTGTCAGGGACTTGAAATTGGTCTTGACCTACATATGCTGTTACATCACCAAGTGCTTTTGTAAAAGAAAAAACTTAGCCAGCAAGCTTCTGGATGCCATGATATGAAAAATACTCCTATATATTCTTTTAGAAAATATTACAAATTCACTTTAACCAAGAATTTTAAGTGGAAAAAAGTAGTAAACCAAGTCTCAGACATGATATTTCATATTTTGTTTATCTGTTCTGCTTATGCATAAATAAACCTTAAATCTTAACATAGGGCATGAAATTGGTAAATTAGTATTTGTTTGTAACTTGCCAAAGCTGAAGGGAGTGTAGCAGGTGTGTTGGCCCGCCCCTGGCAGCGCCTCCCTGCTATCAAAGTATGAGTCACGTAAGCATGACCTCAGGGAGCAATGAGGACACAAAGCTGTGGCAGTGTATCTCCAGTGCCAGCACTTAGCGAGAATAGAGAGGAAGAGGGAGGAGTTACGGGGAAAACGAGTTGAATGCAGGCATGACAGGCAGCCCGAGCCTAAGCACAGCAGCCTGTTTGTGATACAAGTGGGGCAGTCCGCTTCAACTTAGTTAGGGAATCTGGAGGAAAGGTTACACTGGCCCTATCTAGGCCTCCACATGCACACCTCCCATGTCTGACCAACTCCCCCAACTCAGGAACTCTAAGAGCAATCTCAAAAAAAGGGGGAGTCGCCCCAGCAGGGTTAAATATACCACCCAGAAACAATATCTCACCAACAGCCCCTGGGCTCTGACAGGCAGCAATAGGCAGTGTTATGTAGACAAGAATGTTACTTCCACAGGAAGTGCATTCACTCAAAATATAAAATGTTTTAACATCAAAGACCTGGTTTGACTTAAATCAATACACAACTTCTAATATGCTGTTTTCTATTATATTTATATGAGAATAGTCTTCAGATTGCTCAGAGGTGTGACATAGATTGTACACAAAGTCACATTCTTTTGAACTGTTCAAGATTCATATAAGAGGTACACACTTTTTATGCTTAACCAGAAAATACTAAAGACTGCAAATTCACACATTTGCAAGGGTTTTAGAGCTTTAAAGGTCTTACAAAATACTAACATCTTTACACTTCACACTTTACACTTAACAGGTTTTAATGGTTGAATAACCCCAAATCATCATACACATATTATCTTCACTATTTTTTACCATATAAACATGACCATATGTATTATATTACATTTGCAAGGTCAGCAAACAGGAGAGAAACAAATGTGCACTTCATTTCAACAAGACAGGAATACTTAAGTGTTGTGAAGTCACTTTGCTGCCCTCTTGTCAGCAGGTTGACATTGTTTGGTTTGCATGGAATGCAGGGCCAGAATGGATTCTGCAGCTTATGTTGAAGATGATGTAGCAATAGTTGGCTCTTATGCTTCTTAGTTACTTCTTCGACTTGTTTGGATTACACTGTTTCACTGATTGGTGAAAATATTTTTAATGCAGATTCAAGCTGACGTTACATAAACATCGGGAATGCTTTGTGAGCTCAGATGAACTTGTGGAAAACATTGTCAACATTGCTCCTCCCCTCCATCACCCCAAACTGGCATCTGGGTGAAAGGACACAGTGAGTAAAAGATATCTCAGGTTCTAAAGAGGCATCTTTCAACCTTCAATTCCCTCTGTCTCATCTCTGCTTTTCTTTTTCATTGCTTTTTTTAAAATTTCAGTTCGAGGGAGTACTGAATGTTGACAGTAAAAATGTAAGGAAATTTCATCTGCTCTGCATTTAAGAATTTGATTTAATAATTCAAAAAGTGATGAAGAAGCATTAAGCAGAAACAAGTGCTTTATTATTGCAGATATATGACCTTCAGGCATATCAAGTGGAGTTTGTGTTTTTTTTTAAAAGATATAAAATATGTTTATTTCCCTGCTCTCTGCAGAACTGAATGCTATTCTGGTCCTCAATGTATTATTTATACATGTGTGAAAAAAGGATCCTGGCAGTGTGTTTTCTGTTTGTGAGTGACGTAGCACTGCAGGACTAAAGTGCACAGTGCAGCATTTTAAATGAAACTTTCAGCTCAAATGGAAATTCTGTCCTTAATACATTTAGGAATGTCTTGATTCTGATATTGTATATCAATCTGGCTCAAATAGCTGGATCTCAGGAGGGACCAATACTCAAAGTCCAAGTATCTTTATCAGAACTGAAAGAGTCGGTTTGATGCATAGTCTTTTATTTAGTTTAGTTCAGCTTCCAAATGTTATTCAACACACTCATTTTTATGCAGCTTCAAAAGGTGCAAAATGTGCATCAAATAAATCACAAATCTACATTTATAACAGTATTTCCCACATTTATAGTAAAGTCACATGCCTATACAAAATACCAGCAGTAATAAGAAAAACAAAATAGATAAAAAGGTGAAAACAGAACTTTCAGACCGAGAATAACACAATTCAACTGGAAGAGTTCTGAGTGAACACGCATCTTTGTCAAGCCCAACAGTCCACTTCTCTTACACTCTTCATTAAATGTCTTGATATACTTGTCTTGCATTTCCCTTTTGGATGTGAGAGTATGATTATTTGCTTGCTATATGTGTATATGTGTATGTCTATACAGCCATATGTTTATATAAGTGCTGGTATCATAGTGGCAATGCTACAGCTGCACTGGTTCTCCAATGAAATCACTGCAACTACTTGAGTCAGCTAGACTAGAGAGGATTACTGGTACCCATAAGAATGTATTGTGATATTGAGCATTTTTAAGCTATATTATGTCGCTACTGCACTTTACTACCATCTACTGGATTTTATGATGTATGTCATCTGTAATCCAAGGCCGAATGCCTTATCTCACAATTTTAACGAAAGTGTAAACAGTGTGGATATTAGCTCAACGACTAGTATCCGCTTCAGATATAAAATGGTTCTTCCTACTACACTCTACCACAATGAAGACTGAGCCAGTAGTTTTCCTTATATCTTGCTGACAACCAAACAAACAAAAAAATAACATCCAAACTAAGCCAAAAACATGACCTCCTTGGTAGAATTAATAAAAGTAATTACTTGGCCACAAAATATTTGGATAATGCTGCAAAAGTAGAGAATTTTTTAAGGTGTGGTGGTCTTAAAAAGTGGCGGTTTAAACATCCACCAATAGTTGGAAGCAACATCTTTGTATGACTTTTATTGAAATACTCTTTCTGTGCTTTAATAGTCTGTAAAAACAAAAATCCACAATGTGAAAGTGACAGCCATGTCTGAAATGCTGATTGATTGCATTGCGGTTGAGCCCTGTGGTACCAAAGCACAACCACTGTGTCTGGCAAACATGTGACAAAAGCTTTCATTACTCTTTCAGGTAATTTTTTTTCATAACTACATTATATTTTAAACTGGATTAAAAATATTTAATGATCAATTACTGTTGGGAAAAGAGTCAGAGTCAACACAGACTCATTTTGTTGGTGAAATTAAGTGTGAATGTGTTAAAGATAAACAAACCAGAGGTACATGGTAAACTATGCACCGACGAATCCTTTGTTTACCTCTATTTCCCACACACTCACATACACACACACACACACACACACACACACACATACACACACCTCTCCTTCGGCATGTTAGCGTGGACGACAGCAGGAATTCCTCTACAAGCACCAGGCTCCTGATTGGTCAGAATAGGATTCTGAAGCCAATCTGTTGCTATGAGACCCGGATTCGTGTGCGGCCAGCTCGCTGTCTGTTGTCCTGGTAACATGAGGAACAGTAGGCAGGTTTGAGAGCTCTCTGGAGGAGCCCCCCTGAAGATGGTCTGAGTGTGTGTGGTGCCTAATGATGAAGGCTTGGATATCTAACATATCTAACGATTCACTTTGAATAATTCTCTGTCTGGGTGCAAGAAAAATGCTATTCTGTAATGGCTCACCATACACATCTCCAGTAAAAGTAGTGCATGTTGTCGTGTTAATTGTTTTTAATGGCTTTTTATTGTAATTCAGCAGACAATAAACTGCTGTTATGCGGAAATGGAGGCTAGAGACATACTGACCTCTCCTTCATTTAGATCAGTATTTTGTAGTTTCAGCTTAAGCAAACGCACAGTTTCAGAAAAAAAGTTACAACTCTCAATGTAAAGCTAATTTTGTCATTTTGAGTTGAAAATGAGACACACATTAAAAACATGCAACAATTTGATTTCAGTTTTTTGTTTTGTTTTTTTTTTTAAATTTATTTAATTTTGTTGTTTTCTAAAATGTTGGAGGAAACCAGATTACCTGGAGGAAACCCACACCAACACAGGAAACATAGAAACTCCTGTGTGGTCCTGGATATCTCTCACAGTGGCATTTTGAGTCATTAAGTTGATGGTAGATGTGAGTTAATTCACAACAAAGGGTGCACAAGTATTTCTTTTTTCTTCTCTTACCTTTAGCGGCATTGTTTTTGGACAGTAGGGTAAGCTGGAGCACCCAGAGAAAACCCACGGGGAGAACACTGAATACCACACAGCAGGAGTTTCAATCCAGAACCCTCTTGTTATGAGGCTACACTATATCATCGTGCTGCCCACTTGAACTCAAGAACATTTGTTCTTGACTTCCTGTCCTTTGACTGAGCAAGACACGGTCAAAACTTGCCACACCATGTAGGACTGCATCAACTGACTCTTTACATCAGAGTGTCCACTGTGAGAAAAGGTTTGTCATTCAGCTTGAGGGACTAATAAAGTAATGTAAGTCAGGGGAGATGGAAGATATGCTGTTTTGTGAATTCACTGAATTGAGTCCCTCAAGATGAGTGTGGTATGCTTAAAGATGTTAAAGAAGCTGGTGGCAATGAAAAAAAGGGCGATAGCGATTTAGTCCTCGCACCTACGAGTGCAACAGCAGCTGAAGGGTTTGGTTAGAGTCTTTTTCAACAATGAAAAGAACCTGGCAACTTTAGATTTCTTTGGTGGTTGCTCAGTGAGGGCATTTATATGGATCTGCAGATACTGCACAATAGTATCCTCAAAAGAGGGCTCCATATCAGCCAATAAAGTCCTCAGTAGTAGCTCTATTGTAGGGCCATACTCCTGGCAAAAGTCCTTTATCACGGCTTTGATTAGTTTTGCCTTGATTTTTTTTCTTTTACCATGGTCAGTGATTTTGATCTTCGATAGTTCCCTCTCTGTAAGTCTGTTGATGCAGCCAGTGAAGCAATCCAGCCAAAATAATTGTATAAGTTCGTGAGAACCGCGTGTGATGAACTTGGTGAACATATTTTTGAAGATGTTGGGGGTAAAGTTCTGTAAAGGAGATGCTGAACGCTCTTCTTCATGCGTAATTGTACTTGTCCCTGAGGGAGTTGGGGGAGGCACAGGGAAGGGGTCAGAGTCCGGTGTGAGGCTGGAGGCTATTGGAGGAAATTTGAATTTTGTTACCATTTTGCAGTTGATTTTGTGGTAAATCAAAGAATCCATCTTGTAACAACTGGGACCAGAAGCAATTCGGACATTGATTTCTTCTGATTCAAGTTCTGTTACACTCGAGTCGTCAGTGTCAACTAAGTCATCTTGCACTTCTGTGATGTGACTTGCTTCATTTGATGACTCCCTCTCTGTCCAAAGTGCTAACTGTTGCAAGAACTTTCTCACTGCGTCCTCTGCCATGACATACAGAACTTCAGGAGGGGCCTGAGTGTCCTCTGCCCCCCTTCTGTGCTGAGAGATGATGGAGTCGGAGAGCCTTTTTCTACAAGGGGGCATCGGAATTTGATATGTCCTGCTCTCCATCAGATGATCGTACATTTTATCCGTCAGTTCCTTTGAAAACTTCCTGATCTCATCACTGAACATGATGTCCTCCATTCTTTTTTTAACATTTTTCTCAGGTTTTTCTGGCAGTTTCACTTTGTTAAACAAGCTGTCAATGTCCTCTTTGATGGAATCAAAATGTAGTGGAGACTCGTGCTTTCTCGTACTTATTATTGTTATCCTGCTGGTGTTACTGCCTGTCTCAGATTTGAACCTTGGAGGCTCTGAAATGGATCCTGGTAAGTCTTCAAAAGTTTGATAAAAGCCAACTTCCTCTGTGAGTTCAGAAGACTCTGTTTCATCTTCGAGACTCACAAGGAAGTCTGAATTTTTTCTTTCGAATGCATTTTTTATCTCTGCATTCATTTTTTCAAACTGTTGTTGAGCAAACTTGAAAAAGCTTTTTGAGACTGACTGGTGTTTAGTTGCAAAGAATTTTCCCACCTTATCACCTATTAGCTCAGCAATGAATTTAGGTCTCCATAAGTAATTTTTCTTGTCACAAAAGATCTCCTCCTGACAAGACGTGGTTTTAAATGTGTTGCTGGAACATCCAGCCACTGTATCATGAGTTTCCAGAGAGTTATCCAGAGAAGTGCTGACTCGCGGTAGAGCAACATCAGCCTTGTCTCCAATGTCTGAGGAGACAGAGACCTCTGCTTTTAAGCTCTGAGATGAGTGATATCTCTCTGGTTTTTCTTCATTCTGGATCTCTGTTGTAGATTCTGAGTTCATGGGTTGGTTGTTCTTTTCCTGATCACATAGTGACAGTTTAGCTAAATATCTTTGCAGACATGCAATACCTTGATGTACCATCTGACAAAGAGTTTTTGTGTTAGACACGGAGCTGGAGACAAAAACAGTAGGCTGTTCTGGCCAAGAAGAAGCTCTGTTGACCTGAGATACAACAGAGCTTACCTTCTCAATAACTTCCCTCTCAACTAGTGCTTGTAGCTCTTCACAGCTTTCTCGCTTTTGCAGTGGGATGTGAAGAGCAATAGCAAAACTACCTGAGAGAGAGTCTCCAAGCTCTACCGTGCATTTCTCCAAAACTGATCTTATTTCAGCGGGAGATGCACCCTTGAAAATGGGCATGAAAAGTCTGAGGATAGTTGTAGCGATTGACTGTACAATTTCACAAAACATATCAACCATTGCTGCTATTGTGTCAGAGTCCAAAGTTCCTGCAGTTAACATGTCCAGCTGTGCTGCAGAGATGCTTTCAAAAAATTTTTTGACTATGGGCAGAAGAGCCTCTGGCGTGATAAGAACAGTCTGGTCTGTATTTCCTTGGACCATTTTAGATTTTCTGTTATCTGTTTTTCCTTAGTTTGTCTGAAAGTAAGTATGCCTAGAACGTACACTTAGGTCTCTGTCTGTGTTTTAGAATGTACTGGTTAGAGTTAACCTCAGCTTTAACTAGGCTTTCTGCTCACGAAGTGTGTGACGTCATGTGACGACATGAGAACGCGCTTACGATGCGCGTCATAGCAAGCGCACGTCGAACGCGCTTTGATTAATACACGCATGCGCAGACACGCACGAACACATATTTTGACAAATGTGAACCGGCAATAAAAAAAACCCTTTCATTATAACTTAAATACAGATTAAAAAAACAAACAACATCAAAAAACAACGAACAAACTCTCACGGTAGATGATCAGCAGCTGACAGTGTAAATCTCTCTCTCTCTCTATATATATATATGCGTGTGCATGTGCATATATATATATATATATATATTAGTGGTGGGACTCGATTAAAATTTTTAATCGCGTTAATTATAGGGTCTGTAATT
>JAQMCX010000017.1:598525-667954 GCA_029814765.1 Acanthurus leucopareius | reverse complement strand
AAATCTTTATAATTAATTGATCGAAATTAACGCGTTAAAGTCCCGGCCCTAATATATATATATATATATATATATATGCACATGCACACGCACACGCACACACACATATATATATATTTATATATATATACAGTATATATGTGTGTGTGTGTGTGTGTGTGTGTTTGTATATGTATATATATACACAATGGTACATACCTGCCATAGGCGCCTGAGATACAGGCATTAACTCACAGTAAATTGATGACCCACATAGGAGCCCCCCAGTATTTCACCAGAGGAAATACGTACATTTCCTTTGGTAAATGTTGAAATGTGTTGGTGTGCTCTCAGTATATTGATCAGCAGTCGCCAAATAATCTGAACTTGACTATGCTTTGTTTATGACATTTTATTCTGTACTTTATTTTTGATTTTTATGATAGGTTAAATTGCATTCTATTATGAGTTGCATCAAAATTGTATGAGATGCCATTTTTAGTACAGACTGCATTACAGAGGCACAATAAAAGTTGTATTACATATAATAGCAGGCAGAGTGGTTGTATTAAAAAACTCATGAATTGCACTGATACAGTACACTAAGAAACCTTTTTGAAGAAACTCTATGAATCACTGCCAAAGTCAGTGGCATTCAAGTACTTTTATATAAAAAAGTCAGAATCTTTTCAATATGAACTCTAAAGGAGACACTATCAAATGCAAATGTTTATCTGGACTCAAGCCTGATACTGGACATGGAACGGCACATATCTCAGAGGTAACTTGAGAGGGAGTACAGTGCCAAAGGAGCTATGTGTTTAGTTTTCTCAAAGTGCGAAACTAGAGCTGCACTTTGGATGTTTGAACAACATCGAAGTAGGTCACTTGTGGTCTGCTCTGCCAAGGGTGCTCTATACTGTTGTAAGAATGTGCAATATGACAGAGCAGAACCAAAACCTCAGAAAAGTGGGAGATATCAAGATGATGACAGAGGTGACATTAAATATGAGTCAACCGCTTTTATTCAATAAACTGATCCAAAAAGGGAGCAAGATATCATGTCTGATTCTGTAGAGAACTATTTTCACAGTGTACACTGGATACCATGCAACATTATCACGACCACAGAGACTGTGCAAAAGTACCTACCTCATTTACTGGCAGTTTGAATGATGAATCAACTTTATCCGAATCTATGTTGTGTCATTTACTGTAGGTGAAGTTACATTTTGCAACTCTCCTCCACTAATGAGGCATGACACAACAATGAATCAACCACAGTAGTTTTTCAGAGCTGAATTCTCAGTGTTGGGCTGATTTTCCAGTAGAATATTAAAAGCTTAATAAAAGGTCCTTAATGATAATAGATTTTTTTTTTTTTAAGTCTTGGAACTCACTGGATTTATATTAGTTGTGCTTTAAAATGAATACATAGTTAGTAGTATGGAATTGAAATAGTGTGGGGATTCAATCATTTTTGTGTGCTTTTATTATTAGAAATGCAAAAACTACTTTTAACTAAGTAGCAAAGCTGTACAGGCCACAAAATCATTATAAAAACATAAAAAAGATTGGAATTTGTAACTTATTATAAAACATAAGTAGAAGGTATTAGCACCAGCATATCCATGATGCAAGATTACAGTCAAAGGCTTTTAAGTCTAATGGCATGTATGGACTACAAAAATGAAGGGAAGAGAATGTAAAAGAAAATGGAAAATTTAAAATAACAATAATGCCATGAATAGAAGGATACTACCACACATTATACCATTTCTTTGAAACTTTTTGGAATTAACAGTCTCTAAAGTGGGTGAAAAACACTAAAAAATCAGACTAAAAACAAAGATGCAGACAGATTAGCAGAGATTCAGTGTTTTGCCAATACACGTTTTATTCTTTATCTTAACAATTAGCCCTCGCTCAGCTGGAAACACTCACTTTCTATTAAATGCTGAGTTGACCATACTGTAAACAGGATGGAAAGCAAAGATGGACCATATGTCTGAGTTGTGAGCCAGTTTCCTGACCTCGCTCATACAGAGGACAGAAGCTCCACCTTGACACCAACTGTGGGTTGAAGTGAGGACAACTCAGAAATAAACCTAAGAAAGAACTGGGGAGAATAAAAGAGTCAGTAAAAGAGCAACAGAGCAGATGGCTGAGCACTTAAGTGTGACACTGCAGCATGGCAACATTGGTGTGGCTAGCTGGTTAAATTTTAACTAAATGAGTCTTCAGGTCTCTTTGGAACTGCACACCTAAACCTTTATGATGCTGCTTATAGCACTCAGTTCTAGATGATTATGATATATATACTTGCATTTGAACTATCTCATGGGGGAGGAATGCAACTTTCAATATGTGAAAAGCTTAAAGCTAGAAATATCCTTCAAATATAAATTACATAAAAATTCAGTTTGTCTGACAATAAACTTACAGGTCAAGTGAGTAAAATCTAAGGTGATCTATTTGTAAAATTTTGCATAAATGGAACATAATTTTCACAAGTATGTTTTCATTATTAGTATGTGGTCACCTAAAGATAAGAATTATTATCTTTTAATTACGATAGAATGAGTCTTCTTCCACAGAGTCTGCCACCGTGTAGCTCTGAAAAAGGCTTTTTGTGTTTTTCATGGGTTTCACAGCCATTGTAGGTTCCCCTGCATGCTTGGAGTGGTAAGGTGAGTAAATGGATATGCAGTGCAATCTGCATCTTTACCACTAGGTGCCACTAAATTCTACACACTAGACCTTTAACCAAATGTAGGCACTCAATGAAAACGTACAGTATGCACATTAATTATATGGAAATTCATGCAGCCATTTCAGTCTGGACTGAAGTGATGGTATGTCTGATCGACTCTGATCTATCTCTTGAGAACATCAAATAGCCAGCAGATACAAGTGAGATCCTACAGCAAGCAAAGGGTGAAGGTAGAAATTAGTGGCCAGGTTTCCGACAGAGCAGCCTCTCTGCACCAGGCTGTCCTGTCATGCCTGTTTCCTGTCCATGGGGTTAGGGTTGATGCCCAGACATCTGTTCCTGTGGACAGACACAAAAAACACTGGCACAGGCACAGTTAATCTCTGCTACAGCTCAAAAACATCAACCACCAACAAATCTACCTCATTAAACCTACCCCTATCCTTAGCTTAGATATCTCTTGTGGTATGGAAAGTTCTACGTTTTGCAGTCTGTTTTTGAGAAGTAATAACAACATGCAAGAACATGAGAAAGAAAAAACCTCAGTCAAACAAAGCATCAGCTACTAGAGAGCCTTTATTGAGCACTTTGTGCATCACATCCTTTACAAAAAAAACAAACATCACTTAAAAACATGTTAATAACTTTTTGTCCCTTGACATGTAATGTAACTTTATATAAAAAAAGAAAAAAAACATTATATTATTAGTAATAATAGAAATTTGGATATATATGGTAAAAAAAACAATGACCCACATCCATTCTCTTAATAAATATATACACAATAAGTACTGAGATACAAAAGGAGGGATCATATTGATCCTTTTTTTAGTGAATATATACAACAATAGTTTCCATGCACTGTGTGTGTGATATACTTTATCAATGGCAAAGGAGGAAGTTTTTTTTTTCCTGATGTTGTTTTTAACAAACGATATTGCACTTCCAGAACAGCCTGCATGGATTGCGCTAGACATTCATTGACCTATTTCATCAGCATTCAGAAAAACATCTGGATGGGGGAATGGTAGCTGTGTTTTAGCATCCTTATCAACATATTTAGTAACTATTTAATACTTACAAGGAGGTGATTATTTAAGTTGATCTAGGGAAAAACATCTTTTAGGTCATTTCACTCAAAAACATGTATCTTATGCTAAAAAATACATACAAACATCAACTGTACAATATACTCCCCTAAGTGTATTATGGTTGACACACTAAATACTGCCATGTTGTTTGGTATTAATACACTAAACCACTGGGGCACCATCAACATTTTGCTGTAGTCATTTGTGCGCTAAATATCCAACTTTACAGATTGTGATGATCAGTTCTATGGTTTTAGGAAGGGAGCTGTTTCTCCTCATTAAATTTGAACACGTGAGAAAAGCTGCTGCTTGCATAGCATGAGGTATAGCAGCACCACAAACACTCTGCACAACAATTTACAAAGGTAGGCACTAATATTTGAGGTGCAACTTACTGAATACAAAGAGAAGGTGTCATGACAATCAAATACGACCTTGCGCGTTGACTGTTATGCACAAAAAAAAGCTTAATGAGGAGTCAAAACTTGTGTTTTTAATCAACATTGCCGTCTGTTAAGAGCTATGGCTTTTTCAATACATCTTGAGGGGATTTTAAAATCTGTTTGTCATCAATGCAGTAAAAGACAACATGATTTACGTTTCACATCAAAACTTTAACTGCTTAGCTAGACATGTAAACCACTATCCGTCCCTCTGTTCTGGGTGATGTCACTTTCTCATGTCCAATCAGATTTCAGTGAGGGTGAGTTTGTACATGCCGCCCAACTCCTCCATGGTGATCTGGAAGGTGTCTTCGTTGGAGTAGTGTTTGATGATGTTGTCATCCATGTGGACTAGAATCCTGTGTTGAGACATATAAAAGTGTTAGTGACCTGTGTTAGTGATCCTTTTACTGAAAAACTAAGCACTAAAATCTCTCTCTATCTCTCTCTCTATATATATATATATATATATATATATATATATAACCCCAGAGCAGAACCAAAGTATAAAAACAACAGGTTAATTATATGCAGGACTATTTCTTGTTCGGGCATAGTAACTTTCTGGTGTCTTGTTCACATATTGATGTGTTAATTAAGCCTCTTTCACACTTTGCTACACCCTTGTTATTTGCATTTTGGAGGCCACCCAAAGCAATTTGAGCAAGGTCCCTAAGAAAAAGTTGTGCTAGAAAAAAACTACAACAATTATGAAAGATTTATCTGGTTATTCATTAATGTGGGGTTTTCTCTTTTTCACAAAGTTTTAGACACTCATACTCACCCTTTCTTGCATTTCTTATAGACCTTTCCAACTTTATCCAAAGGCAATTCATACTTCTCGGATATCTGGAGCAAGAAAACATAAATCGATGTTAAATTATTAAAAAATACATTGAAAAGCTTGTTTTATGCTTGTTTTATCTGCTTTACTTGTCATAACTCATCATCTCAACTGTTGCTTCTCTCTAAATTGCTGGACATTAACCTTAAACTCTGTCTGTCTGTTGAACCCAACAAACCCTGAATCAACATTACACCTGCCTCTTCCTACTCTCTGCATCCCTTTGCATTTTAAACACAATTTTCCCACATTCTCCTCCTCTTCTTATTCCTCACAAACAGCTTGTTCTTCTCATTCTTTCCTCCATCCCACACACCCTTTCTCTCTCTGTTTTTTCTGTTCTCCAGTACAATGAATTGAGGATTACTTACAGCCTCCACCAGGCCTTTCAGTGTGGGATTCTTCAGCATGAGGGCATCAAACACCTCCTCTGACTCCTTGCGCACATACAACAGGACTGTGTGGGGAATAAAAAAAACAAAACAAGAAGATAGGGAGGCGTCAAAGCAAAGCACGTATGTTCATGGATTGGACACAAAAACGAATCAAAATCTGGCAAAAGTCACTGGCAGGCATAGAAGCGTGTATTTGCGTCAGGCTGAACAGCTTGACTGCTGCTTTGGTTCATGTGTGTGGGTTTGTGGCTCTGCAGCTTCTCGAAGTACTGAAGCTCAGGCACTTTCACACGTTAATATGTTTGTAGATAGGATGTGCAAGGCTGCAGGCCATTTTAACTAAATAGTCCCCACTGCCAGAATGCATGGACAGCCATCCGGCCTGAAAGAGGTGGCAGCGGGCCCAGACAAAGCACACCTAGAAAGCACACTCATGGTTGTAAAGAGACACGTAAACAGAGGGACAGAGCCACCTCTCATTCACTAAACTCAGGCTTCTCTAAATAGATCAAACTCCAAATAGATTTTCTCATATTGTTTTCCATCCTGTGTTGTTTGTGGCATCTAAATACAAGAAATACACCCTCTGTTTTTTAGGTTTTCTGTTTAAAAATGGCACCGTGCTAAGATGATTTTTCACTTGTTCACATCATCTTTATGTGGAGTGAAACCAAACAAGAAAAGAAGTGAAACAGTATGATACATGTCTGTGTGGTGGTGTATGGTTTTATAATGCTACAGTACACGGTATAACCATAGTTTTGCTTTGCTCGTTGTGGTCCGGAGCCGCCGTGGATAACTCTGTCTGAGACAGGCGTCGTTTGTTTCAACACGTGATTGGCAGTTACTCTCTTACAGACGTCAACATGATGGCTTCCAAACCATCAAGAGGCTGCCAACTGGAAATACATGGCAGCCGATGTGGAAAGAGTATAAAAACGTCACCTAAAGCTTTTAACTGAATTTAGTTTAAGGTGGAGTAAATTTAAGGTGACACATTGGCCATGCTTTCCGCTTCTAACATTTACATCAAAGAGTTTCCAGATTCAGAGTCACGTTAGGGCATCATTTATTTTTTTAGACGGTGGTTTCTACTCGTTTTTTAAATGTGGCCTGTTAAAAAGAGGTCATGTTTGTTTATTTGGGATTTCTCAGAAAAGGTTATCAGTACTCAGTATTTTTAAGGTATCAATTAAGTCAACCCAGTGCCAAGAAGTATTAAAACTTGTTCAGTCAAAGCGACAACTGCATTTAATCTTTCATGTGTTGTGCTGCAATCGTTTTTAGATTTAATGCGATGTTATGATCAGCCCACTACCGAGGCAGCTACAACCCACACAGTCTTTGCGGTGAAGTTTAGCATGCTCAGAGTGCTGAGATACAACCAAAATGCTCGAAAGTACATCTATACTACAAATCTGGGCTGTCTGATAAAAATAAACTCAGAAAATGCAGGATTTATTCCAGAAGAACTTGGAAAACAAGTAACAACATCATGTAGTTCACATGATGGGTACTGAATGAGGTATAAAAAAGTATCAAACAATCCACTCTAATGTTTCTTTTTCATGTTACACAGTCCTTTTATACTGTGACATAAGCTATGAGAAGCTCAAAGAGTCTCTAAAATTGTTTTTTTAAGGACTTGTAGAGGACTGAAGAGTTGACAGTGTTGAGGAAAAAAATATATACATTTTTTCCTGTAACAGGAGCATCTGATTACCCAAGATTTTTCTTTAAACCCCCTGAAAACCTCACTGCAAACAATGTGAGGCTGGTTTTAAAAGATCAAGGTAAATCTCAGCTCTTTAAAACTTCCCTCTTCCAGCTACAACACATCTTAGAGCATTTATTTACATATTTTAGCACAGAAAAAACTAGCTGCAGGCCTATGAATAGAATAAATGGGGTAAAGGGCATAGGCTTGTTTGCATGTGTGCACGTAGTGATCAGTGGTATTTTGTTGGGTCAGTGGAGGCCTCGGGCACGTGTGTGTTTTGAAAGACCTGGAATAATCACATGGCCCAAAGAGAGAGAGAGTGTGTTTGTGTGTGTGTGCGTGTGGGTGTGTTAGGGGAGGGAGGTAGGGAGGGAGGGGTGTTGTCAAGGGCCAGGCACAGCAAACATACACACATGCACATGCATATGCACACACTGCTTTAGCCCCTGAGAGTGGCATCACTCAAAAAAAAAAAAAAACCTTGATCTACATGTGAACACACACACACATATTTACCTTTCTTTGGTTCCTCCTCTCTCGCCATCTTGTTTGGAGGCGAAACGAACTCATCATCACTAAAGGGTAATCTCTTCATGCCCGAGCTGCAGCGGACAGACAAACACAAACAAATCACTCCTTAAATGCCCTTAACAGCCAGCTAACAGGCTATAAAAAAAACACGAGCACAAAGCCCATGGGCATTTCCTAGAAACAACAACACTGCATGCCCTTTACTGCGAAAGTGCCAAAGGTTGTCTTGGTTCAGAACTACAAAAAAGCAAGTGTGAAAAGAGGGAAGGGAAATCAGGCTGTCCACAAACAACTCACCTCTCCTCGCCATCGTCTGTTGAGAAAGGCTGTAGAAGAAACAGAAATGAAGAAATTACCTTTAATACGGAAAATAAAAGCTGAAATAGCACCAACTGCTTAAGTAT
This sequence comes from Acanthurus leucopareius, assembly GCA_029814765.1. NCBI lineage: Eukaryota > Metazoa > Chordata > Actinopteri > Acanthuriformes > Acanthuridae > Acanthurus > Acanthurus leucopareius. The sequence goes on along the minus strand of JAQMCX010000017.1, from coordinate 659,834 downwards.
CTGAGACTACTTTAAGTTGCTACTAAGCTACAGTTGTCCTGGAGTCACAATTTGCAGAAATAACATGGATAAAAAATATGATTTTAATTTCTTAATCTACAATAAAACTGCTTAGTTAACACGTACAACTCTGCAACAGCTGCAGCTCTAATTCTGCATGGCAAGTGGAAAATTAGTCCCACACACATTACCAACCATCTCCTTCACTTCTTTAACCATACTTAGTCAACTTAGTCAACCAGGTCAAAGAAGAAGTCAACAGCCAAGTCCAAAAGTTTTCCAGTGCTGATCCATTTATTCTTTTTTATTACCTTTTATCAAATGAGCCTGATAAACCAAAACTAGCCGCTCAGCTGTGTAATAATATGTGTGGGGAAAAGCTTGCATAGTCACCGCTGGAGAGACAGTGATTAAAGTGAAGATCTGAACCCTGGCAAAAAGTTACAGAATAATTTTAAGAGGCTAAAAAAGTCTTTAAAGGTTAAAAAAAAAATCCTGTTTTTAAAATGTAACTTATTGATTTGGTTAACTTTTCTTCTAATTTGAGTTCTTTTGGTTCCAGGAAATACAGAATGCTAAATAGCCTTTTGATCCTCACATTACTCTTTTAGATACAAAGAGTGAATTATTTATTTTGACTGGTGCTCTTAATATCAGTAGCTGTCATGTTCACATCTTAACAGGAACAAGGCAGTTTTATATCTGTACCATCTTTCCAACTCAGGTGAAAGAACGCATTACAATGGCACTTAAAAAATAAGTAAAATAATGTAAGATAACATAACATGAGACTTTTCAAGAGATCCGATGGAAAAAAAAGGTTAAAAAAATAAGAGTTCAGAATTATAAAGACCTAAAGAGTGCAAAGCACACTTCTCCTCTGGGTGCCAGCTGGCACAGAGTAAACAACAGTAAACCAAAAAATCAATATTCCAGCGTACACCGGTACAGGCCAGAAATACTGTTATGATGCAGTACACTGCACTGATAAGTTGTAAACTGCTTTGCTGAGGCTGTATATGTCTGTAAAGTAAAAAAACAGACTCCATGAAAGCCCTTCCAAAAGATGGATTGTTTTAAATAATTAATGAGATTGATCGAAAACATGTGTTGTTTTTTTTTTGTATTCTTGGTAAGCTGCAGTTTCTGCCTTTTGCCCTGCAACTGTATTGATTGCAGGCGCTGCTGTTAATAGAATTCTATTCTGAGCCTGTGGGTAAACCCAGAGTTTATCAGAAACTGATAGCAGTTCAACCAGGTTCAATGTCATCAGTGGTACCAAAAATATCCTTTTATCCCTCGCAAATAGCAAATAAACTGAATGAGAGTGCAGAGAAGAAGAGAAAAAAAATGCTCTTTGGTCACTTGTGCTCAGCTGGAGTTTGGCTTGATTCAGCCAGCAGGGGTCGCTCAAAATTCACAAGTAAGCAGTGCTCCCTCCTGCACAGTCATTTTGCTCATTGTTTGTGAAATGACAAAATGACCTAAAAAAAACTGATGTGAGCTATACATGCACACACCCCTCTATGAGTCATGTGATGTGTTGGTCCTGACTGGAGGATGCAAAGCTCAGATTTCATTCATAGAGAAGAGGGCTACTGCAAGCCAGCTCTGATGAAGAACATTCTGTGACTTTGAACATCAGCCATACATTCATCTAAACATCATCACTGAAGCTGCACTCTTTGTCTGCCTATTAATTTGTCTCTGAGCATTAAAAACAAATTCAAGAGGCAGCACAGGTACTTTTTTTTCTGAATCACTGCAGTTTGTTTTTAGTCACCAGTAAATGATTCATCCTGTGAGTAAGCAGTCTGAAATACAGCCATCAGTATGTAGGACTGCTATCAGAGCTCGTAACTAGAACTCTCTGTTCCTGCCAAGAGCCAACGAAGCAAGCAGGTCACCTCGACCCAGCTGGCTGATGAGTGGGTGGAAGCTGAAATCAACAAACTGTTTATGGACCACCTAAGACGCTACGAAGGGCACATAAATGTAGCAAGAACAATGTTCATGGTCAGAAAAGACATGTGACATGCTGGCCTAAACAGCTCTGGTGGTACTGCACATTTTGGCACTCACATGGCGCTGAAAGGAGGAGAAGTGAATGTCGGGAATGAAAAGGACTGGCTGGGTTTCAAAGTCGGTCATCATCTTGAAGATGGTCACATCATTACGTTTCTGGAGGATGGGCACTTTGACATCCACAACTGTCAGGAAAAAGACACAACAGTGGGCAATTTAACAAGGAGGATATAACTTAAGTCTTTCAGCTTTAACTTTTGCACTTTCATGGTCACTTGAGGGAAGTGAAGCAAACACAACACTGATATGTTAGCAAGAAGTGGCCAATTTACACATCAGGCACACAAGGAGTAACATTAGCATTTATTTGGAGTCATGTTTCTGGGCACCTGTCAAATTTTCACCAAATATTCACGCTATATTTAGCCCTGTTTTGGTTTCATGTAACTCTTGTGGCAAATATCTGCCCCTTTAGCTGCTAAATGCTAAACTACAGTCACTAGCTAAAGGCTAACTTTGCCTCACTGCTGTTTGGTGCTGGGCAGGATTTATCAGCATTCATTTTTTCTAAAAACAGCACTTGGTATGGCCATAAACGAGAATGACGTCCAAAATAATTATGCAATTGAACCAAAACCATAAATTTGTGGGCCACAGTCCAAAACATTGGGCTAAAACATGCTGTAGAGCTGAGAGGAGCTGCAGATTTGGGTGATCACTGGGTTCATCATTGCCAGTGTCCACTCGCGTATTAAGCAGGGATTTAGTGTGATGAATATTATTAACTTAAAATATTGATCAGTGCAGCTTTAACAAAAAAAAAAAAAGATTAGCTCATTACTCAGATAAAGGGTGAGAAAATTTTCCAGTGTCGTATTTTTTTCAGCCATGTCTGAACTTGTCAAGTTGACTAGCATTGTTTTGTGATGTAGTGTAACAGACTGTGTGATACACTAATACACTTAAACTCTGGGATTAGGTACAGTAGTTACAGTAGTTTCAGCCCCCTGGTTGTGCGGATTATACAAGCTGAAGCACTGGGTGACTCACAGGTCAGGCTAGGGTTCAGCTCAGCGACCTTCCCTTTCCGGCGGGACTGCTTCCTCTCCTCGTCCCGGATCTTCCTCTCAGCCCCCTTGTCACAGAAGACTTTGATCTGGCAGTAGGCGCGGTGGATGGGCTTGTTGCTGCGGTTGTTGTAGCTGTACGTGTCAATCTGCAGGTTCAGAGGAAGACCCTTGACACCCTTCTGAGATGAGAAGTCTGTGCTCAGACAGTTGACGGAGATGAAGATCTATGCAGAGAGAAGATAAGGAGAGAAAACAGTACAATTGAGACAAAGAAAGATGGATGAACTTGTGTTTAAAGCAAAGAGAAAATCTCAAATTTTATATTGTGATTTTCTTACTTTTAAAATACTTTTTTAAATAATAAAGAACTTTTTCCCCTTGCATCTCTGCACCTGAGGGCCTTTGTGAAGCAGGTTCCTCATTCAGTGTTCTATGTCGCCCCCTATTGCTTAACACTAGTAATCACAGGCTCATATGCTCCTTTGTCCTCCTGGTGCTTGTATTGAAAACAGGTAAGTGTGTCAACAAAACACATCATCCTAACAGAGCGTTTGAAACCGCATTATAGGGAAAACCCAGGAGGCAAAGCTGTAAATATCACAGATGTTGTAAATATTACTGTTTATAATATTATTGCATAAATACAGAGCACTCAAAACAGTCTGGAGTGTGTCTCACTGTATTCATCAGTGAATACGCTGAGCTTTTCTTTTTTAGTTACATAACTTTATTTTTAAAACACATAGAGCGGCTGAGAAAACTAGTGCTGATGTGAGGCTTCTGACACGCCATCTTATTCATTGGGAAATAAAAAACTGAATAAGTTGGGACAAAGTAAATAGGCTATATATTAATTTCCTGTCATATTCAGCTGTACTTTGGTGTGCAAATCATACAAGAAACATTTTTACAAATTTGAAGTGTTTTATATTGCAATTTGGAGTAATCATCACTAGAGATTTGTACCTTTTGTGTGGTTTTAAATGTATTTTAGGTTTCTGACAACTTTATATTTTATCAAAATGACAAAATGAAAGGTAAGGAAAAAGTGTACCGTACCTAAGGTGAAGAAGAGTTTAAAATGTACTAAACAAAGATAAAAATAAATTGACAAACTGTCTCACAACAAGCAGTACAGAAATTATCAGAAGAAGTCTTTGTGGTAACACCAGTAAATTGCCCCCGAGCGGGTAAACACAAAGGAGGGGTTGTCTCTTGCAAATGCACTGCAAACACATGTATGTTGCAGAGCAATCAGCCTGGGGGCAAACCACACATACACACACCTGCTTACACACACACACACATTCACACACACACACAAATATCTCCATCTGTCATTACACAGATCAATGAGATCAATCATCATTGATGAGATACTCAAACAGAGCAGCAGGGCGGTGCTTCCAAAGAATACATACACTGTGAAGTCATGCACACACACAAGGATGAACATCCTATAGACACACGCCTCCAGTTATGACACGGTTAAACCCACATCCTGGTGAGTGTGTGTGCGAGAGAGAGAGTGATAGAGGTTTGTACAGGTATATTTATGTTAAGTGTAGCCTACAGAGAGCAAGATGCTGCCTCTTTGTTTGTTGGTTCATCTGTTTTCTGCAGCCAGTGGATCAGTGCAAGAGAACAAAAAGAGGCTCAAAAAAGAAAAACAAATAAATAGTTGAGAATGGAGGAGAGTACATAAGCTCCTTCTTTCTCTAACCCCTCCTGTCTGTTAAACAAAATTCTATTTGTTAACTGTCCAATCCTGTCTTAGTCCCCCCTGCTGAGTTTCCTCATTCCTGCCCTCTTTGTCTGGTGTGCAGAAACGCAACAAGTGGCATCACAATAAGGGTGACAGGCAGGTTATACCAGTAAAAAAAATGCATATGCACAAAGCAGGAGGATTTATATGAGCACACAAACCCACACACACACACACAGACCATCTCCACGTCTCTACGCAACAAGAACAAACACACAAGAGGAGGTTACAGCATCCTCACTCCTCAATTTAAGCCCCTATTTTCTTTAACGACTGTTTTGGAGGATCACAATGAACAAAGTGGCTGATGATCGCTGACACAGTGGTGTCAACACCTGAAACCTTCATTCTGGTCTGTGGTCTAAGCCACCGGGAGGCTTAAAAAAGGAGGAGTCGTCTATTTTTGGCTTAAGAATGTCGATGTGAAAAGTTCAAGGCTCATATTAAGAGTTCAAGACAAGGAAGTTTATGGAAACCTTGGATTACCAGTGATCCTGTGGACCAAACACTGCACTTGTTCTTACGTCAACAATGATGGTTAAACAGCAGCCTTCACACAAGCACGGTTAATTGCATATGTGTGAGTGTGTGCGTGTTTCTTTTATTGTCTTACTTTGGCCTCTTCATTGGTGTCCCAGGTGAAGGAAATGGCATTGTAGGAAATCTCCTCAATATTTCCGATGGTGTTGAAGCTCTCCTTATAGTCAGCTGTGGCAACAAAAAGGAGCTGAGTTACTTATTAGAAGAGCAAAAAAAGCTAAAAATCAGCACAAAATGTGATAAGAAACACGTGAGCACTTAGGAATAAAACACATTGGGGTTTTGAATGGCTGCAAATTTAATCCCCCACCAACCCAACTGAACTGTCACCACCATATAACACACCTTTTTCTGTCAGTTACCGCTAAGCTGCCCTTTCAACCAGCCACTTAACTATGCAGACACAGAAGGATTAATCAGGCTGATCCATGAAAAAACCTCACGATGAATCACTGGATGCTTAAAACCACCACCGTCCCAGGTGTCTCAGGTTCATTTGACCCATAATTTCAGCCCTCTCTCCCTGCAAAATAGTACATTCAGGAATAATTTTAAAAGGCCTTCTTACCAATGTCAAGACACCTCTGCTTTGCCGTGTGCTGTCTGGAATGCCAGTACTTCCAGTGCTTCAGCTGATCATCTCTGCACTTCTCCTCTCCAAACACCACCATCACTACACTCTGTGTAATGGGGTTACACAGACAAAAACAACTCAGCATGTGATTACTGTCAATAACTCCCAAACTGTCGCTAGTTTCAGGTTTGTATTTATCCGTCTATCTTACCCTGACTTTGGTGATGGGTTGCTGCATGCCTTTGTTGTCAACTTCCCTGAGGGTGATGGGGTAAAACTGGCCCTTGTTGAGGTATGTCATCGTCCCGTCACCTGTCTTCTGACGCAGAGACTTAGATGCCTCAAGGGTGTACTCGAAATTATTCCTAAAATATGGTAAATGACAGTAGAATGAAGCCAACATTAGGAAAATTAATCTCTTCTCCATAAAACTTAATATCAATACAGTTACACCATTAAAAAATGTGTTAAATCATCATGTGATTTGCTTTATTTAGCTGCTGCAGCTAAACTGTGACCTAAAATCAGTGTTTTGTCAGATAATGCCCGTGTGCAGACTCTTGTCTTACACACAGAGGGAGAGTCTTGTGTCTCCCCTGTGACTCTGATGAATAGAGCCATTCTCTGGTGTAGTGTCAAAAGCTGAATGGCGGTGGAAGTCGGACGGTGGGCCGGCGGCGGCGCGACTTACCCCGGCACGGTGTCAAACTGAGGGTACTCATCAGGCGTCATGGAGGCCATACGTAACTGGAGATCCCCCGGGAAGGAAAACACCTTCAGCAACACAAAGAAAACAGATGAAGTGTGAAGGGAAGTACAGCCGAAACAAGATTTTAAATAGCCATTTTACTTTGATTTTAAATTATAGATATGAACAACCTCTTCCTGTAAATCACCAGAGGAATAATCAGTATTTAATTTGGTGCCTCTTGGCTTTTTTTCCCCTCTTTTTCTTCCTCCACTTTGCGTATATGTTATTAATGTCTTTCTTCCCCTTCACCCCCATTTATTTCTTTAAATTTAAATGGCTCTTACTTCATGTTGCTGACCCCCCTCCCTTGCCCCCTCCTGTACAGGGTTACTCTTTTCTAAGGTAATTCCCCTCCAGGTTAAATAGAGAGAGAGAGGACAGAGAAAGGGCTTTGGCTATTGTAGGAGAAAAGTACAGCACTTTATTGTGCTGGTGAGACAATGGCATAATAACACGCTGGCCGCTATTTTGGCATGTTCAAATAAAACCAGGGGAAGGCTGAGCCCACCGCTGGCTCCATGGGATCAGGTGAATATCCTATTGTCTGATGGGAGAGATCTGTGAGAGGAGAGCAGAGTGAAGGAGGAGGAGGGAGGAGGGGGTGCAAGGGGAGTATTAGCCGGGTTTAGGAAGAGGGGGATCGAAACACACACACCTCCTGGGAACCGTCCTTGAAACTCTCGGGGAAGGTGGAGTCGGGGGGAGTGCGAGACTGGGTGCTGGGGCTGAATTGGACGCCGTTGTGAGTGAGCTGGCGGTCAAAGACGCTCACATGGCCGTCGGTTTCGGTGCAGTTGTTTGGTATGGTCACTGAGAAGTTGTGGCTGGGCACCTCTGTCTTGATGGGTGGGTAGTTTGGCACCGTAGCGATGGAAACTGTGACGGTCGTGTCTGAAAAAAGACGAAATCAGCGAACTGACAGTCAGGTTTTGTGTTTTAAAGTTGCTAATGTGTGTTTGTGTTATTGAATGTGAACAGACCTGGTGAGGGGAACTGGTTCCTCTTGTCCTGGGCCAGCTGAAGAATATTGAAGGGCGCTTTGACGACCTGGATCCTGTTCTCCATACCGGCTTCTTGGAGTGGAGCTACAGGGTGTCCGGCCTGGATCTGATGTCTTCAACAAGGAAAGACAGTATATAAATGTTATGTTGTGTTGGATTTAAAGTGTTACTTGGCAAATTGTTTATATAAAACAGTTATAATCATGATGATGTTCATCTATAAACTAAACTGTCTCTTACTTAAGTCTTCTAATTTCTACTTAGAATGGTACTGCATGACTACCATTAAAACTATAAACACACTCACTCATATTTCAGAGGTTTTAATTTGAGTTGCTTCTGTTTTGTACTTGCTCGTGTGCTTTCTATTTTTTCATTTTATGCATTTCACTCTTGTGCAACCAATTGCCCTTTGGGGACAAGTAAAGTGATTGATTGATTATCACTGCATAAGTATCGTAGGTGCAATTGTCGCGGTGCACTGGGGCCCAGAAGCTTTTAGGGGCCAATAAAGAATGGCAGTTATTGCTGCAATATTATTAAAGGTCTGTTTTGCCAAGTTTTCAAAACATCAGCATTACTAAGTAGTACTTTAACATGAATGTAATGGGCACGTATAGCTCTCCAACCTTGTGTACTCTGAGAAGTTTATTACCAATAAAAATATTTGCATTAAATCACATTTATGTTACCTTGCTGTTTATTACTCTTACACAACTGATGCATATGTACTGCTCTTGGATTTAATGCAAAATTCTTCTACTTTCCTTTAAGATTTTAAGGCTCTTTTGATTGTTTCATTCATCCTTTTTGTGACATTTCAATTGGTTGTATGACTGATAACCTGATTAGATTAAAGAACTGCAATCTTGTGAAGTGTGTGGTTTAACTTTAACTGAGGAACACCTCTATTACACAAGACTTCAAAACTATATTAAAATTTTGAAAAAAAAAGAGATTGTTTTTGACCCTTAAGAAAAACAAGGTACTTATCCAGTTTTCATATATTTTAATAAATGAGCTGTATTGCTTTCGGCTCCCTCGCACATGCAAATGCTCTCACAAAATTCAGAAAATGTCAAAGAGCTGGTTTCACTCCGTTACCTTCATGCCCCGGTTCCCCTCTGCAGTGCCTTTATTTTTAAAGGGGGGGTGGTATTATTAGTTGAGGGCTGCTGCTCACCTTTTGTTGGGATCCACATCACAGACCAGCGCTTCTGGCTTGCTCTGGGGTATTGTTCTCTTCTCCCTGGGCACCTGCATGGGAGGGTAAACACAGCCGCTCAGCGTCTGACCACATCACATCCAACAACCCAGGTCATCCTGCTGTCTTTACGTGCAACTAGATCAATTACATGATGCTGGCTCTGCCTCACAGATGTTGCTTAATGGTTGCTTGTCAGCATGGAGAAGGATCATTCAGGTAAGGATTTGGTGGCTAATACCCCAACATGGGACTCTGCACTTTTGATTTATGAGAAAATAACTAAGACAGCTGGATGCTGTTGATTTTCTGAGTGTTTTCTGATACCTTATAGTAGTCGTAGAGCAGCCCGAGAGCTGCCGCGCTGTCCTCGTCTCCATTTATGCTCATCATGGCCTTGGTGGCGGCTGTCAGCGGGTTCTCCAGAAAAGATTTCCAGGCTTCATCTTCTGTGGTGAAGGAGCGACGCTGGCCCCCATAGCCCTGCTCATTCTGGAGAACCAGGACCGCACGTTTACTGCAGGCAGAAAAGAGCTTCATGAGTTACCATGCACAACTAAATATCAAGATGATACTTTTTATAAACCTCTTTATCACATATTATTTCAAAAGAAGTAAGCTAATGAGGGCAATACTTGGAATATACTGCACAGACATGACTTGTAGACATTTTAAAGGTCCAGTGTATAGGATTTAGCGGCATCTAGCAGTGAGGAAGCAGATTGCAAGCGACTGAATATCCCTACACTCATCCTTCCCTTCAAACCTTACAGGAGAACCTACATGAACATGAAACATGAAACTTGCAAATGAAAAGGTCCTCTTTAGAGCTAGTGTTTGGTTTGTTCATTCTGGGCTACTGTAGAAACATGGCAATGCATCATGGTGGACTTCATGAAAGAGGACCCGCTCCCTCTGTAGATATAAAAGGCTCATTCTGAGGTAACATACTTACACTTAAAACATACTTATGAATCTTATATTTTCTACTTCTGTCAGATTCTGCAAACAGATAACCTTATATCCTACAAACTAGACCTTTGAAGAGCTGATATACCCTGGACTATATGCTTCTCTTCAAACGTTCAGCAGAATGTTTCTCCTTCCCTACTACAAATGAGTTCACGAAGCCAAGACCTAAAATCACAGCCTACTCAAAAACAGAAAAACAGGTTATAAGAGCGAGAGATCCGCCATATGGATGCCCTTTATCTGCCAGACCAGTTGTTCAAGCTTTTCAATGATTGTGCAACAAATCTCAGCCATCGAACCACCAGTAGGTGTTTCAGAGGAAAGATGCTCTACAGGCTTGTCCAGTGTGACAACTCTGTTTCGGGGATCGCTCATTGGCTGAGAAGGTGACCGCGAGTGACGCATCAACATTCCTGTGTTTTATCAGCATCATGCAATTGTTTTCGTAAGAGAACCTGTTTGTGTAAAATACGTTTTTGGTTTTTTTTAGTGCGCAGTCAACTTCTTCCTCTTCCTCTTCTATCTTGTAAGACCTCAGGAATCGTTGCTTTGTGTACAGGACTGAAATGGGCCAATAAGAAAACATACAGCAGCTTATATTTAAATCTGCTTATAGTAAACTTAATGTGTTAATTTAAGCCTACTGAAACGCCCTAAATTTAAAAGAGCGTGAAAGTACAAAACAAGTGAGGAAAAAAATGAACATTTCAACACCAAACTTGCTTATTTACAGTCAGTTTTAATGTTTGCTCGTGTCATATTTACTCAAAGGTGTTAGAGCCCGGTGACTAAAACAAAGTAACGCTATTAGTCCAGCTCTTGTTATTATAGTTTCTTTGAGATCATTATCTCTCCTTGCCAATCTTTGGAGCCTACAACACATCTTCAGTCATCCTGCCACCAAATCCGTCTGCTGATTTTCTGCCACAACAAAGTGATTATGACAAAGTGTGAACGGACTGGTTCAGTTTCCACATCGAGTATCTACAACAAATACAGCCTCTTTGCCCTCAATGGTCAAAGCAAAGTGATAATTAGTAATCCTATATCTAAATGTGCTGTTCATTAAAGGCAACCTGATAAGATCTATTATATACTGGCAATAAAACTCTATGGAAATGTAACCCATTACCAACACACATTAAAAAATATTTTATTTTTTGAAAATCTATACAGAGATTAAAATTAGATTTCATTTGTTGGGGATAGAGTCAGTATTGCCACGTGAATTCACAGAAATCTATCGCTTTTAACACAAAAAGAGCACGAGAAATATATCTTTTTCTGTACGTGCATTCAAAGAAGTGTGCCTGTAATGTCTAATTTTTTCACACAAAACATTTTCAGTCATGTAAAGTAAAAATATAACCTCGTATTGCCCTGTGCTTGCTTACATTGTCTGTGTAAGTAGTCGGGCCAACGCCTAGCAGGTGTACAGTTTCACTCCCCTCAAAAGTCTCCTTGTCGTTGCCCTCAAAAACATACAGAATATAGGCTGAATTTGCCCCTGCATGAAAAAAATGTCACCTTTTTTAAAAAGTTTTCCGTGCAGCTGTTGATCTAAACTCGTACTCGGCACTTAGAAACTATCAGCAGAGGTGTTTTCTTCAGCTGTCAGCTTCCCGCTTAAGTCTATCAATGCTTATTCCTGAACAAACATCATTAAGACTATCCACATAAATGTTGGAGCTTAAAGCAAAACCAAACAGCAAACCATCGCCCGTCGCTATCACGGGATAGTCTTTATTCTAACAGGCGCCTCTGCTCGCACGACAGGTGGAGATACACCTGTACAGGCTTGAACATGACAGGTGAAATGAGCGGAGTAACACCATGGGAAACTATGTGATACAATCACTTTCCCGTTTGGCAGCAAGTTTAGAGGAAACTTACCCTTTAAAAAAGAAAAACCACAGTGATCCTAAAATTATACTCTAACGTTACACAAATATCAGGACTTTTAAAAAAAAAAAATCACACAGCAGCATGCAGGTCAGAGGTGGAGCACAGTGGGACCTCAGCTTTTATAAATCCGCCTGTGCCATGAGCTAAAAAAGTGCCAAAAAACGGTGTAAAAATCCACATAATATTAAGTCAGTATTACAAGCTTAGAGAGTCAAGCTGTCCCGCTGTGCAGGCTAAAGGTGGAGAGTCAGGACAACTTACTTGTCATGCTCCTGTGACATCTCGGTCGGTCGAACTGGACTTTCTAGTTGGTACTGAAAATCCGATCCGTCTTCTTTGCTGTGGAAAACTGCGCCGCTAACGCTGGATGAGGGCCGCGGCAACAAACAAGGTGTCCCCTACTGAGAGAACGGGTTTTGTCGGCTTTTCTCGCTTTTTTGGGGCAATGCTAAGAAATTGAGGCCGGTTTTACCTGTGACGGGACCGCGGATTGGATTACAGGTGGACGTGTGGGAGGGGTTAAACTGTCAATTACCCTCTCTGGGGTTGTGATTGGCTAACTTGATGGCCTACCTGCATCTGTGGAGGGACTGAAGATGAACCAGTGGAAGAACAGGGTTGAAGCTGTGATTTCATCATTTTAGATTTGTTTTTGGGTATGATGATATATGCAAATACAATTTAAAAAAAGGTGATCAAATGATTAAAATATAGATATAAAAAGCACCACCATTAGAAACAAATCATAATTAATGCCTTGTATAAGACACTAAGATTTTATTTATGTGTACATCTCAGTGTCTGGGTGCAAATATAAGCAAGCAAAACCTTTTTGGATTTTGATCACTGCAGCATTACACACGAGTAAAAATAGTAATCATGTATTCAGTAAATAAAACAACCCTAGTTTCTAGAATAAAAAATGGAAAAAACTTTTTAAAACTCATGGGTATCTGCAGATGGACTCATCTAATAACATTTCTTTCTTTTCCCCAAATTCTGTAGAGTCATTGTAATAATTTTTATATAACATAACATGAGGTTGGAGAATGCTGTTACACCAGAGACTGACTCAGTTTATAATAACATTAACAAAGATGCTGTTTTCAGAGGGTAGGTCCTGTTTCAAGACTATAATCAGATGACGCTTCATAATTTAAACCATCTTAAGTGGCTGTAATCCTTCCTTTTCCAGGAAAAAAAATCCACTGTCCTGCAAAATATATCTGTGCAGCAAAGATATATTTTGAAGTTTATCTAAATGAGCTACAGAATTCTGACTTTGACAGATCAAGTGAGGAATATACATAGTTACAGTCATTTCAGTACAAAAAGCTGAGATATGGTAAAAATTCGTTAACCAGTCCTTTGCTGTGGATCTGTTATGTAATGGCTGATACTCAATAGGTGTACTCAGTATGGACACAGATTTCAAAATGTAAAATGTTCTTTGCAAGGCCATGTCTACCGTTGTAGAGATGTATAGTGTTTTATTACTTGATAAACAGGTACTTAAGGATGAGCTAACTACAGAAAAAAAACAAGTTGGAACATCTACAATAACAAGACACTGGGGTAAACAACATCTTCTAAAAGAGTGAGAAAATTTGGGAAAGTCCATTATTGAAGTAGGTAAATTTAGTTGATTTCCCTCTATTACATGCCTGGACGGCATTCAGGGACTGAACCCTAAAATCTTGTTTTAGAAGATCACACATGCAAACAATCAGGGATGTAATGTTTTCTTTCATTTTTCTCTCTCACACTTATAAAATGGAAGAAATATTCCCACCTGTTTCACTATTACTGAGTGATGTTGTTTACATTCTGCTGGGGGATAGATTAGCATCAGCCTGCACAGCTGCAGGTAAATGCAGGCAAATTTAGTTCTGAAACCACCAGAACCACCAGAAGTTTGCAAATAAAATGATAAATTAGCATGCAACCAAATCTGCAGACACTCTTAACTGTTAACAATCTACTAAACGGCATAAACCAGGGAAAATATTGTCAATGGAGCTTCATAAAATGTGATGTTTTTATATAGAAGTCTGGTATAGAAAGTTAAAAAAAAAGGTTAACATTAAATGAGACTAATATTTGTCTGTCATATATACCGAGATGCTCTGATATGCTGTATGTGCACCTTTATAATCCCCAACAACAAGCTGTGATAAAATACACATAAATATACACTAAAAACCTTAACACCCATAAACGGGATGAAACAAACAGCGTGAGTGAAAACAAACAGCTTTGTGAGAGACAGTGGGGGCTTCAGAGATGCTATCAGTGATATTCAAAGTCTCTCCCTTCATACTGACATAGAAACTAACAGTAATCCCCCTCCCCCCTCTCTTTCTCTTTCTCTCTCTCTCTCTTGTTTTCTCTGTCACACACACTAACACACACACACACAAACACACAGACAGACAGACACAACCTCCTGCTCCTGGATCCTGGTTAACTGTTTATTTATCCCAAAGGAAGGACACCTGCTTCTCCTGGAGCTTGTTTGTGTTTGCATTGAAGACATGGGATAGTACAGTGAAAGAGGGATACAAGGATGCGGTATGTGTGTGTGTGTGTGTGTGTGTGTGTGTGTGTGTGTGTGTGTGTAAAGGGAGGCTGGGAATATGTGTTAGGGCTGCTGATGGTGGGTCTGGCTAGATGCTGACTCTACAAAGAGCAGAGAGGCCAAACCATGGGGGATAAACAGAGAAAAGAAAGCGAGCACGGATCAAAGCAGGAGGTCAAATCTGAGAAATGACCCACCAAGTTTTCTCAGGAAGTGGAAGATACAGAAACACAACAATGAAAGAAGATCCTCTCTTAAAAGTCCACATCCTGCATTCAAAATCCTACACAGAATTAACAATAAAATGTGCTAAAGGTGTCAAAAGCAAAAGTACTCCCCAGTTTATCTCTTGATCAGTGTGTTAAGTGTCTTTGTTTTGCTACCAGCTCAGGAATCCAACTACAGTTAAGCCTATTGTGTTTCGAGCTGAGATAGACATGATTATTTATGCTTCCATTCAATCCCATGAAGACCATTTTTTATCTCTCTTCTCAGTTGTCTAAGGTAAGAAAGATATTCCTGGATTTATATGTGGTGCATTATGCTGCTGCAAAGCTAATTTGAGAATGTTGTTAATGTTTTTAGAGCTCTGGCACCTGAAAAACAATCACAATCTCCTCCAGAATTAAATAACCTGTAGATCTCTTAGATCTTTATATTAGGATTTTATTGTTCTTTTGTTTTTCCTTTCCGTATTTCATTGGCTTTTTAATTTTGCCACTCTCCCCTACTGGATTTATGATCTTTGTATGACAGCAGCTCAAGACTCACCTGTTGAAGTATTGCATAGATAATTTGTTATTGTTCTTATATATATTTGTAGCTTGCTCTGTCGGTTGGTCAAAGCTGTCGGTTCACAGAAATTCTCCAACCTTTGACAGCTGGGATTTTTTTGCTTCGGAGGCTGAAATTTGGCATGGAGGGCTAGTGTTTGTTTGCTTGTAAAGTGTGTGTGTGTGTGTGTGTGTGAGAAATTGTATTTGTGTGAAGGCTTGCTAAAGGTGTTGCTAAAAATTTGGTTAAAGTGGGCGGGGTCATGGGAGTGACCTCTTGAGGAAAAGGCGCATAACTTTGGATCCACAGACTTGCGCTAAATTTCTTTGGAAAGGTGGATCATTAGCCAAAACAGGTTGACTAACCGATCACGCCATATGGCAAAATTGGGGTGTGGCAGTGGGAGTCGCCTATTAACAGATTCACATAACCAGACCTTACTTTGTAAATGACACAAATGGATAAAGAAACGTACACAGACATAAATACACATTAGCCATATCAGCACATCCCCTTTAATAGCTAATGGACCAGTTGTTATGTTGCAGTGCAGGAGGCATCGTTAGACTTAGTGAGTCTACAGAATATTTGTTCACTGGTCGAAAAAGCTGTGCCTAGCTTATATCAACCACAACTCTCCATCCATGAGGTGGAAATTTGTAAGGGAAGTCAGGTGTTTGTGAGGTTGTGTGTGTGGCCGCATGAGCGCATGGATGCATGCATGAACCTGGCCGTAGAATTCATTTTTGTATGTATTTGTTTTTTATATTGCGCCTGTGTTTCATGTCTGTTTTGCTTTTAATTGTAAAGGACTTTGTGTTCTAAACTATAGGCTCTTTGCACTTTAAATTTACAAAAACTGGAGTTAAAAAAAACCCCCTAAAAACACAATAACAGGGGGAAAAGATGAGTCGAATAACTCCAGTTTGAAAAATTTGAAAAGAGAAGAGCACATTTTTATCTGCTTTTGTTTCCAACCAAGGGAGGGATTCATTAAGTAACCTTTTTTTTTTTTTTTTTGGCTGTTGTGGTTCTAATTAAAGTCTGTTCAAGGGAACTCACACCCTGGCCAGGCTTGCTGCAGTTGCTGGTGTTCAATAGCCCGAGGCAAAAAATGATCTCATGACTGTTTGGAAGAGAACGAGAGACGAAGACGTACCTCGAGAGAGGAAAAAACGTTGCAATAAACCAAAGACAAGTGGACTTCTAAATGTGAAATGGGCTCTTTCTAATGTGCACCTTAACAGAGCAGATCCCAACAGTTTCCAACGACTCAAACCCTCCAGGATGCTTATGTCATCTTTGTCAATTTACTTAGTGGGCCCCCCCTCCGTCCTCTCCCTCATCCCTCTTTCCACCTCCCTCATCCTAGAAGGCAGTTTAACGCCGTCCCGCTTCACTCCAGGCATCTAACTGGGATGGAAATAAAATGCAAATCCACTTTTCCAGCGCGTAAGAACTTGTCTGAGCTGAAAGCGCTTGTAACCGTATCGAGGTCTGTTTAAGTCTCACTGGACCGCTGTCAGTTCGGGTCTGAAGTGTGGTGAAGCCCGCTGTTGTTGGATAAACAAAGGAAGGATTCTATATGAACAATGAAACAGTGTTGTCATGTGTTTGAAGATTATTATCATGTTGTTTTCTTTCTTCATGTTACAGTCATCAATGGATGACATAGATACCTGGCTGACAGATGAGTCTGATCCTCAAACATTATTTTATTGACATTGTGGGATTGTCATTGCTCCCGTGTAAGAGATTATTTTGTGGTTTACCTTTGCTCCTACATCCTCATTCTTTGGACCTTTTCACTCTGTGATTCTTGTGCGAATTCTCGATTCGGGAGTGTTAATCGAAGCTTGTTTTAGTGTTACGTGGTTGCAGCTCAATGGTCGTAATGTTTTCCAGTGTTTTGCTGAGGCCGGGGTTAGATGGTATCACACTGTTCCCACTGATGACAGTAAAAACAGTCACAGACACTGAGGGTGCGGCAGACCCGCATGCTGCTCCGCAGCTCCTAAACCATTTAATGCACGCACACAAACACCCACACACACGCACACACACACACTCACACAGTGGGAAGAAAACAGGTCAGTACTTTTTTCCAGGTGTTATGGGATACTGGGATTCTTGATGGTGGGTTTGCATGTATGTGTGTATATGTGTGTGTGTGTGTGTTTTGCTTCACAACACTGCTGATGTTTTAGCCCTGAGCTTTGGTTATAACCACTCAGTCTGATTAAAGGGGCCGTTATATTCACAGACAAACAAAGATGGTTCGAAGGACTGATAACGATTCTGTTAATTGGCTAGTGAATTAATGGAATATCAACTGCTATTTGTTCTGATAATTGATTGATCGTGTATCTAATCTTTCAATCAAAAATGTCCTCATATTTTCCATTCCTGCAAATTTAATATCTTTGATGTTTGATCTGCTGGGAAAAAAAAGCAAAAGCAGCTGCAGATGAATGGAAACATTTTTATTTGTACACCTAATGAAATGACATCAATGAGTTTAATGAAACAAATATTATTTTACTATTAAAGCATTTCATTGTTTTCTTCTTATTTTAGTTAAAAGAAAATGGAAAACCACCAAAGACTGTGAGGAATTTTTTTTTCTAAAAAGTTACTGAAGAAGGACAGATACAGTAAGTTCTAAACTATTTTATTTATCACACTTACAGGGAACTTTGTCTTTTTCAATGAGCAGCTTTAGAAAAAAGGTTAAAAAATCACTGGAAATCATCCCTTAAAAAAATCATAGAATCGGTCCTCACAATATAAATAAAGTGTACTATGTTGTTTGGATGTAGACAGAATAGAATAGAATAATAATTATAATAAATAATAATAATAATAGAATAGAAGAATAATTATTTAGTTTTGTGTCAATAGGCTTACTTGAATATAAATAATGTTGGATCATGCACTGAGAAAAAGGAAAGTTATTTCTTTTTATTTTCCTGAGAATCTTTTTAACATAACATTTTCCAACAAACATACATGCCACACCATCATTAATCACATATCCTGGAGTTGCATACCATATTACCTTAATTAGTAACCAGAGCCTTTATTAAATTTTCGTCACTGCAGAGGGCACCAGGCCTTTATATGAGGCAGGTTTGTGTTAGAGGTAGGCTTTTATTTCAGATTCTCTCATTTATTAATGTTTTTTATCAATAATAGCATAAAGCCTCTGTTTCCTAATCTGGTCCCTTTCCCCCTTTTAAAATAGCACAAGTAGTATGGGTGTACTACTGATTACTTACTGTAGTTACTTTCCAACACTTGTGGTGATTATGTTACTTTTTTAGTCCTATTATACGTGCCATATGCAATAAAACTTTTTTCAGGCAATTACTGCGCTATAATTTTTAAATTGTAAACGAGGTTTCACAACCCATGTCCCCTCATGCTTCGACTAAAAAATAGAATATATTCTTGACACATTAATAATTAGTAAATTCTTAAAAAATTAACACTTTTTTTTTACATTTGAGTGTGAATGTAAAACACATGTCCATTCTGTATGCTTTCACATTAAAATCCAGAGAGTTTAAGTTAGATCGAAACACCTCAGATCAATATTTACACTTGTTTTAATTGTCAGGGCATTAGTGTATGTGAACTTTGTGTGTGGCGTCTGATCTATAAACTGAATGAAAGCTTATGTCGCTATGACTTCAGTTTCATTAACCTACGAGTCATTCTGAGGGTAGATGATGATCCTTGAGCTGTTAGTGTGGGATTCATTCACCCAAAAAAACTGACAGTAACCTGAGTGCCGTATCGCGGAGCAGCTTTACAGGCCCAGACTTCCCTCAGGTTCACATAGAAGGATGTTTGCAGGCAGCATGTACTCAGATAAAATCATGCTACTACAGCGAATTAAAGGGAAAATAAAACTTTTATCTTCCCAATTCACCCTCCTCTCTGTAGTGTGTCAGGCTAAGTCTCTTTGTTGATATAAGTTTAATCCTATAAAAAGTGACACCTCACTTACTGTTTTCTATTTACAGTCAAGCTACAAGTTTGAGTCTTTTATAAGCGGTGAGGCAGGCGGTGTCTTGGCTGTTCGAGGAATGCAGGTGAACAGAACGCACAACATTCCAGTGTGGTCACAGATGCTTCAATGTGTTATTTTAAGACTCACATCTATGGAAAAGTTTGTTAACTTCATTTAAAGTTCACATAAAGACATGTATTTCCCAAACAGAACAGACATTAAGTCATGAGACAAGACGACAGAAATCTTTACTCACAGAAAAGTAAAAGCAGATCATTACTTTCAGTTTTGATTGTGCTCTTTAGATACAATCAGATGCAAAAACCTTTCTGCTTTTGTTAGACTTTGCACTCATTGTGCTGTTTAAGCACAATGAGTGCACAAGCATTGGACTGTTTAAGTGAAGAGGTGATTAAGTGGGTGAGATCCTGATCAAACCAGATCTCATTATTTGGAATCCGTCAGTGTTCTCATCAGGCCTCAGACAAATTGGCGGTTTGTCAGGATCTGCTTGATTTGCAAGTCTTTGCAACCTTTAAATGTCTTACACCATATCAATTTTGCAGCCTCCCTGGGCTAACAAAGCATCCAAAAATCATAATCATTTGAAAAAAAAATGTAAAAACTTTTTTTCTTTGGTTGATAATTGCTCCAGCTCATTCATCTTTGTCTTGTGACTTACAGGCACCTTCAGAAACACATAGACAACAATGGGTGCATTATTTATCTATCATGTGGAAGCTGAAAAGACAGGTGGACATTTATGGATGGGACCAGTGAGGTGACTTGTGACTGAAAACGGTTATTGTTGAAGAAAGCGTGGGAGAGCTGAGAAACAAGCTCTGCTACTTGTCACCTGCAGCCTCCCATTCTGCCCAGTCCAGTTTTGTGTCTGTGATTCAAACTTGCCTGCATGAGCGGCAATCACAGTCTCCTCACTTCTCACTGCAAGTAAGAAGTAATTAGATCTTTTACTAAAGTAAAAGTAGCAATACTATGATGTAAAAATCTATTTTTACTTTTTGAAACAGACGGTAGTAGTATACACTTCAAGTAAGACTTGTACTCAAAATTTTGCTTTTGGAACTACTACTGTGTGTATTATTATAAAAAAATTACTTAAAATATACCAAATAAAGTTAGACTATCATAACTAATGCATTCAAAAGTATATAGAATTTACTGTAAGCCAATAAAGATAGCGGTATTAAAAAAATGTATTCAAGGGTTTTATTTGTCATATGCAAAAACATTAATGGACTAACTGTGATGTTGTTTATTGGTTTGTAGACGGCTGTTCTGACAACGCGAGTTTGGCATTATGGTCTTCGCCATCTTGTTTATGGGAGCCAGAAGTGACCATATTAGGACAAAAAGGTGGAGCTGGAGAGGATTTATATTACTCAGTTATTGTGTGATGGTTAACAGACAGCTAGCAGCTGCTGTCACTCAAGTTTTAATATGATTTAATGAGTCTATATTTGCCATTAACGAGCAAATTAGCTGTGGAGAGCTCAAGTGGCCACTTGATGAACTGCAGTCTTTGGCACTTTCATACTGGCCTCAGTATTCAGTTTTCACTTCCTGAGGTAACTGTTTGGTCATTGTAAAAATGATCAGATTTGTGTTTTGTATTTCGGTTTAGAGGATTTTTTTTGACAAGTTTCAATGTTAAGATGTGTAGCAAAATGCAGAAAAAAGTATAAAGGATACAAACAGTCTCGTGTGTAAATTAGAGCTATGTTTTCCTAAGAATCTGGCTTAAAAAACAGAATCCGTATCACGATATGGGGCTTCAGTTTTAAAGAGTTATTCAGTATTTTCAAAAGCTGATACAGTAACTTAACATTGCAATAAATATACACACATAAAGTAAACTATACAATAAAAGCTTTACAAGCTTCATTAAAATTCAACTGTGAAGGACAATACAAAGAATGTGCAAAAAAGAATTCCAAGTAATTTTTTAAAGTGTTTTACAGTCACATTTTATGTTTATTACAGGGTTTTAAAACCTTTATCTTTACAGTAGTCAGTAGCTACAGCTTTTACAGAAAGATGGAGGAGTAAAAGGTACCAAATCCGCCTCTTAAAGGTAGTGACAAGGAAGTTATCCACTTTTCATACTCTGCGAAAGCAGGAATAATTCATAGTTCACAAGTAAATGTACTCAGGTATTTTATACACTGCACGGGCTATTTGGCACACTGCAGAAACGTTATTACACATTAGAGAAGGAGAGAAGAACTTGCCCTTTTAAGCCATCGAAAGGTTTGCTTTGTGCTGTGGGACCTGTCAGCTTTATGTTTTCAGACAGACATATATTCACTCTGACCCACACACAAACACACTCAGAGACGCAGCGCTCAGCAGAGAGGATTCCTTCCTCAGCAGATTTGCCGTCTAACCTGAAATGCGTCTTCAAGAGGAAGCAGGAAACAAAAAAGCAGAGTCTCAAATGTTTCTGGAAAATGTTTTTGAGCTCTAAGGCGACACAGTGACATTCAGAGTCCTTTTGAATTGTCTGCAGCTACAGACTAATCCCCCTAAGATTAATTGTCTTTTTTTTACGCTCACAACTGATGCATAGAAGCCACTCCCTGTGTTGGGCCTGCTGCATAAACACCACACATCATCAGCAACGTTTAGGTTCATTGAGGGGACTTTGCAGGCTAAACAAATGATGTAGTTCCTTTTTCTACCTGTTGGGAGAAAACTTGTGAAAACAGTGGTTAAAGTTTCATGAGACCTTCTCTTAATTTATTCCTGAACAAAATATACAGAAAATACAAAAGTACAAGCAGAAACTGTCATTTTATATAAATTTCAATGATAGCCTTTAAGATGTTATTAAAGTTACTATTTTAGAGGTTTTATATTGCAATTTTCTGTTTTTTTAAAAAAAATCTAATTCTATTCAAGGCTATTTATGTCTCATACTTTTTTGGTTATCTATGTTGGCTGATTAGGATGTGAGCATTTTTATCGAGGATGAAAAAATTTAAATCTCAAAGTGTGAATAGTCTTTTATTTTGTGATTATTTGGGGTTAAATTCTCCTATAGATTAGTATCTAAGAGCAACTTGACACTGTTTTTTACACAGGAGAATAAGAAATTTTTTGACACCGGCAAGATAAAAAATTTAACACGTACAAAGTGAAAATCAATACATTTATTCTTCACCAGCATTCAGTATGAATTTGAGAACAGAGGAGCAAAGAGCAAGTGACACTAGAGAAGTTTCAGTCAGGGATTATCAATTTGATTTAGACACACACATGCACGCACACACACACAGAGTCTCAGACTTGACTTCTCGGTGGCGATACAGTCAGCAGGATCTCAGAGGGCATGCAGGAACCTGCAGGAGTTTCTGTTGTCTTTCAGCCAGCCGTTACTACTTGGCGATTACTGCGATCTTCATATTGTAAAGAAACTGCTGTGATGAAACTCATTTGTCCTCTCTGCCTGTTTAACCCGTGGCATGCAGCAAAGTGTCAGCTATGGTGCAATGCAGAGCACACCTTAGCTCATCCTGCATATGCACGATTTGAATTAGGAAATCCTGGAGAAACTCCAAAAAAGAGATTGGAGGCAAGTGACAAAACAAAAATCAATAAATGTCAGGCCCCAACAGAGGCGGAGGAGAAAACAGAGGAGTTTCACTTGAAACAAGGCCAAACCTCTGAGCCCCGAGGGGGATGAGAAACAGGGAAGATTGTGCTGCTACTTCAGAACACATTGCATTTGTAAAAAAGGTTGATTATTGCTGATATAATAAAAAATTAAAGATAGAACCTTGTCAGCACAGACACACTGAATGACAAGAAAAAAAAATATAAAATGATCCAGGACACTGAGCTCATGTCCTCAGTTTGTTTCCAGAAAATTTAGAGTTTTTATGACTCCAAGAGGTCTACATGCTACAGTAAAGACTTTTCAGTATCTTTTACTAAGTATATTTAAATTTAGCTTCTTTTGGACCAGAAAATTAATTAAAAAAGACATAAAAGTGCTCCAAAACAGCTGTATTTCTCCATGTAGAGATGCTTTTCAAGACATTTGTTGGGAAACAAAATTAATTCTTCATTTTTACAGGTCATTTCCTCATAAATTTGCATAAGTTTACAGGAAAGAAACACTATGTGTAATCTTACAGTAAAATAAAGAAAATATTATGATACAGTCTTTAGGTTGGGTTTACAAACTGTTATACAGATGCATCTTTTAGATGAATCTTGCAGAAAAGGCTTCTATTCCTTAAACACTCTTGATGTTTGGAAGTGGGAAACTCATGGCTATTTCTGAACTTAGTAATTCATAATTTAGCACTATAAATTCTAATATATATAATAAACAAAATTGATCTCCAACCAAGTTTTGCTTAATGAAATATTTTTAGGTTTTTTGCAATCTAGGATCTTATATACAGTTTGAGTTCTTTTGTCTGTCAACATCTCGTGTTGATGTGTGGGCAGAGCCTGGGGTCACAGGGAGCATGAGTCTGCTGCTGAAACAACTCCTTTACATGAAAGTCTTTTATAAACTGATCCTCAGACCAGTCAAACCAGCAACACCTCCGTCCCTGGTCCATCCCAGGGTGGAGCAGAGAAATCACTGCAGTTGACAAGCAGGGTTAGGCAAACCGTCACCTTTGTTTTTGGTTTTAATTTAGAGTTTCACTCTCTGTGCTCAGATTTGTTCTCATATGCAGCACACAGTATGTGAACACACATGTATAGGGACACATCTGCATTTTCTCACACAAAGTCTTTTAATTTCTTTGGAGGATACTTGTTTTTATTTACTTTTCTGTTTCAAACTGGAGTCAACTGTTCAGACACAAAGACTAAACTGGGTGGATTTTATTTATCACCAGACATGACTTTTCATTTTGGGGACATTTCAAAATGGCTCCTAAGTGGCTGGGTATTAAATGCATCATTGTAAAGTCAGGAGAAACCTTTCAATGCCCTGAGAGGCATAATTAATGTCTATGCAGGCTAACAGCTTCTGTTTAGGATACTGAGGTCAAGGTCAAATCCTCCTGTAAAATTTGTAAATTTTAAGTTTAAGTTTAACTTAAGTGGAAATGAACCCAGATTTTGATCAGATCAGATCCTGGGGTGTAAAATGACCTTACATACTGTAATTATAAATTTTCATTGGAAGATGAAGGTCACATATTGGATTAGTAAATTAAAATTAACATTGCATCACATGATGTATGTCACTCTGCACACCTGCTTGCCTTACATGCCTACCCTGTTTTCAAGCAGGTACACAAAGTCATGTTTTAAAGAGTCTGCTCCAAGATTATAGGAGTCCAGCTAACAGACCTGAGTGTTCTCTGGAATAAACGTGTGGTCCAGAAAGCAAAATGTATTATGAAGCAGGGAGACCATGTCATGTCGACTGGATTTACTCTAATGCCCTCAGGCGGTGCTACTATGCGCTACTCAAACTCTTTTATCCCTTCAGTCATCAGGCTGATGGATGCCAGTTTTAATAAGTAGGTTTGTGCTTGTTGCTTTGTTTATTTATTTAATCTTATCCTATTTATTGATTTTCCCTGATTGAATACTTATTTTTTGCATATGAGCCATGTTCAAGATATTGCTGCTGGGATACCATCAGCTGACCTGATTTACTGACAATTGAGCATTAGAGTTGTATGGCCAATGAATGTTTGTTGTATTATTGTGCTTTTATGTGAACTGGGAGCTCTAAACTGAATTGCCCATAAGGGACAAATGAAGTTTTCTGAATCTGAATCTAAAGGTCCAGTGCGTTGGATTTAGTGGCATCTAGGGGTGGAGTTGCAGATTGCACCCAACTGAATTTCCTGCTCCTCATCATCCCATTTTAAGCATGCAGATGAAGCTACGGTGGTCATGAAACTCATGAGAAAATTATAAAAACCCTCTTTAGATCCAGTATTTAATTTTGGAATAATGTTAAAACATTGCAAACTCTGTATAAGAGGTCTATAAGTAATAAGTAGAAAAGTGGAAAAAGTTGATGGAAAAGTAGGAGGAGGTGATGTTTTGCAGTGTTTCCTCAATGAAAATGACAGAACAGATTAACATATATTTTAATTTTTATCTAAACGTTCATCTGGACATCAGATGTTATCAGTAAACTGAAACAAAAGCACAGAGGTCTGATTAACTGTTCAATAGAGAAAAAAGGAAGAAACAGAGGAGAAGGCGATGAAGCTATTAATTCAAGTATTAATCAAAACTAACCATAATTCATATTTTTATGATGTACACCTTAAAGCCAGTCACGTGATTTTTAGCATTACTTCAACTATGGTTCACAGGAATCAGCACCATCTTTGTATGAACGGTGGTGCAGGCTGAAGGCCAGAAGAGGGCAGCGTGTGACAACATTTAACATACAGTAATCAAACCCACTCTTCCCGCTCTGTTTTCAAAGGAACAGGTTGTGTAACATTGATCTTTTTTAAAATTTGTTCCAACGCGCCTTCTGTTCTCTTCTGCCTTCAGGCAAGAAAACTGACCTTAGCACTCACATATGCACCGCCACATACAAATGCACAACTTCACACAGCTGAAGAGGGCTTTCTGTACTCGCAGCCCCTCTCTGACCCTTTTATTTTTATGCAAATGTCTTTCTGAAGAACTGTATAGAAGCTCTTGTATGTGAAAATTATTAGCGGGCTGTAACGGACGCTGTAGATAAAGGATGTGTGAAGCAAGGAGGCCTCTTATGAGGATAATAGCCCCACTTTTCTTTTTCACTCACACACACAAGCATGTAGTGCTGTTGCTCTGTGTCTGACTCTTTGTCTACTCTCCTCTCTCTCTCTCTCTCTCTCTCTCTCATGAATATTTCACCGTTTTCTTTCCCCCGTTGAGTTTTGCTCTTGCTGGCTGCTTCTCTCCCTAATGCCTTCCTCACTCTCTCAGCCTTATCTCTTCTTCCTTTCCTCATTCTTTTATCTTGATGAGTGTGAGGAGGGAGGAGGGCTTGGTATTGATCTGTTTGTGTGCAAGTCAAAGCAAAAAACAGGATTGAGTATCACGATAACAGCTGTGAACAGGAGGGCGATGGAGCAGCACTTGCCTGAACACCCCCGGGTCCTCATTTGATTCATTATCTACGCCCTAGGTGCATGTTTTCCCTTTTCATCTGCAACCTAACACCTGTGTCTGATATCTGAAAAAGGTTTCTGCCACAATTCACAATAAATTTTAGGAAGATATCCATTCTGTTCTGCATGTTTCCAGACCTGTACTAAGGCAGATAAAGCAGTGGAAAATACTGTAAGTATGTTAGATGGATCAATATTGAAAAACAGTGGACAAAAGGAGGAGACAAGGAGGATGGACGGATGTGCATTAGACACAGAAGAGGAAACAGGAAACAGGAAAACAACACAGGAAGTGCAGCATCACGCCTCCTCTGCTGTTCCTCTCCTCCCCCCTCTTCCTCCTCCTCCTCCTCCTCACCACACACTCACACACAGATGTTCCCATGTTCCTCTCCTCCCTCCCGATCCTCTGCACTTGCAAAACGTTGGCGTGCTGCTGGTAACCATGGAGACCGCTGTATTCAGAAGAGTCACGCAGTGAAAGAAGGGGACCATCCCTCCCACTCAAAAGGAAAAGAAGAGGCTGCATTGAGCTGCATGATGAGGGCAGTGCTGAGAGTTAATATGGACGATTCAGCTGTACACAACCAGTCTGAGTCCAAGAATAAATGATAACGTGTCTTGTTTCTTTTGTTCTCACAGTTTTGTTAACACAGTGGCTTAAACAGCGACAAAGATGTAGACATTTTGAATGGATCAACTCACATGTGCACATTCATACGTGTATAAAATATAGATATACACACTCCCACCTGCTGCTTATGTCAACACCTTCATACACGTGCTCAGAATCCTTTTATACACCTCCCTGATTCAGATTTATCTCTTTACTTGTTGAGTTGTTTAAACAGGAATTTAAAAGCCTAATTAGGAAAGCAGGTTACAAATTAGCTTCATTAACACATTAAATATTTCCTTCCAGTGTAACAATATTTATCTTTAATGTCTCTGTCAGGCACACAAGTAATAAAGTAAATACACAGAATAATTTTACTAAAGAAAAACTGCCTACTTTCTTGGATGTTTTTTTCTCCTTTTTCATGTAAAATTCCTGATGTAATTGACAGATTTTTTCACACTAGTTACTATTTTTAAAAAAAATATGTCACGACCATTTGTTCTGTATCATTTCATTGATTCTACAAGTTCTAATACAACATTTCTCTTTGGAATGTAAACAAATAAATACTGCAGCAGTTTTGATAAGCTGTATCATAACTACATAATAATTAGGTTCCTTATTCATAAATGTAAATGTCTTTTTTCTTCATCTGGTTTGTAAATCTAGAAAAAAAAATTGTGAAGCTCATTCTTTAGGCTGTCAAGATGAACAGGGAGAAAATCTTATTTTAGGCTCAATTTACTGCCTTTTTCTGGAGCCTCTAATATCAGGGTCGTTCTCTGCCAACAGAATTTGATTAGTTGAGCTGTGAACGACCCTCAGACCAAGAGAAAAGTTTGTCTTGTCTCTCATCTTTTAATCCCTGTCTCAACTTTTTAAATATATTTTTAATATTCAGCATTCAAAAGGCACAAAACAAACAAATACAGATACATATGTTTACTTTCATTTTTGAAAAAATCCAATGTCAAAATTTTGTTTTTCTAACTATTTCATGAACAAGCTGTGTAACCTATAAATTGTACATAAAATGTAACATTATCCAAACTACTCAATACTTCTCTTCCTTTACACAGTGCAGTGCCTGTTTCCTCTTTTTTTTTTAAACATGTTTAAAGTGTAAGTTTTTGCGTACAGTCTGTTAGAAAGCTGTTAAAACATGCACTACTTTTAAAACTTTAATTGCATATATTTAACTTTATACATATTATTTTACAGTTTTGTTCACTTATTCTGTATAGATGAATAGAAAAATCTCTTTATACATCCCACCTACCCACACACTGTTTCCTGTCTTGGATTCTGCCTGGTTTCTCACATTGTGCTTGTTGGTGCCCAGTTAACGCCCTGAAACAGCTGTCATGGTGGAATGTAAACAGCACTGATGGAGTCACATCAAGACTCACGATTAAAGAGGATTTAAAAAACCTCTATGGTTAACACAAGAAGCCACAATGCAGACACCAGCTTATCCTTTATTCTATCATTCTCTCTCTGAGTGTGTGTTTGTGTGTGTGAGTGTGTTTGTGGTACCAGGTGTCGGCCAGATTACTGACCAGTCGGTGGTGACACACTCTCCTGGCATCCTCCCTCCGTCTGCCTCCCCTCCAACCCTGTCTGTCTCTGTCTGGGCTTGACTCTCTTCATCTCTCTTCCCCTCTCTCTCTCTCTCTCTCTCTCTCTCTCTCTCTCTCTGTCGAATGCACCACACGACCTCACTGCCCAGAGATCACACAGGAATGTCAGTGAGCATGTCAAACTGTTTTTTTTTATTCCTTTTTACTGCCCCTGGTCTCCATGGCAACAGTCAAATTTAGGGAGTGGGCGAGAGAAAAGAGAGAGTAGGCATTAATCACGACAGGATGTGGACCATTTAAGGCTCTGACTGGATTTCATAAGGAAATGCAGAGATTAGCTTCATGAGCTAGGCTACAGCACCCTACAACAACGGATTTACACGTAGCTGCCAGTTTGTTAAGGACATCTACACTAGATAAAACTAATGCAGGCTAATACAGTAATAATACAGGATACAGATGCAGTATGTTCTTCCTTCATATAGCCTGTAATGGCCATTTTTTGTGTCTTGCTGAAACAGTCTGGTTGATTCAACTAGTTCAGAGGCTGCAGTTCTGAAGTGCAGCTGAATTTAAGGCTTTATAATGAGATGTGCTTTCATTATTTAGGACAGTATCAATGATTTAAAGAGGAGGAAAAAAACATGAAAAATATCTTTCAATTCATTTAATATAGTTTCAACAAAAACTTAATAATCTGAAAGGTATAAAATGCTAGCATTTGCTTAATAAGTATTCTTAATATCAAGGTGCAGCTGAGATAATTGAATTTTAGGCTATCGCCAAAGACATGTGCAAGACGTACTTTGTCGTAATAGTCTCTGTATCCAAGCAACTACACTTTTTTTATTGCAACATTTATTTTAAAGGACCTATCAAGAAGGAAAACTTTAGGTAAATGAAAAAAATATGTACATGACTTGATTCCTGTAGCACAATTACCTTACAGATTCAGCTGCTGTATGTTGTAGTACCCAATAATAGCCCATATTAAGTTATTAGAGTTAGTTCAACCATAAACATCTACAGCAGTAAAATGCAACATATACATTAGAGTTACAGCACCCTTATATTAGTCCAGCATAATATTTAACAGTACAACACCAACAAGGACCATTTTCTGCATGAAGAGCCCTTTTGGTTTTGATTCCTTAAGAAAATTATGCAAATAATATTTACATTGTTTAGTAAGACTTGATATACTAAGCTTTTACTTGTGTCAGAAGTTTTTACAAAGTGTGGCATAGCTTACTTACCAAGTACAACATCTAAATACTCCTTTCCCCACTGCAGAGGAGCAGTATTTGGTGCAAATTAGCCATTTTATAAAAGCTCTGCTGCATCATCATGGATCAGGGTTACTTTAGGTGAGGAGAGGCGAGGAGAAGCTAGGTGAGTTGAGGACAGGCGAGGCAAGGAGAGGAGAGGAGAGGAGAGGAGAGGAGAGGAGAGGAGAAAATAGAAACGAGAGCAGGGTGCTCGTCATCAGAGCAGAACGTGACCTGAGGCCTGGACACAGATTGGAGCCTCACTCTGCCTGTCTTTCTCTCTCTCACTCTCTCTCCTTTGCTGTCTTCTCAGCCTTTTAGCCAGATTACCTCAGTGCAACAAAGCCGTTGTGTCGACAGTTTTGTGCCTGGAAGAAAATTATTCATCTCAAGTGTTAAGCTGAAGACTGCGCAGATCTCCATCTGTCTGAGTCTGATAGTCTTGCGTAATCAGTTTGGAGCAGAAAATATTCTAAATTTAAAGAAATAAATTATCTGATAATTATCTTTGCTGTTCAACTGCTATAGCTATGTCTTTAATTATAACAATAATTGCACTGATGGAAAGATTTAAAAGCTGATGAAACATTTACAGTACCACTACCTCAAGCACCGTATCCGATTTTCCATATTTGGACAATAAATCGCTTCCCGTTGAAGCATTGTTTATAAAAGACAGTGTGGCAGCACTTCCTCCAGGGATATCCTTTGTGTGTTCATAGCCACAGGATATTTGTAACACTCCTGGTTGTCTGTTCCAAAAATAGCATTCAACATAGTTAATTCATAGGACTGGTGAATTGTAAGGACATTTTAACCCACATCCTTGGACATGGTGTTAAAAAGTTTGCTTCAGCTACTCAAGATATCTTCTCTGTTTCCAGTTTTTTTTGTGTGGAGTCATTGTTTTTAAATGATGATAAAAAAGTGTGGGCAGGAAGCTCACATTACTGAGGTGACAAGACCGCAGCAGGAGGTAAGAAATGCAAAAGAGTGGGAAACTGTAATATGAGAGGAAAGAGAGAGCAGATCAGTTAACAGAGTGACAATAAACCATGTTAGAAATAAAAGCACAACGAAATGGAGGCAAAGAGGCTCACAATGTGGCACATGGCAAGAGCTCTCTTGCATATCACCCCTAATTGAAGTGTAATGTTGTAGAGGAAATGTCAGCAGCTCAATGGTATCTACAACAAACACTTGAGCTGAAGAGCCTTGGTATGATGGAGGCCTTTGTGGCATTCAAATACAGCACCGTACAGTCACACACACACACACACACACACACACAAACACACACACACACACACACTACACAAGCCCAGAAGGAACCATGTTAAATGGACTACATGCAACATTTCAATATAATAATATCTCAAGACTACTTTATCTTTGGTATATATGTAGTTGATTTATGTGTTTCTATTATCTCAAATGAAATAAAATAAAACGCTCATGAAATAAACCAGTCCCATGATCTCATGCAATGTCACAACAACATCAAACTACTTTTTTTCATTTTTTTTTTATTGAGAGACACTGAGAAAGGCAGAAATTACATATTGGTTGTATCGAGGAAGTGTTTTATAATTAAAGAAATGTGCTTGTATACTTTTTTGCTAAGAGTTAGATGAAAGGATTGATGCCACCCTCATGCTGTAAGCTATGTATAAAGCTTAAGCTAACAGCCAGTTAGTTTAGCTTAGCACAAACCAAACAATGGGGAAAAAAAGGATGACTCTGTGCAGAATTAACAAAACTTATTGGCCAGAACCTTCAAAGCTCACAAGTTATATGGTTTGATTGTTTCACCTGTAAAAAAAAAAAAGGAACACACGAATAATCTTGTGTTTTAAAACAACTCATTATGTTCCAGACTATATCCTGTCAGCAAGCCTTAATTTTCTAATGTCATGACAGCTGCTTAATGAATTTTCTTGCAAAAATGCTGTTTCCTACTTTGGTTATAAACAAATGAGATAAAATGTGTTGGTGAGGTTTATACAAAGCAGTCTTGCTACTTATGAAAGAGCCGAGCTAGATGTTTCCTCTTGCCTCCATTGTGTGTGCTAAGCTAAGCTAATCAGGTGCAATTCCTATCTCAATCCAACAAGAATTAAGTAAATACTAATCTATCAAACTGATTTTTCCTAACCACTAATGGTTTGTAAACAGTTAGCTGCTGAAGTACTCTGTTGTCTCTCTTTTTTGGTTTTATTTTTAGTCATCATTAGTTCCAGTTCAATGTTAAATCAGTCAACAGAATTACCCATTTTTGCTGTAATATCAGTGTTAAAGTTGACCTGTTTTACCTGCCATGCCTCATTTATCCACAAGCTTTATCCTCCACTTACTCTTCCTCATTTTTTCTCTCTCTTTCTCTCTCTCTCTCTCTCTCTCTCTCTCTCTCTCTCTCTATTAGGGTTGTAGTCTGACCCGGCTAGCTGTTGCTAAGTTTAACTCCGTGCCAAACTGTGCCCCGGAGGCATGCAGAGGCAACCCAGAAAAGACAGAGTGCACTGTCAGTTAGAATAATCAGGGGAGGGAGGAGGGGACGAACACTCGTGATGGCCTGCTTTGTTTTACACCATCTACGAGCTTTAATCTGCTGCAGAACAAGGAACTGTGGGCGAGCATGTGCATGTATGTGAGTGGTTTTTTGTGAGCGTGTGGGTGTGTGTGTGATGGTTGAGCGTGAGAGACCACTTGCATCACATAACAGGAGCATCAAAATATTAGCTGTGAGTGATATCAGAGTGCTTTTTAATCATCAGAAATCAGCTCAGTGCCCTGCTTCCCGCTGACCTTTTTTGCTGCTGTTTCTTTACAAAGCTCTGGAACCGACTCAGCCACTTAATAATTAACACCAATCCCCCAAACCATTTCATGAGGCCCATGCTAATTATGCCAAGGCTACAGGAGCACTGTACTGGGTACATGTCTGGTTGATCGGCTTACTAGGTCTCCAGTCAACCATGCCACAGCTTTATATGTAGGAACTATGTAAATTACACAAACAGCTTACGATCTTTCGCCTTTTGTCATGGAAACTTTGTCATCAAAGTTTAAAACTCTAGTTTGATTTGTACAAAAAAATCCAAAACTGACCCAGAATAAATATGTAAAGGATATTTAAGGTCAAGAACAGCAGAGCTAATGCACAACGCTGCTTTAACTGGTGCATGGGAATACTCCCTAAACCTGTTGGTCGATATATTGATCCGAAATGAGGCATGTCGGTGAATAATTGAGTTTGTGACCTCTATGCAATGAGCTGACATCATTACTTTGGGTCTGGACCCAACACCGCGCACTGGAAAAGCCCCTCTGGCCAGGACAGGGAGATTAGGTCCAGCTGGAAGTGCACTGTGCCGGGCCGAGCTGAGGGCTTGATATGATGTAATGGCTCACAGATATACAGACCTGTTCAGTTTTCTCTTGTTTTAAAAAGAGACTGTGCAAGATATCCCTCTTAATACATAATCAGTGGTGAGTACTTTTTAGTCATCACTAAGATTGAGGTTTCTCATGGGGAAATATCTGGTGTTAATATTGATTTATTAAAACTGTTCTGGTCAGAAAATGTGTATGCAAAGACACAGTCAAGTTTTTGGGGTTTTTTTTCCTGGAGAAAGTGAACAAGCAGGTTAGTAGGATGCTTTTTAAAATGTCCTGTTATGTGGTCAGTGACGTGTTTTTTTTGTTTTTGCATGTAGGGGTAACACAAACACAGCCAATTATATTTTACTTTTTAAAGGGGCTTGCATCATCTATAGTGACTCTGGATTCATTACAGACAGTTTTGAAGAGTTGAAAACATATTACTTTTTTAAGTTTTCAGCATCTCTAATGAGTGTGTAGTGATTGGTTTGGGATGTCAAGATGCTTCACAGAACATCTCAAGGTTTTTTGGTGCCTACAGCAGTGAAGCCATCAAATCATATGTTTCCAGAGACGAGAACATTTTGAAGATTTCACTCCATATGTATTGTTTTTACAGTTTTAATTTTCAAAGTTTCAATTCATATTTATTGCTTGGTTTTGTTTGGACTATTTTTAATTATTTTCACTTACAGTCTTTTACTAGTATTCAGTTGTATTGAATACATTAAGGTTTTTTTTTTTTAAATTTAGCACCAAGGGCTCCTGAGCTACACATATGTCCTCTTTAAATATGTGTTAGTGTTACAACAACTTAGGTGGTGTGACAGGTTGTCAGCTGTGAAACATCTGAACTGCACATGTGTGAACAATCTTCCCCTCTGCAAGATACAATTAATCTAATCTTCAAATCACTGTGATGATCCACACTGAACAGTAGTCAAAAAGAACATCTTTTCTAAGATTTCTTTAAAATCCCCTCGACATTATTACCCTTTGATTTAGCAGCAGGACCTTTGTCTTTGAGCGTGCTGCAGCACAGACGGGGCAGTGTCAACTGGCCTCCAGGCCAAGGAGTTGGGCACCGCCCTCTGATGACTCATAAAACACTTAAGTCAACTAAAAAAGGGCATCCTGAGAGGCTTTTGCACTTCACATTTATGACTATTTCTTGCTCAAACTGCTGTTTTGTTTATTCAATATAAATCCCTGCAGAGTATTAATTAGTTATTAGTTATTATTTAGTCACACAAGGGACACGCCCTGTAACACACATTACATAGCTGACTGTAAGGGATACATTCACATGTCAGCATCACCTCACCTTTGAGTAAACCACAGGGAGTGGCAGACATTTCATAAAACCATCTTTAGTAACTTTCCGTTTCAGTTCAACTCACAGCAGGGGAGGAAGGGAGAGGCTTGTGAGAAAGCCACAAACTTGGGGACAGTTTTATTGTTTGAAATATAATTACTTACATCTCCTTAATGACATCAACTAATTTGAGTGACCAAAGTACTAATTATTCTTTTGTGATTCCAGGCATCTCAGTTTTCCACTTCTGAAGTCAATAAACAGTTGGACTCATAGCACTTAGCAAAGTCATTTGATCTATTACAATGAGCATTCATGCCTTTATTCATATTTTCATGGAAATGTATCAGATTTTTGTGGGGTAACATTGCAAACTATTTCTATTGATCTGCACTTCAACTGCATTATCACACAACAATACGTAAAAGTGACAAAAATTAGTCCTCACTTCATGTTCAGAATGGTAAATGAATAATGTATGGTAGATAAAATGCATACATTTTTTTAAACAATGCTGAAGAAACCGTGAAATAATGACAACACCACTAATATTCTCAATTAAGATCAAAAAATACTTTAGTTTAAAGCTGCTTTAAAAAAATGCAAAATCAGGTCACTGCAGGTATTAAGCATGAGCAATGTGTGTGTCAGAATAAAATCTCTTTCACACACTCCCTGCTTCCTGCTTTTATCAGAAAATGCATTCTTAGGAGCACAGTAAAGTTATTCCCCACATGAGACATATGTCCTTATCATGTGCTCTTCCAAGAAAAAAAAAAAAATCACTCCATTTTTACGGTGACTTCTTCCTTCATTGCTGACTGCATTCCTGTGCAGAGCTGGCAACATCTCAGCTCTGCAGCGTCTCAGCTCTGCAGGTTGACACAGGTATCTGTCTGATCTCCTGACAACATGCACAGGGGTGTTGGTATTTGGGTGTGGACCTTGGAGACGCAGAGCAATGTTGCTTACCACATGAATAAAAAGGTGCTCTTTCCCATGGTGAAACTACATGCAAGTGTTACGGAGAAAAGGGGTACAAAAGTCAGCAGCACAAAGCAAAAGATCTGTTGAGGGAAAGGAGGGAATGAAAATGAAACAATGCAAATAGAGACAGATGGCAAACGAGAGAGAAATCAGAGCACTTCAGCCTACTCCTATCACTGTTTCATTTGGCTGAGTCTCTGGTACTGCAGCACCCTGGGTGGGAGTATTGGAAGCCCACTTGTTGTGTAACACCTTTTCCCTCCTCCACACTATCGCCAAACTCTGCTACAACAAGGTTGAATCACAACAGCTTTCATCTTATGGTGTGGGATATTTTAATTTTTTTAATGCTTTTCTCATGCCTCCCCCTCTCCCCCACTTTCCCCTTTTTACACTGTGAAAAAAAAAAGCAACAGAATACAGTCTGTCAATAAATCAAACTGTGTGCATTCAATCAGTTGGACCAATAAGTCAACCTGGGTTAGTAATCATAATTTACTGACTCATTTAAATCATCATGTTCGCCCAGATGACTCATCTGGCACTGTAGAGACAAGCGTAAATGTTCAGAACATTTAAAAAATGCCTTCGGTGACAGCCATGTTCAAAGTCCTCAGATGACTGTCTTTCCCAGTGTGAAGCTTCTTAGTGAGAAAACATGTTGCAAGACATTTGTGGCACTACTTACAGTATATATCTGTAACAAGTTAAGATTGTGTATGTTCACTTTATTTTGTATGCAAGGATGTTCCTATGAGAAAGCTATGCAACTCTTTGGAAAGCAAAAAGATCAGGTCTGTCTTTGGTTGCTCAAAACAACAACGACAAAATACTAAGGCAACATTATGCTAAAAATGCTAACTGGGACTCTTCTGTAATGCTGGGCAGCAAGCTCACAGACCAGCCTGGCTAGCTGGGTAGCATTAGCAGCCTTGTTAGACTCAGGCTTAAAAACTACGGATGCTTAGGTACTGTCTGTTTACTTTTTAGAGTGGGCACGCTAGCTTTCGGGAGCTAACTGGCTAAATCAAGCAGTTGCTGAGTTTGCTAAATTCAGGGAGGCAGGGGTACAATGTTGGCTGATCGCTGAGGGAGCTGTGACAACAACACTTATTGCAACTGTATTGCAACATAATGATAAAGCTTAACATGAAATACTTTCTAGAGGAAATGCTGATATCAAATAAAGTTGGATCAAATGAACTGTCTGACACTGTGGGGGTTTTTTTGCCTTTTTGTGGTTAAATTATATTTTTAACTCAACTTACTGATGTGGTTCTTTGTTTTAAAATGGCAAACACTGAGGTTCCAAACTTAAAACACAGTCAGAAATTTCATTATATTTATGTACTTCTGCACATACACTTTAGAGATATTCAAAATAATCTAACTAGAATATCTTATTGGTTGCTTAGAAAGCACGAGTTAGTGTGCTACTTCATTAGCAACAAAACCCTTTTGAAAAATATAGGACTCTTTAACTCAGCTTCAACACATGTAAGACCAAATATAGCATTGATGTTCCGTAAAGCTGCTGCAAATGAGGCTAATGCCTTGTGTTTTATACATCTCTGAAGAGCAACCATGCTTCTTAACAAGCCTCATAGATTTTTCAGCATGCATCTGCTCTTTGGCCTCTTGTTCTCTATAATACTACAAATGGAAATGGCTTCCCTGCCCTTCATCAGCAAATAAAGATAACCACCTTGTACAACAGTAATTTACTTCTTGTCTTTTTTTTTTTTTTTGATTTTTTATCAATCCCAGCAGAAAAACTCATCGGTATTTTTGTCGTATCTTCTCTCATACTTCAGCCTACATTTCTCATACTAACATCTCTCAAGCTCCCTGCACTCACCTTTCTTCCCTTAAAGTGTAAACCATGTTTCCTGGCTCACATGATGCTCAGATGAAGAAATGCGACAGAGAGGCTCAAAATCTTGCCAAGATGCCTCGCTTAGGGCTATTTTGCAGTCAACTGCCACTCTGCTCTGCAGTGAGGTGGAATGATGCTTGGCAGCTGTAGCTTCAAGGCTGGAAATGCTGCAGCATACTCTGTGTCTGTACAGGAGCGCTGGATGAGAGACGGCATATAAAAGCATTAATTTACTTTATTCACGCTTGTTTAGAGAACAGGATGTGAGGAATGAATGCGGGGTGGGGGGGGGCAGACTCAGCTCTGAACAAGCAGCATGATGTTCTGCTAGTAATGAGGCAGTACATGTGTGTGTCTGAACATGTTTGACTGTCGTGAATCCCTGGAAAGGCTGAGTCAGTGAGGAGAAACAGTGTGAGAGAAAAGAGAGCTGGGCGGGAGCGCTGGTTCAAAGCAGATGCTGCACTTCATGAAAGCGGAGTAGGTGAGAAAGGAAAAGGTGGCAAACACTGCAGAGGACACTGTTTCCTGTAGCTGTTGATAACCTCAATAAACCTTTCAAAAGGCTTTGCAGAAAAAAAAAACATAGAAATGTTTTTTGTGTGATTTTCTCCAAAGAACATAATTCAAATAAAAAACAACAAACAAACAAACAAAAAAATAGATACAAATGAATTGTGTGGTTTTGAACTCCACTTAAAACATCAGAAATACTATTTCAGAAGCAGCTTCATTAGATAAAAAATGATTGTATCAATCTATATGCAAGGTGGAGTCAGGACTTGGTGTTCTGCTCTTATCTATTGGATCACTTTCAGTCTCTGTATCACAGCCAGAATCTCTCCTCTGCACCTTCTATTTTATGGATCGTTTTGCAAACATTTGAAAAAACTACAGCATTGTTTGAATAGTGACTGCTATAGAAGAATATGCAAAGACTTACAGTATGTGGTACAACCAGTTTTGCACCTTTATGTGGGCTAATCAGCTTGACACAAATCTGTCTTGACTATGACTTATAGATGCAATTTTCTTACATAACTTCAAAAGAAATAACTTACATATGCAATCAGTGAGGACAGAATATGTGAAAATACTGAAGGATTCCTGCTGTTGTAAAACATGAGACTATGGTGACGACTCTGCCATAGCCTCATTTTAAATATAAATCTAAACTGCAGAGATCAGTGGTGTTTATCTTAACTACCAGTACGAATGTGCGGGTTTCCTTTCCAACAGGATGTCAGAATATTTTAAGAAAGCACAAATTTTAATTTGTCAAAAAAACATTCACTGCTGAATTAAATGAAATGTCCTTTCTGCCTTGTAAGCATCTAACAATTATTACTTGTGTTGTCTTAAGGTGCCACAACATAGGATATGTCTGCTTTTCCATAAGATTGCCAAGTACTGTCCGAATTGTAAGCAGGAGAGGAGATGAAGGTCATGCTGCACAGTAAGCATGTCCTATTTGGCCAACAGGCCTGTATATACTGTACGTGAGCACCCACCCACATATATATGTATAAATCTTTGCTGTTGTGAATCTCTACATCGATGTGCTCTTAGTGAGCACAGGTGATGTATTATTCATAAAAGCAGTCAAAGAATTACAGAGTGAATGCAACCTGCATACCAAGCCAACCAACACAGGCACACACTGCAAACTTTATGCAGGACATAACCTCGGTTTAAAGAGCAGTGGATGCAAATTTGCAGGAGCTTATTTCCAGTGTGAGGAGAGATAAGTAGAGAGGCATCTCAGCCAGCACATAAGCTGTGAGGAAAAAGCACACTGACATCTCTGAAATGCAGGATGAGAGTCTAAATCTTTTTTGATATTTTACTGACAATCTCTGTTGGATTTAATTAGAGGCTAGACCCTTTTGAAATCCTAGTGTGCGCTTGCGTCTGTGTATATATGCGTCTGTGTGTGAGGCAATATGAGGGAGAGTGAAAGAAAGTGTTTTAATTACTACTAATTAGAGCCGAGAGATGGGCTGTGAACTGGAGCACAGAGGCATAATTGCCATGAGACGACCTCCCACCGCTTCACAGTGTAGAGCAGAGACCACCTTCTCTTCTGCAGTCAGTCACTCAGCAGTCACAACCCGCTAAGTAAATGCAATGAAGTTTATAATGAAATAAAAGCAGTGACACCTGCATTTATCACAGAATTCATTTTATACTTCATACTCTAATAAGTTTTTGCATTAAAGAATGCACTGAGCAAATCAAGAGAGTCAGTGCTTCTTGAGCACAGAACACAAATCTAATGAGGTTCAGAAAACAGCTTCATCTCTCATCTATTATTCAGTCTTCTGCCATCAGTAGCTCCACACACACACACACACATACACACACACACACACACTAACTGTAAAAACCATGCTACAACTTAGAGAGTTCATTTCCAGAAGCACATTGATGGTATTTCTAACACAGCAACGATACGTGTGTGCGCGTGTGTGTGTGTGCATGTATTGTATGCAATTTGAATGGTGTTCTTGAGCAGATAGTCTGTTACAGAGTTTCATCTCTCTCTAAATCAATACTTCTCTATCTCTGCTGTAAATGATGCGTTGCAGGTCCTGTATAATCAAGCACCAAATCTGTCCAGGCCATTAATGTTCTTTTCCATCTTAAACTGCAACATAAGCAATTCTGCATGAGGCAAACCTGGAAAACCTGCAATATTTGAATTTTATTTCTGCAATTTTTGTAAGAACTTTAACTCAGAGATTGAAAACCTAAAGCATAAAGCTTTTATCTTAATTCAAACAATTTATTAATTTCACAAACCATCACACCTTCCATCTCACTGATTTGAAGTAGGTCGGATGAGGTGGAGGGTGTGGTGGGGATTATATCTATTGTTATAAGAAAGCCAAGAAAACCTCTGTCATTCTTGATGAGTAACAGTAATATACCTCCCTCACAATGGGCATTCAGTTTATGTAGTCCATTTAGAGGTCTCAGTAAAACAACATCTTAATCCAATTTCATAAGTCAAAATGTTAATTGTCAGAGTCATCCAGAGCTCTACAGCAGATTACAAACCTGTGGCCTCATAGCTACAGTCAGGGTTAGATTCCCAGCCCTGACCTTTTTTGCATGGACTTTCTATACTCTCTGTGTTAGTATGGGTTCAAATTATGACACAAAAAATAAATTTAAAACAAAACAAAATTAAATTTAAAAAAAATATCTACCATGTTATAAACAGTAAAGAAAATACTGTGTTGTCTTATGGAACTTTTTATCATCATATTGATCAAATACATATTGATAGAGAAGGATCCTGTCTTTTTGAACATGGTGGTCATTTTTAAAGAGAAAGCTATGTAGATTGTAAGGTTTAGGTGAAGTGCAGGTTTGGTTGTTTCCAAATCAATTTGTGAAGGAATGTCTGTCTTTGGTAAAAGATGCATCCAAGCAAAATGTAGTTGGGTCAGCTGTTGAAGTCATGTGTGAAGGTTGGGTTTGAGTTTGTATTTAAGGCCTCTGACAAGCATCTCTATCTCTTGCTCTACAACATCAAAACACATTTTTTTAAAACCTCATATTTGGTCCACGCATTATATATCAAACAACAGGAAATATGAACCTGAACTATAGAAACTGCAAGGCTTCCTGTCTAATATTCACACACGCATTTCAAAACTAGAGCTGAAGC
This sequence comes from Acanthurus leucopareius, assembly GCA_029814765.1. Lineage (NCBI taxonomy): Eukaryota > Metazoa > Chordata > Actinopteri > Acanthuriformes > Acanthuridae > Acanthurus > Acanthurus leucopareius. Next base: position 618,837 of record JAQMCX010000017.1, on the reverse strand, counting down.
CATGGGATTTCCCAACCTATTAACCATTGCTATTTATAGCCCTCTGGCCTGCTGTGGACAAGAGTCTCTTCATCTGAGAATGCCATGTTTAATGACAGAAATAGATGTCTTAGTTTTTAGCCTTTAGAGTGTAGGGTGGTGATTAAATATAGACTTTAAAGTTGAGGGAGAGGGCTTGTCAAAATGCTTATATCACTGAAGACATGAAATTTTAAAGACACTTAATACTATAAGAAGAGATACAATTCATTGCAATATCTGAAAATCTATATTTTATAAAACATAGTCTCTTTCTTACAGATTAGCACATTACATCTAGTTCTGGCATCCATTTTTTTTTTCTTTGATACAGGTGCTTCTGAAATATGAAAACTATTCATGAGTTAGTCTTTTACTGTAGATTCCCTTTGGTCTGTAAAGGCATGATGAGGCTTGTTGTGTGGTTTGGCCATATACAGGATGTGAACCTTTATGTTCCTTCCTGTCGTGAGAAATGGTAGCTGTTAATGCATCCTGACCTGCATTGCTGGTTGTAACAGGGGTCTTCATGCACTGTCTGTGGTCTGTCCTAATACAGCACATGGTTGGGTGGTGGTGAGCTTTCTTCAGAACACATTTAGATACTTTGTGCATCTTATTCATGACTTTCAAAGCATGCTTGGATTATAGCCTACTGTTTGGTGCAGAGTCATGGTAACACCTCCATGACAACAAGCAAATGGGAGCATTTATGTCAAACCTATGTGAGCAGGAGAGTTTATACTTTTAAGTATTTGTATACATCATTTGCATATATACATCAAAGTTGCTCCTTTACATCACCAAAATGTAACTGTAACATTATCCAGTTAAGCACAGAAAATTTTTTAATTATTTACATCTTTTTAAAAAGAAAAATAGCATCTAATAAAAAAAATCATGGTTGTGATTAAGGCAAACTTATACCTGTATTACTGTTTCCCAGTGACAACCTGAGTGACAACCTGAGTGACCCCCCCCCCCCCCACCACCATTGTACCATGGTTCATTTTTAATTTTTCTTAAACCAGCTGTGATTCTTCTCTGCCAAAGAGTCATCAGACTGCATCTCACAGCTGGCTTCATCATCATCAGAGACTCAGTGTGAGATCCAGCCTGCAGTCAACCGTGAAGGAGAAAGAAGTCAAAAAGTAAATAACTACATAGAACGACTGCTTTTTCAATTACATTCCCCTTCACAGTCGTTCCCTATTAGCCTGTGGTCTTGGAGTAACTGTTGTGGTGTTGAAATGCAGTCAAACCACCGACAGACAGAAGGAATAAAGATGTCATGCAAAGCACACTGAAGGGGCCATCAACCAGTTCGGATTTAATCGTCTGTCCTGGCCTCCTACCTGAGGCTTTGATTAAAACCCTAATTAGCTTGGTTGTTGTCAGTCAGGACTGGTAAATAATGCATCTGTGGTTACCATGGAGATGTGTGACTAAGTACACAGAAACTAGGAGATATACGAGGGGTGAACAATAGGTTTGTTCATGTGAAAATCAGCACTGTTGGGGAAAATGGACCTTTGTGTTGTTATCTGTTATCTTTTTCTTAGGGGCTCACCAAAGGGGGTTCATGAGGAGATGAATGCAAAACCAGCAAGGTTAACCTTCTGACAGCGTGGTAAAAGAAGTGGGATTCTGATTCAAGTATGGCAGATGACAGCAAGAAGGCCGAAGTTGACCGTTTTCTCAAATAGTGCTCACATACAATTTTCAATTACCTGACACAGAAATACCAAAAAAGTAACAAACTTCAAATTTTCTGCATCGATCAGTAAGGGGAAGAAAATTGAGGCTGTATTTTATTGTTTGTACTGCAATTCTACTCTTTTAACGTGTACAAGCATAGGTTTAGGTTTTACATTTTTTCATATCACTGCTTGCTAGATAATCATATTTTAACAGTCTTCGTATATTTCAGAGGACCTAAATGAAAGCTGATGACAGATAGACGTGTCTCAGCTGAGACCAGCTACACCCAGGGGTTTCTACATGTTATGTAAGCCCACGCCTTTACGTGAATTCACAAACTTGTCACTCTGCCTTCCTCTGTGACTGACGGGTGAAGCAAGGTAGGGATCAAGCAAGCCCAAAGGTCAAATTCAGAGGACTTGAATTGTGAAAGAGAATAAATAAGCTTACAAAAGACCTTTGAAAGAGATAACAGATGGCAAACAAGATTTCAATCGAAACTGTTTTTTCAGAAACACGTTATCTGATGTTTGAGCCACTGTAAACTGTGCACTGCATGAGTCATTAGTCATTGGAGTGACGTGTCATACATGTAAAGCTATTTGAGTACAGACACACTGAGCAGATAAACAGGAATGGAAGGAATATCTGCTTATATGTTACACTTTCCCATCACAGCATACATATGCATCCTTATTTTTCATACAGTTCTTATTTTCCCACCAATAATGAATTGATCCTTCTTAAAAATGTTATTTGTGGTTTATTTAGTGGCTGGTCTGACATAGAGCATATCACATGATCCTCTCCAGTAGATGTTGGTGTTGAGTAGAGCTTATTTCGATATTTTCGTAGCACTTTAAGGGATGTTGGTCCATGTTGGCTCTAAGGTTGATTTTCCCAAAAAATTCTGGACCAAGGAAATAGCACTTGACAGTTTCAGTTCCATTGATCCTATGTGAGTTTGCTCTGTTGTTGAGGAGTTGAAATGTTTGTTCTGCTATTTACCACAGCATCAAATCCACAGCTGAAAATAGTCCCTAGCAAATTTACTTTTGTTTGAATATTTGCTAAAAAGTACAGGGAGCAGCTCTTAAAAAAAAATAACTACAGTATATTTGTAGGCCATTTTAGATCTTCATTATAGGAATCAAAAGGCTTGGGGCTGACAACCACAAATGATAAAGGGACGGTGGAAAGGATAAAGAGACAAACCAACAGATTTTTGTCTTTTATCAATTGTGAAGCTGTTTTCTGAATTTTGTGGACAATAAGAAACAACAGAATAATGCCAGCTCCTTATCCTTAAACAGCAGAAATACTGGCATCCTAGCACATGTGAAAAAGAATTCTTGTGTGCCAAAAAAACTGCCAAAAGGTTTAAGGTAGAGTTTCAGGTGTCCGTGGGGGGGACATTCCAGGGTGGAAACCGATCCCTCCCAGGATGTATAGAGGCCATTTTCAGTTCTTCAACACAGTGGGACAACACCGCCCATCACTGAACTATCTGACAGCACATAGTGGGCTTGAGAATGTTAATTTATCTTCATGTCCCTGTAAGTTATATTACAGATGAGGGAGGTTCGAGTTGAACCATATATGACTGCGTTAACTAAAATGATGGTATTGGTGATACACAACAGATACGTTTGTGGGCTGAGAGGAGCCTACTCTTTTATGAATGTTACTTAACCTGTTGTTATTGACAATTAAACTCTAGTGTGGTCAGAAACAAGGATGAGACACGTCATGATTAAGCAAACATGATCCAACTTTTGGTGTGAAAAGAGGTCAAGCTGAATTAGCAGGTTGAATATAATTTGCCTTAGTACACTTGTCACTTATTAGAGGATGATCAAGCAGGTTTTCGGCCCAGTTTAGAGCCACTGATAAACAAACCTTGAGTAAGATAAACACAGAACAAAGACTGAAATAAGAGATGTCCTTTGCAGTTTATACTGCGCTTAATTTTGAGAAGAGTTTCATTGATATTTAACAAACTCAGTTACAGTGATTACAAATCGGACAAAGATGAGGCAACAAAAGAAAGACCGAAAGTGTTTGAAAATTGAAAAACAAATTAATGCAAACTGGATTCCAATCGCACCTTAAAAGCACCTGATTTGGGTAGCCACAAAGCCAGCTAAAATATGCCTGAGGGTTGCTAAAATTATCATTATGTCCCTGATGTGGTCTCTAATACTGGTCTCCTGCTTGGCAGCTGTGTATTGCCTTCCTTTGTCCAGGTTTTGCTTTCATCAGCTTAAAGTTGGCAAATACATGAGTTTGGGAGAATTTAAAGCACACTAAAAGTAGCCTCAGACTGCAAGGATTATGGCCAACTTGGTTAGCTGTAAGCTAATGGCTGGAAAAATAACTTCTCAAGTTGCTGACAAACACAAACCAGCTATGATATAGAACTTCTATGGATAAAGCTCTGACAATGGCATTTGTTTTTGGGATAAAAGATAATCAGTCACAGATCTGATGAAGTGGTGGCTGCAACAATAAACCTCTATGGAATTGTGCCAATTCTAGTTACTACTGGCAAAACAACACTTAAGAATATTACTGCTGGTGACAGAATATTAGGATTATCCTGTGGTGTGAGGTATGTGCGCCCCACACCAGGTATTTATACCCCACGCCAGAGCTACATTCCAGCTTCAGTTACACAGACAACATTTGTGGGAAAGATGAACTCATTGTTGGTTTAAGTGTTTTTGTGGCATTTTTTGACAATAAGCATAATATACAATGTCACAAGATTATCCTTGAAAAAAATTTAAGACAGATCTGTCTAAAGGGAGTAGGTGCCACACCCGCCTACAGTGCCTACAGCGTGTGAGAGCAGTGAGTGATTGGACGAGCATCACCATGGCAAAGCAATGACGTCTTCATCCCTTGCTCTAATTGGAGGAAACCCCGTGGCCCCTGCCGCTGCAGCTTTTCGGTCTGCCAAACTATCCCTGAAGGCCCACCTCTTTCCCCCGCGCTTAACTCCTATTGGCTCACACATCTAAACCTTTCCGTCGATCAATTGAGATTACGATTTGTGATTGGAGGGTCGATTTTCACATGAGCCGCCCTATTTTAGCATGTTCAGCTGTATTTTCGCTGCTGCTGATGCTCCTTGCCTTTCTGACCAACCTCAAATCGGATCAATTTTGAAGAGCAAATTTGGAGCGCAGTAGGTCAGAAACGATTATTAATTATTTTGTTCTTTTGCTTTAGATATAACATTTCTGGTTGCTCTCTGAAACAACAAGATGTAGATTTATTTAGCATTATGTATAAGTAACGCTAACGTGATAGTTTTATTGAAAGGAGTGGCCGATGTAGCTTACGCCAGCTAGCTTTTGCTAACTTGCTGGCTACAGTGGTTAGCTGCTCCAGACAGCTTTGTGGCGGGTTGCCGTGCGAGACGGGCTTGCCAGCCGATCTCTGCTTGCGATGGTCTGCAGTCTCAGCGTAGAAACCATAATGTTATATACGTCAATACGTGCGTTATTCTTTTTTTTATAATGCGGAATTGCAAATTGAAAATAGTGAAGGCTGATCGGTAATTTTGAATCTAAGAGTTAGTGGTAAATGTATCTGATGATTGGTTTTCTGTATCTGGAGGAATTTAGAGACGTTTGCTGCCTTACAGTAGAGAGTGCTGCTATTCAGCTCATACCAGGCAGACTTGCGTTGTTTTTCCCTTTTGTCGTAATTGTGTTATCGATCTACATACTCATTTTTATCAACTCTCTTCACAGCTTAAACGTTACTGCGGAGAACATCATCTTCGATCTCTCGCTACACCCATTCTTCAATTCAGCAGTCACTGACTGTCACACACTCCCGGATCTCTGATTTCCCGGTCACCCAAAGTATATTAACTATGGAAAGAGAGGATCTTATTCAGAGGGCCAAGTTGGCGGAGCAGGCTGAGCGTTATGACGATATGGCAGAATGCATGAAGGAGGTTACGGAGAAGGGAGACGAGCTGTCAAACGAAGAGAGGAATCTGCTGTCCGTCGCCTACAAAAACGTGGTCGGAGCGAGGCGGTCCTCATGGAGGGTGTTGTCCAGTATCGAGCTGAAGACCGAAGGGGGATGCGAGAAGAAGCAGAAGCTGATCACTGAGTATAAGGAGAAGGTGGAAAATGAGCTGCGAACCATCTGCGAAAACGTTTTGGTAAAGTGTCCCATTTTTCCCCTTATTTTTAAGTCAGCAGCATGGATCCATGCTTCCTCTATCTTTGATTTAGACCTCCTTTCTATAAAAAAGTGCTCTCCTAGCAGAGTCGTATTACTATTATTATTAATTTAGACGAGTTCATTCGATGATGCCTGTGACTGCAGCAGGGTTTCACCAATACGCCCCCACATTTGCTCTCCAGGCAAGTTGTGATGGGTTGCAGTATCTATATACTGTGGCAGTTATCAAGAAATGGACTTAAAAATCGGTGGAAAAACCAAATTTACCTAACTTAAACGTAATGTCTGCATAGATTTTTTCACCCTTGTCAGTCCTCATTACACATCTGTACTATAAAACCCAATGTGCCAGGTCATTATGTAGTACAGTAATGTGTGTCAAATAATATCTGCCTTGTTTCCTCTGACTTCCTCCGTTGTATAAATATGGCCTCTAAAAGCAGAGAGGACAAGGAAGTATCATGTAGTCCTCCTACTGTTCCTGCCATTTGGGAATCTGGATTTAGAACAATAGGTTTGAAACCTTGTGAGAGGGTGTGAACTGACAAAGGTCATAGAGACTACACCAGCAAGGTGTGTCGTAATGGGTGGAGAGACTGTGTTCCACTGTAGACTCCGTAAAGCTGCTCTGTGTTCTGTATCCAAGCAGTCCCATCTGGCAGATATAAGCTTAATGTGGTTAGCCAAGTGCAAGAATTTACATGCACAAACGCCTCATACTCTCTCTCTCTTAATCCTGGTTTGCACAGATCACTTTACCACTTATTTAATCTAATGGAACTGCTCAGAATGGCGGTTTACATTATTTCTAGCCTGCCACGATAGTGGATTAGAGATCTAGGTGGAAGCTTAGCTGTAAGATGTGAAAGATAATTTCCCTTAGCTGCCTTTAAAGTCTTAAAAAGCACTGCAAAGCTGCACGGGCCATTCATTTTTAACAAGCTCTCCATGTATGCTCCTAAGTGAGAGTATGCACTCGCACATTTGTGACTCAGCTTCAGTTTATCTTCCTCTTAATGTTGACTGAGGTTTTGTCAGCGGTGGAGGGTGTGTCAGTCCTCATGCCATAACTTGTCTGCAGAAGCCTGACAGGTTACTTATGCACACACAAAGGCTGAAGCACAGAAACTGCAGTAGACAAGTAACCCTCTTGTGTGTTTCTCCGTCTTGATTTCCTCCACAGTAGACTAAAACCAGACAGACTTGCAACTCATATTAAACCAGGTCTCAGATAGGAGGCAGCAGAGGATTGGGGATGTTTGAGATGCAGCAGGGTGTGAATGTAGTGCCTGACTCAGTACCAGAACAGAGATGCAATTTCTTCACCTTTAAGGTTTTGAAACAGTTTGAAATAGCGTCACCTACGAGATCGGTATAACATGGGGTCTGGGGGGATGGAGGGGTTGAAAAGAATTAGAGTGATGCACTGCATCACTGTCTCCCAAATTGCAATGGAAGACCTTGATAATTAAATTAGATAAGCTACTTTTAGGCTATTTTCTAAGATAGTTCCCAACAAACTTTTTGTTATCTTGTTTTGTCTTGTAAAAGCTTTAGGAATGACGTGTTTTTGTGCAATTTTTAATAAGTCCCCTATTAAAGAATTCAACTAAGCTTTCAGTTCCCTCTTCAGGGTGGGCTATATTGATGCATTTTATTGTTAAAATTGACAAATTCTCTTCTGGGTGGGGCATACCGTTTTGCCCTCGTAGTCATTACACGCAGTGTTCTCACCCTTTTTTTTTTTTTTACCCGTAACCTGTATCCATCCCTGCAGGGTCCCAGCTGAACGATTCCTGCTGTTCAGTCTTCTTCAAAGCAGTAGGGGTGTGACTTTTTGAGAATCTCAACAATTTTAGCTCAGTTTTGATTCTTGGGGTCCCAATATGATTCAATTTCTATTTTTGAGTTAAAGCCATTTTTATTTGAGTTAATAGAAAAGTCCCTATTGATGTCATTACTTTCAGCCTATGCTGTGTTGTACTAAAAAACATTCCCTTGTGTCCTTAGTTCACTGAAATACAAAGGTTGATTAAGACTGATAAGTTCATGGCCTAAGGTAGGTGTATACAGTTTCAGAAAGCCTAAGACATTTATTATTCAATGCTGTACCCTCCCACTTTTACACACATGGATGTGGAACATAGGAATCCCTTCTTTTAAGAGGGCGGTATGTTGGGCTTCCAAGAGAAGTCTACAGCATTGATGACATCATTGTCATGCTTTAAATGTGGCTGAGCTTCTTTATCATCTAAGAGTAGAGGTATTAGTCTAAGGATACCAAATCAGTTAAACAGGCCGTGAGTTGGATAAGTTCAAATTCACATTAGAGGATGACAGCCACCGCCTGCATGAAGGCCAGTGTTATATATTAGCTCAGATACTAGTGACTTGCCATTTTCAATTGCAAGAAACAGTAATACAGCAAAAGTTATTATCACCCTATTATTAACATTTGTTCATGTGCACGTAACTAGAGCTGTAAAATTCATCTCTAACAATTTTAGGTAGCTGGAGGTCAGTCTAGCTTGTTACAGCTGATCGCTGCTCTGCTACAATAATGTTATTCCTTTACCTGATGCTGAACTGCCCTTGCAGTTAGGTTGTGCCTGTGTCACATTATTAACAAACAATATAAAATTGTTTTCTGACATTTGTGAAGCCGTATGTGAACCCTATAGAGGTTTATGCTGATTACGGCAGCAGACATGTAAAGCTTCAGAATAAATGAAATGGTACGAAAATGTCAATCGAGTTTTTGATTTCATGGCCCAGTTTCTAGCACAGGCTTGTCAGGTATGCCTGTGATGGGACATTTCACAGACGTCTTACATACTGGCATGTTTTTCTCGTTCACACATTGTGTCAGATTATTACATTTGCAGGGTTTAAAAAGAAAGGACTATCTCACAGCTTTGACCAGTGTTGCAAATTTTATTGATTATGAGGGATTAATTAAATCCTGACATGTCAAGGCACTTACACGCCTAACCAGTTAAGCTGTAATCCAGCAACAAACTTTGTGTTTTCTTGAAAGTCCCTATGACTCAAATCAGACCTTTATGTGAAAGCACTTTTGTGTGTTGTGTCAGGTATGCATTGAAGGAAGAATGCTTTGCACTTGAGATATGCACATGTTTTAACTGAGCCGATCTATGTGTCAGTAAGTGACAGAGGAGTGGCTGCTGGGGTGGGTATTGCTCAGACAAGGGTAGTTTCTTTCTTTCATGGTGTAGAGGGAGAAGATCTTTTTTCTTTCTAATTAACATTTTTTAATTAAATCTATTTAGGCAAGGAGGATGTCCACTATAAACACATCAGTCAGGACTAGTTGGCTAGCACTTTCACTCACAGCGAATGGTTAATCTGCTCTCTAAATCGGCTAACTTGAGCATAAGTCACAGTTTCACTGACACAGATTAACCCTGGTAATCTTCCCACATCCACTGAAAGATGGATGACTTGGCCTAGTGTGTCTTAGAGTAATCACAGGATGTGGATAGTAACACCTGTTTGATATTTTTTCTATATCAGCATGTATTTTACTATCATCACTGAATTTTTAAAATCCTTTTTCTGTTGAAAGCAACTAGTTGCAGTTTTGGAAGAAAATACTCACTAAAACCTGTAGTTTACATGTTTTGTTGCAAAGCATCTATTCAGTTCTGTCAACAATTTTATCTTTAAGTTGCTAAAATAAGTATTTCACTCCACTGTTCTGCTATATGTTTTGTGATTAACTTCATATCTTGCGAGTGAGCCTACTGAAAAAAAAGCAAGCAGTTGCATTAGTAAACTCATTATTGAACTTCTGATCTAAAATGTTCTTGTAGCTGTTATCTTTGACCTAATTCTACACTGTATAGGCTAACTACAGGTCGATCCTAACCCCAGCAAAACCCTGCAAACAGGGAAGGAGACCTTGTTATTGCATTTTGTTGGATCAGAGTTTGTTTTAATAAAAGTACTTGTGACATCTCAAGTGTGGCTTTAACTTCAAACTGAAAATTAAGCCCACTTCATGGAAAATACTGAGATATACTATCATATATTACGTCTATGTATCATGTAATGTATAGACGCCTTTTTTTTCTGTCCAAAACACCCAGCTCTACCCTTTGGTTCCAAATAGTAATTGGGGTGTAAGTGAATGCAGACATCGCTTGTTTGTTACCCTAGAATTTACTAATGGAAGAACTTATTAATGAGTAAATTCCAGTAGGGAATAAAGTATGATGCCAGGTCTGTTAAAATCCGCAGTAACACCTCAAATTTCTTGTACTGAGCTGACAGGAGGAGGGAGCTTATTGAAAGGGAGTGGAATCTGGGGCAGAAGACAGTTGGGGACACACTAGAGGCCTGGCCTGGTTGTAGATTATTTTGGTTTGACTCTAGCTGAAACTGACACAGAGCAAAATGTATCTTCTGCGTCGTGCTGCGTGAGCACATGCACTTGACTCCTGATGGAGCATAACTGTACCTATTAATCGATAAGCCTAGCTGCTATAAAGCACAAAGGGGCTACTGCTCTCTGCTGGATGGATGCTAATGGGATACTTACAGTGTGTGAGCCCCACCTTCATTTAGTGTTGTACCAATCAGTGTGGATGTGTTTGTTCTCAGACCTTAGTTTGTGCCCAAAATGGCACAATTAATGACATTCTGTAAATGCAGCATGACTAATGTTTCAGTCAATGATGATGTGAAATCATCCTTTGCTTGTCATCTGTCACAGTGTGCTTGTAGATTGGTTGATTGTTGTGAGAAATCTTAATGTTGATTATTTATTTATTCAGTGCATCTAATTTAATGTGACATTTTCTCTTTTCACAGAGCCTGTTGGATAACTATTTAATTAAAAACTCCTCAAATCCTGAGAGCAAAGTCTTCTATCTAAAGATGAAGGGGGACTACTATAGATACCTCGCTGAAGTTGCCTCAGGAGAAAACAAACAAAGTGAGTTTACAGTTGTCTTTTTCTTTTATTTGAAAAGGAATTTCATTAAAGAACTAACATCTTTATGTGTGATTTTCAGGGATTTTTATTTTTTTGATTGTTTCTGATTTTATGAATGTGTAAAAGCTACAATAAAACCCCCCACTATTATAAAGGACCTTTCAGTAACCCAAATAGATAAATGGAAATGCTTCAGATTGTTTCGTAGAGCTGAGAATTTGAAACAACGTCCCTGCCCACTGAAGATGCAACTTGTAAAAGGTTATTTTAAAGAGAGAGATTAAATTTAAAGAAAAGTTTGCAGACAAAGGAGTCACAAGTGAATTTTTAGGAACCCCTGTTTAGCTTGAAAGTCAACTACAGTAACCATATTAATGGTTATATAAGACCATGTCACCTGCATGGCCCACAAATGTTTTTTCACAGTTCTGGTCACCCATGGGTGCTGAATAATAGGCAATATCTAGCGTTAGCCACACAGACAGGACCCCTTCGTTGAATCATTTTGTTGTTTGTAGCATTACTGTACAATTTGAAAGAACCAAACAAAAGATGCAACTACACTTTTTTACTTCACAAAATATGAATCATATCATTTAGTTCTTACTAACTCTAAAACATCTGCAGAGGAGCTTCAGCATCCATCTACAGGCCTCACCTCTTGGTCAGGAGCAGTCTCCGCTGGGTGCGTTGCAACTGCTTCAAAAACTGTGGGGGACAGTGTGACAATAACAGCCTGTAAATAGGATTTGTCATTTTCACCCTTGAGAGTTTGTGCAGTATATCATTTTAATGACAGGCTGGTCATGGAGTTAAAATTTTGTGCATTCTAGCTCTGAATAGGAACATGCTTAGACAAGTTTTTGTAAATATCACTATTCTGTTTGGTTCCTTCCCCTGTTTCCAGAGATCATTGAAAACTCACAGCAAGCATACCGGGAAGCATCTGTAATCAGCAATTCTCAGATGGACTCCACACATCCCATTCGCTTGGGCTTGGCGCTTAACTTCTCTGTCTTCTACTATGAGATCCTGAACTCCCCAGATGAAGCCTGCAAACTGGCTAAAAAGGTCTGTAGACTGTCATACAAAAATATGTCATTTTTGAATGTCTTCAGTTGTACTCTGTTGTAAGTGGTACCATGTTTTTTTTTCCTGCTCACAGGCATTCGATGATGCCATTGCAGAGCTGGACCAGCTAAATGAGGAGTCCTACAAAGACAGCACTCTCATCATGCAGCTCCTCAGAGACAACCTTACAGTGAGTGTTAGACTCTCACATGACGCAGAAATGATCGTCACTGTGTGGTGACTTTGTAAATCAAAACCTATTGCAGTACCTCAGTGCAGAAGTACCTTGAGATCAACAAAAGGGAAAAGAGAGAAACTGTTCAAGTAACATTTAAAGCTTTAGAAGTCATGAAATTAGGAATGAGCCAGGATATTTGACTGTTTTCTACTCTATTTTCAAAAAGTTTCTTTTTCTCTCCTCAGTTATGGACATCAGACAATGCTGCCGAAGAGGGCGATGGCGGAGAAGGAGGAGAGGCCTGTGAGAATGAGAACTAAAAAACACATGCCCTCAGTGTTGGGGTCATCTTTAAAACAACAAAAGGAAAAAAAAAAAACTTTTTACACATTCTTCATTCCTTATTGCGCCACTCAAAAATTTGACCAATGAAACTCATTGCTGAAAAGAGTTGTGTAAGGAAATAAACAAAAAATCATGCTTTTCACAGTGCAGATTTGGACAGCTGGTGAAAAGAGAAAACCCTCCATTCCTTTGATTTGTGTTTGTCATGGCCTTCCCATTTGTGCAGTTTCAGCTGTAGAAAAGTGATGATAGCTTGACATGGTATCCACCTCCTTGTTCAGTTTGGAGACAGAAAAACTTAAGTCCCATAATTGAAAAATTGGAAGCATTAAATCCCATCAGTTAGGTTTAGATTTTAACACACACCCCACCCCTGATAAGAAATGTTAGAAAAAATAGATCCCCAATACCTTTTTTTTTTTTTTTTAAATGTCTGTCTCTACAGTTTTGTGGTACGGTTACAGCAGCTGAGGTCCAATTTCAAACAGAATCAATTTTCATACTGCAGGGAAAGCTTGTGCACTTTACATGCTGGCAACAAACACTGTAATACAGCCAAGTAGTGCCAATTGGTTAAATCCTCACTTTCTGCCCCGGTTATGAATCCACTTTTTCACTGAAGCATGCCTGTTTGGGGAGGGGTGGGTGGGTGGTGGTGCTTGTCTGACCAAACACAGGGACCTTTCTAATGGGAAGAAGACAATTCTGTCATGCATGTCTCTTGAGATATTACACTGGAATGGAAACAAATGCTGTAACACACAAGTCGAAGCGTCAAGTCATTTTCAATGCAGGTTTGTACACATCCTACAGGAGGGTGATTTGTTAGTCTGTCCAGTGATTGTCATTAGAGATTTGGACCACTATTGTTTTGCTATTCATTTAGTCATAGTCCCTGAAAGCCTTGTGGAACTGTTTGAATCCCTATGTATCAGCTATGTTAACATGAATAAACATTTTATAAACCGAGTCCATGTCTGTGTCTGCTTATTTTCTTGACAATGTACTTTGACGTTTGTATTTGAGTATACCTATGTTTTGTAAGGTAGTGCTTAAGAATTAAGTAGAATTTAATTAATGAATTGGTCCATATTCTTCTTTTCATGTCTTTTATAGTAAAAGGTGTTGTAATTTCACAAATCTGATCTGGATTTGCAGGTTCACAATTAAGAAAAGTTATTCCAAAAAATGAGGGCAGCTACTTGGGTTATTTAACAAAAAGAATAAAGGAAAAAAATAGCATTTTGAAAAAATGACAGATTAAAGGAAAAAAGGCCATAATGTCAGAAAGACGTTATTTTTTTCAAGATTTTACCCAGAAAAAAGGTGTTTAATAAATGAAATGTATATGAAAGATTAAAGTACCAGTAGTGGCAATTTATTTATAAATCAAAATAAAAAAAATAAATTTAGGAGCCATTATTTAAGAGCTGTTTGCAGGCAACTATCCAATCAAACGTTATAGTAATTTTGATATATTTATCCTTAAATGCTGTGAGAGATACTCATGTATATTTAGTAGTTAAATAGTTTATACACCTTCTTTACTTGGGTGGTTCCGTTTCATGATACGTTTCCTCTACCGTACCGTAGAGAGGGGTATTGTATTTTTGTGCTATCCAATGGGTGTAGTTATCAAAATTAAGTGCAGTATTTTACTTAAAGAATAATATTAATGTTTTTTTGACTCGGAAAATAATACTGTTAAAGTTATATTTTAACAGTCCGACCAGGACATTTCCACATAATGAGGACTTTGACTGAAGAATGCAGGACGTTTAGTAAGAATATATATTTTTTGCAATTTCACTGAGTAAATAATTTAGTTACTTCTTCCACCACTGTCATAAATTACCTGTGTGTAGCAGCTACAGTCGACGCTTTAGCGCGTCTTCACAGTACGTTACGCTGAAAGCGGATGTTTTCCACTCGGCGCACTTCCGGGTAGCTCAGTTAGCTGTCCAACCAAACTGAATAATTTGTTACAATGACAGCACTGATATAGCTGACTAAACTTCCTGAAAATGAGGAGCATAATTTTATTGGTATTTCTTGCTCCTAGTTGGGCCAACTGTGCCATAAAGTCAAGACTTACTACTGAGGAGAATCATGAAGAAAACTCGGAGTTCGGTAAGTAGCGTTAACTTAGCAAGCTAACGTTAACCTAAGCTAACGTTAGCTTTAATGGTAACGCTGTCTTTACAATGATGAGCGTTAACGATGTTAATTGTATCTTAAAGCTATTTAAGTCACGTTTATTTACGTTGGTAAACGGCGCTGATTATTTTGATTAACCCAAACAATAAGTTCTTCAGTCCTGATAAGCTACTAGATGAAGCTACATCGCCAGGCTAGAAAGCGGACTATCAGCCGCAGATTGTGGTGTTTTGACAGTATCAATCTGGCGTTTTCCGTGAACTGAAACGCAGTTTCCGTTTGGTCGGGTATGTCCTTAATCACACCCCAATGTCTTCCAGATGCTCTTAATTCAATACTGTCAGACTTTGAGGTGCTGCCACTGTCAGGCCTCCAGCTGCACTCTGTAAGGAAGAGGGACGTCCACACCCAGTCCCACCTGGAGCGCCTGGTGAGCTTCAGAGCTCTGCAGAGGTACAGCAGCACCCTCATGGCACACATAAACCTGTCTTACGTGTTTTGATAGGTAGATTATGATACATGATAGATTTAGATCTCCTTATATCTGTATGAAAACGAAACAAACGTCTTTGTATATGTTGCAAAAGTTATTGGTGACTGCAGTAACACCCAACAGAAGCAGCTGAGACAAGAGTGCCCATGTTACAAGATTGCAGTTTGTCAGCTGATTCAGATGTCGGTTCACACAGATTATGCTTGTTTTGATACAGGAACGATCTTGTTATCTGTTTACCCGTTCAAAACAAAACAAAATCTTTGCCAGCCATTGCAAACCAATAGAATTTTTTAAAAATAAAACAACAATTAAAAAAACATCGATTGTGTGAATAATAAAATTAAATGAAAGAAAATCATCCTTAATGTATTTTCTTATTATTTTCCTGTTTTGTGAAAATAAAGTCCGTGTGACTTCTCACAATATTTAGAGCAGTCACTCCCTCATGTTTGGGTTAATATAGGTAACATGTTTCTGCTTCCTCTTTTTCTTCTTCAGAAATTTCAAGCTTTACTTGACCACCAACACAGGCCTTTTCACTGACAACTTCAAGGCTGTTTTTGTTGATAAATATGGAAAAGAGACCAACTACGATGTTCAACTCCAGAACTATTTCACCGGACATGTAGTTGGTGAGTGACTAACGCAGGCACAGAGAAGGATAGGGCAACACTGGAAAAATGTATTTCTCAGTCTTTCATGCTCAGGTCTAGGGATGAACCAATATGTTGTTGTTATTCACTCGTTGCCTTTTTGTCCAAGAATCCTAGTTTGGTTGTGCAAAACAGGAAGAGAGTAAAAAGCAAATATTTGATTTTTTTTCAAAGGCTCAATCTGAAAAATTATGATTGAGTAATGGCCACTTTTTTCTAAATAAGCATGGTACAATAGTATTTTCATGTATCTTTGGACTCTTGCTTTGTAGATCACAGAATTTAATCAGCATATGTCAGTCTTTAAGGAACCATTTTTATTTTGTGTTTGCAGGAGAGGAGAATTCACGTGTACAGGCACACATAGAGGGAGATGAGTTTTCTGCTCACATTCTTACCGATGAAACAGAGTACAACATAGAGGTGAGAGCTGGTTGTAAAATCATTGTTTCTTTGTGGAATATAAACACAGAGCAAACTGACCCTTTATCCAGTGTTTGAAAGTAACTTTTGACTCAAACTAAATGAATTACTGGCATAACACTTAAGGACCATATTGTACCTTAATGTCGGTGAAGAACGAGAAGGAATTGTCTACACTGCAACTGCCACTGTCTCTTTTTGTTACCATTCCTTGTCTTTAACTCTTTATTTCTATTCTCTTTATTTTTTTCTCTTCCTTGTGACCCTCTCTGCCTCCTCTGTTTTGTGCTCTAATTCCATCTCTCTGTCTTTGTCCATCCAGCCCCTTTGGAGGTTTACAGATTCTCCAACTGATGGCAGGTTGCTGGTTTACCGCTCAGAAGACATCAGAAATCTGAGTCGCATCGCCTCTCCAAAAGTGTGTGGTTACCTCCACGCAGAGGCCATGGACCTGCTGCCACAGACTGCTGGGAGAGATTGGGATGGGCAGGAGGATGCGGACCACAAAATGGGTGAGCTCAGCTATCTGTTTTCCACTATAGTAGTGGAGGGTATTCAACACACATTATGTGTGTGTTCATATTTGTGCTTGAGTAGTCGAAATGTGTAGGAGGAAGATGGAGTATTTACGGGGTTATAGATCACAAATCTGGTGCAGCCTGTGCTCTTTGCTCTTGTTTATGGATGGTAAAGAGCAGATAAAGAGTAGGAGGATAACAAATGTTTAAGGTGGAGAGAAGGAAGGAGGAGGCTGTAGTAGTGAGACAGAGGAGGTGGGTGTAAGATTCTGCAGCAGTCACTTTATTAAAAGCCTTTTTTATCTG
Organism: Acanthurus leucopareius; assembly: GCA_029814765.1. NCBI lineage: Eukaryota > Metazoa > Chordata > Actinopteri > Acanthuriformes > Acanthuridae > Acanthurus > Acanthurus leucopareius. The sequence goes on along the minus strand of JAQMCX010000017.1, from coordinate 601,808 downwards.
TAAAACCCAGCCTATGTTATGCACATACACACTGCTGACAAGTGGGTATTATGTAATGACCAAATGCTGATTCTTCAGTGCTGCTTTGAAAATGTAAAGCATATAACAGAGATTATGTGCTAGAGTAGAATTCTACAACACCTCTCACTGGCTGCTGGTTGAACGCGCTCACTGGGGATGTAAGATGAGGTGAAGGTTCTTATGGAGGAGGCATTAAAATACATGGAGGCTCTGCTGCTCGATGAGATGACTCTGAGTCGTCACTGGTCTCCCACTGCTTGTTGTGGAAGCCAGGGCAGCGCACTCCCACACTCGTGAACAGTGCATAGCCAAGTGTATGATGTAATGCTCAAATGGGATGTCTTCCTGTTGTTTCATTCTTCAACCACAGACTATTTGAAGAGTTTTGGGGGGGTAGATCATTGATTCTACCCACAAAAAAACCTCTGCTGTAGCTGTATAATTTCACATAACATGGTACATCTATGTCTGAGACGTTGGCTTTAGTTTACTGTGATTGCCTCCTCTATCTGCAAGGGTATATGCCAGACCTCACTCACACGTATCATTATGCCCTAATAAACTGCTATTAAATTTTGACATGATGAATAGAGGAAGAGCTTAATCAGTTTGCCGGCAAACAAAAAGAAGATGTGCTGCTAAATGTGAAATTGAGGGCAGTTAACAATGGGATACTGGAGCATGTCCTCATTGTTCAACTTCTTGATCTCTTTATGTATGCTTAGCCTAGAGTGTTTGAAAATGGCATCGCTTATAAAAACTTATTCTGTCTTTCTTGCTGCTCCTTCTACTTCTTTCTTGCAGGGCACCATCACAGAGAAAAGAGGCAGGCTCACGATCACAAGAAGAACACCTGTCCCCTGTTGCTGGTGGCAGATTACCGCTTCTTTGAACATATGGGCCGTGGACAAGAGAGTGTCACGCTCAACTACCTGGTCTGTCCCAGTGATGCTTTGTACAAATCCCTGATTCAGTAGTGTAATAAGAATTTACGATGTTAAGGTTAACCATGCATCTAAAGGTTAGTGAGCTGAAAAGGACTATATAAGAATGTTTTGCCTTATTGCTGTTTTTTAATCATCATTTAGTTTGACATCATCATATTAACAAATCTGTGAAAAGCAAAACAAAATCTTAAGTCTAAAATAAATTAGTGGCTTTTTCTATGTATTTCTGTATTTTAAAGTTTGTTTGTTTTTTCTTGTCTTTCTCCAGATTGAGCTGATTGATCGAGTTGATGATATTTATAGGAATACAACTTGGGACGATGAATTCAAAGGATATGGGGTCCAGATCCATCAGGTAGGTGTCTGTGTGTGTATGACTTTGTGTTGTTCTTCATTGTAACATGTTTCGAGTCTTATCACTGAAAATCACTGCTCTCAGCGTTACCACTCACGGTCAGTACTGGAAATGAAGCTGAGAATATTACTGTCCCTCAGTGGGTTTGAGAACAGCATTTTTAGGAAGAACTGAAAGCTTTTGTTGGAGCCACGTGGGGTAATTCAATTTGTTCCATAGGCTTTGGGAATGAATGGAGACATTGTTTGTCATACTTAGAGTCCTGGGGTTTTTCTCTGAAAAGATATGCACTCATTTAGTGGCTCTCATTTAGAGTTATTTTCTAAATTTCTTCACAATTCTTACAAGAGGAACTTCTGATATGCCGCTCTTCATGCCAAAACTTTTTTGAGAAGAATTTTTTGGCTCGAAATCCAAAACATGATGCTGACTGATTGATAATCACATGGTCTCCTCTGCCTTTGAATTAAAGGCCCAGTATTTTAATTAAGTATTAAGGGAGATCTCTTTGTTGAATAAGGCATTAGTGGAAAATAATATGCATAGGTACAGTATGTCTTAGTTGGTGTATAATCACCTTAAAATAGGAATTGTTGTGTTTTTGTTACCTTAAGAATTAACTTTTTTTGAGGATGATTTAAATCACCAGTGATTTAAGTGAGAAAATAAATCTAATGTGTATCTTAAAATTTTGACTATAAAATGTTACCTCGTGACTTTAAGAACAAGACAGAACACTTAGGTCTTATTAATTATTTCAAAAGTATTATTTTTTGTTATGATGCATTCTTCATGAATAGTGTATTTGGTTCTCAGATCATCATCAACAAGGAGCCTACAAGGCCTCCTCCAAACCCTCCTAACCCTGGATGGGTCCATTATAACATGAAGAACAGTCCTGGTGGAAGGGAGGTGTGGGACGTGAAGAGACTTCTGGAGGTAAGAGACAAACAGAGAGAAAGATGTGTAGACAGACAAAAAAAAAAAACATGTAGTGACACAAAATGTGCTGTGTGAGAGGTACACAAAGGACTTTGTTTGTAAAAATTCAACTGTAAGAATATTTAATGTGTTCACACAAGCATGTAAGATGAATGTATGTATAATGTGTTGGCCAATCAGTAAAAGAAATACCAGTGCTAGAATATCAAATGTATTTGAATTAACAAGTAATGTGGAAGATAAGATGACAAGTTCATGTGAGATTTACTAAGTTTAAGTGTTGTTCAGAAAATCTTCAACCAAATGAGATTGTCCATTCATTTGGCAGCATAAATCCACTCTTGTTTTGATTCTGCTGTACAGTCTCCGTTCAGTTTAATAACTTAGTGCTGCAGTGAAGCTCACTTAATGAAAACAATAAGACTTCAGTTTACTCTCATGTTGTCAAAGTTAAGATTTCTAAAATAGATGTGAAAATGTGATAAAAAATGATGGTATTACAAATGTTACTGTTGTCTGTATGAATTCAGTTTCAATGTCAGTGAAACCTTTTTAACAGGGGTAATTTGACAGTGTTACAAATCCTTATGAAACGGAGTTAAAGTTATTTTGACACAAACAGTTATGGGTAGATAATTGCTCTTTTTGTGTCCCTCAGCAATTCAGTTCAGACATAGCTGACAATGCCTCCACCGTGTGTCTGGCTCACCTATTCACCTACCAGGATTTTGATGAAGGCACACTGGGGCTGGCCTACGTGGCCCCCTCCAAACCTCAGGCCCTTGGTGGCCTCTGCCCAAAACGTAAGGACACAATTCTCAGCGGTGAAACAGCTTTGTTTTGATAAGCTAAGAATTAAATGGTGTATATATCTTATACATATACATCACGCAACACACAACTATATAAAGGATAATCAGTGGTGTATTTTAAAAACATCACAACTAGTGGTGGGACTCGATTAAAATTTTTAATCGCGTTAATTATAGGGTCTGTAATTAATTAATCGAAATTAATC
>JAQMCX010000017.1:534899-598425 GCA_029814765.1 Acanthurus leucopareius | reverse complement strand
ACTGATGTTAGCGGGTGTTTGTGTGCGTCAGATTTACCGGCGTACCAGAAACGCGTGAGTAGGAAGGTTCCGCATGCAGACTCTTGGAAAGGAAACAATTAATCGCGTTAAAATCTTTATCGCGTTAAAATCTTGATAATTAATTGATCGAAATTAACGCGTTAAAGTCCCGGCCCTAATCACAACACTTTTGTCTGTTATGTTGCTTTGTGTGTCACATTATACACACTAACTTTGCTGCATTATCAGTGACAGCATTTTACAATCATGCTCATGCATGGTGTAAATAGTAAATTCTAATGAACACTAACAAATTGATTAGCAACATGATATAATAGTGGAGAAATTCTTCTTGTTTGACCTTAGAGCTTTTGTACATCCAGAAAAAATACTGACTTCCTCCTCTGATTTTGTCATCCTGTAGCATACTACCCATCTCACTCTGTAAAGAAGCCAAGTTACCTCAACACAGGTCTGACCAGCACCAAGAACTATGGCAAAACTATCCTAACTAAGGTCTGTTTTATCCTTTTTCTGAGTCCTCATCTTTGACGAAATGTATTACTAGGTGTTCCAGGCTTTAGCCAGGATGTTATGCAACATGTCACATTGCCAAGTTTATGCTCTAAGTAGGGCAGACACACCTTTTTGTGTGGGTGTTATGAGTTACAGTTTTAACTGGTTTGCGTTTTGACACCTCGGGTCTCACTGTGGTGATTGCTCTTTAGCACAGTTTAGAGTAAAGTTGTAAAACACCAATGCAAGCTGAATAAGATATGATTAGGATATATATAATGCATGTTTTTTGTTGGTCATATATGTTTTCTTAGTAGTTCAATAATAGCATCTTTCTTTTGAGGAAAGATCTTGTGTCAAGCCATTTAGGGCTCGATAGAATTTTTTCTTCATTGACTCATACATACATATGTTCAGTAATAGAGTTTTTAATCATATAAAATTATCCTGGTGTGTTTATGTCCCATCAGGAGGCAGATTTGGTAACCACTCATGAGCTGGGCCATAACTTCGGAGCAGAGCACGATCCTGACAACATCCCTTACTGTGCTCCCAGTGATGACCATGGGGGCAAGTTTGTCATGTACCCTATTGCTGTCAGCGGAGACCATGTCAACAACAAGGTACCTTCCCAAACAGCAGGATACAACAGAAAAATTATGATGTAGGAACTATATGGTATATGAAATACTATGCTGACAAATATGATATTGCACTCAGTTAGTGTTGCAAAGTGTGACATGAAGTGTGAATACAATCTCTAAATGAATTGCTCAGTTTAAAGAGTGTTGGATAAGTGTGAGTCACAGTTGTTCCTGTGAATTATATTATAACAGTCAGTGTATTGTACCTCCTCCGCCATTGGCCTGAGCAGCTAATATGCATCAGTGTTCTGCTGCAGTTTAAGGTAAAAAATGCTGCTGTTTGTCTGTTTGGACTCATTCCGCACTTGAAAATGGAAGTCTTACAAAGGTTAAAATTAAATGTTAGAATCCCCTCAGTTATCATCACTAAAAGTCAATACAAAGTCCATGAGTCAACACAAAGTTCATGCTTGGTTTTGAAAAAAAAACAAAAAAAAACATTACGCACACTTTTATCATGCAGTTGTTCAGTAAATAGCTGTCTCATTGTTTGAATCATCAATCTCTTTTTTATTACTTAATTACAGTCTTTTATCACACCATCCTACATTGTTGAGCATAAAGTATCCACACCTAGTTGATGGCTAACCACTGTCTACTTCTTCCTCCTCCATACAGCGTTTTTCCAACTGCAGCAAGATCTCCGTAGGAAAAACGTTGCGTTTCAAGGCTCCTGTGTGCTTCAAGGAGAGAAACAGTAAGGTGTGTGGGAACTCCAGAGTGGAGGAAGGGGAGGAGTGCGACCCTGGGCTCCTCCATCTCAACGATGACCCCTGCTGCACATCTGACTGCAAATTCAAACCTAGTGCACAGTGCAGGTATGAGACTCAAATGACAGAGTGAATCGTACAAAAAACTCTTGTCTTGTGTGTCAAAATACACATTCACACACTGGATTGAGCTTGAGATGACAAAAAGTCTTTGTGTTGCCAGTCTGAGTCACACATGCGTCACATGTCTCTGTTCTTTCCACAGTGACAGAAACAGTCCTTGCTGTAGGAAATGCAAGTTTGAGCAGGCAGGGACAAGGTGTCAGGAAGCCATTAGTGCTACCTGTAAAGGCATATCCTCATGCACAGGTGAGCGCCTCCTGCTGGTGTAATTTGAAAACAGCAGCAAGTGCAAATCTATTGGTTTGGTGTTGGTACCTTTTAAAATGTATGAAACATAAATGCCTTGAAAACCACATCTCTTCCTCTCTTCTTATTAGGCAACAGCAGTCAGTGTCCACCTCCTGAAAATGCTAAGGACAACATGACGTGTGTTGACAATGGCCGTTGTCTCAATGGAGAATGCAATCCTTTCTGTGAGGCCGTGCAGAACCTTCAGTCTTGTGCCTGTAATGGTAAAGAACAGTTAATCAGTCACTCACTACATTAGGGGGGAAATTTGCAAGAACCCCAGACTGATTAAAGCTTTAACCAAACTGTCTGACTAATGTGTATCCTATTAGTCTGAGCTGTACAACACCTATAATCAAAAAGGTCCAGGAAAGGTGTTTTAAACAGTCCCTAAACTAACACAAGTTTTTCTTTACTTTTTGGAATTAATCCTTTAATTGCTGCTCTGAGAAAAAAAAACAGAAAAATGAAAGTTAATATGTGCACTGCTTCTGTAAATTAAGGGTAGAAGTAATTTCAGTTTGCAAACATTTAAGGTTAATCCCTTAAAGTTAATCTCCTCTTCTGTTTGCAGAGACAGAGAACTCCTGTAAAGTGTGCTGCAGGGGAAAAGGTGGCACCTGCTATCCCTTTATCCAGTCCAATGGCAGTTTTCTTTTCCTTCGCAAAGGAAAACCCTGCACTGTGGGCTTCTGCGATGAGGGCGTGAGTCACCAAATTAATTATATCTATCCCCTGTACTGACATGTTATTAACATATATAGAATTTTCTTTTTCCAAACATAAATCAAAACCGAAGGATCTTCAGAATTGTATAAATCTTAACAAATTGACATGTTTTTGCTCATTTGTCTTTGTTCTTGTTAAAACAGGGCAAGTGTATGAAGCAGGTGCAGGATGTGATCGAGAGGTTGTGGGATTTTATCGACAAGTTGGACATTAACACATTTGGTGAGTTGGCTACACTAGCCACTTTTAAATTTTATTAACAAATTTAAAAAGTGAGAAAGTCTGTCTTAAATTTGCTGTTGATTATTAAGCAGAGTAAAGCTCAGGTCTGATTGGCCTGACATTTTCCTTCAATTTGTCTTTCTTTATCAATGCTACCACTCTATCAGGGAAGTTCCTGGCTGATAACATAGTGGGATCTGTTGTGGTGTTTTCCCTCATCTTCTGGATTCCTCTCAGTATCCTGGTTCACTGTGTGGTAAGGAACTGCTGGACATTTTACACAAGCTCTCTCTGTGTTTTTAGTGTTTTTTTAACGGATCCTTTTTGGGCTCTCTGGCACTGTGGTTGAAGGCGTGGTTTCTCACAAGCTAAAGTAATGACCTAAGTGTTTTTACTTCCTCAAATGCTGACAGTGCTGCACTCACGTGTTTCTCTCTGCAGGACAAACGACTTGATCAGCAGTATGAGGAGAACACAAAAAACTTCTACTACCCTCCAAGTGTAAGTTTCTCATTGCCCATATATGATCATGTGTACCAGCCTTGCTGCCACACTAACCAAACTAATTCAGCCGCCCATTAATTTTTGCAATATGCTGACTTCTTTAATAAGGGAGAAAGAGGTGCATGAAGGTTGATTGTTCAGGCTTAAGTATTTGCTGCATACCTATATGATCCGTCACCATTTAACCTGTTCTCAATTCAGCCAAAAAACTCAGCTGAAAGTTTAAATTCCAAACATTTAAGTCAAAATTTAGAAAAAAAATGTATTTATTTATTATTTATTTTATTATTTTTCATCTTGCATGTTATTTGCCAAACTTTTCCTCATCTTTTCTAACAGTAGTTAAAAGAAAACTTTAAAACCGTTGCTTTTTGTTAACATACAACAACATTCTGACGTCAAAACACATATGAAGAATTTAAGTGTTTTTGTTTGTGTTCTTTTCAATGGTTTGAAGTGGCAAAACTGTGTTGATAAAAGCTGATGTTACTTACTATTGTGCACAAACCGGATTTGAATCTGATAGCTGTTTTGAGGCTTTATTTGAGTACCAAGCACATGATAACTCCCATTTTTTACTTAATTTATTATTTAGTCATTAAAACTTAATGTTTATTAGAAAAAGATAACATTTGAAAGCAATTTTTGAGAGGCTACCAGAAATTTTGTAGCGACCTCACAAAAAGGTGATGCCCTACTTTTATTTGTGTCTTTGACATTAAGTATTTGCATTACACAACAGGGACACTTTAACACTTGCAGACATTTTCAATCAGTCCTAAGACAGTCCTGAGATATCTGGTGTTAAATTGGCTTATATTCTTAAAAAAACAGGAGTGAGATCAGGACAAAATACATCTAAGAGCTCTAAAGTGAAGCAGTGTGAACTAGTGGTCAGATTATTCGCCACTAAGGGCCTCACTGTCACTGCTGGGTTCAAGCTCTAAATGACCTGTCCATCACTCTTTGCCTTGGCCTTTTCCGTTTTCATCGGAACTGCAGCAGATGGTGGAAGTTTGTAGTCGAGCTCCCGCCATAGGTGAGTGCGTGCGCCATAGTTTGGTGTTGCAATGCGTTGCCATTGAGTCCATGATGGTGCATGGTCGGTGGCCCACCTGTGGGATACTCCTGCAGTCACTTACTCCTTGATGTAATCACTGATCCGGTTGCACATTTCCAGTCCTCAAACTCACCTGTGACATTGTCATCTGAGCAATGAAGTGAGAAAGGCTGATAGAAAAATCAAGCTAATCAATTAAATGCATAATATGCAGGATTCCTTAAAAATAAGATTATTGTCTCAATGACAAACTGAGTGTGTGGAGGTGGATTTGTTTGCATAAACCTTGCCCTCTGCCTTCATTGTCTTATTTTCTTATTTTGCTTTGTTCAGAATAATTCTTGGTATCAATGTTTAGGCAGTGGTGTATCGCCTCCAAAAGAGCACGATATACTCTATTTTAACATAAAAATGGGTATCATCACTCCTTCTCCTCCTCTTCAGCAATATGCATGGTACAGTTTTTAAATTCAGTCTAGCTCAGCAAAGAAAAAAGGCCAAACTTTGAATGTTGTGTTTGCAAACATTTATGGACATTTCCTGCATATTATGCCTTTAAAGTGACTGAACAGCTCTAAGTGTGTTCCTTTTTTAAGCATGTTGTCAGTGCAGTAATATCTGATCAGAAATTACCTCAAGAAAGCAAGTTGGCATTTTAGGAGTATTCAAATGGAGAAAGGACTGGTTGACAGGTTGCACCTTGTTGTCGTTTGTGAAATCTGATGCAGTGTGTGTCAACATTTTAAGTTTGCATCTGCTGCTGTTCAAACCCACAACATTAGGAAGGTGATGTCATTCAGGTGATTGCATTTTTTATTTACTCCTTTGTATTTTTCTTTTTTCTGAGTGGCTGTCTGCACTGTGTTACTTGCATAGGTTTGGTTGGAAACACGGAGAGACTGAGGGCACATTCCTCTTTCGGCCTTTCTCATGGCAGACATTTTGGCAGGAAAAGCAAGGGAGCAACTAATAACATTAACAATGGCTTAATTCCATTTAGGTATGACAGAAAACCCTGCAAGTCAGCCAGTATGCACAATATCAAGACCTTGTGCGACTAAATGGATCACAGCCATTGTTAATATTAGTTCCACCTGTTAGGAAGCACAAACTGTTCACCATGAGAAATGTTTGTTTTACCCATTCCCATTTTTAAAAGTGGTTTTTGGGTTAGTTATGAGATGGAGATACCAGACATATCACTATGTTTCTTTTAAAGTATAATGAATACAGCTTTAGAGTTCAGATAAAAAAAACATTTAAGCTGAATGGAGTAAAAAGGGAATGGATCCCGCCTCAGTCAGACAGCTTTGAATTTCCTCTGTCTCACATATTTTTCTTTGCTCCTCAGAGTCAAGAAATGCTGAGCAACCTCGAGTCAGCATCCGTGCGCATCGTCAAGCCTCCTCAGCCTCCCTCCTCCTCCGGCGGCCGGACCGCGCCCTCCTCCCTGCCCCCACATCCTCAGCAGCTGAACCAGGTCGGTGCCAGTCCCGCAGCCAGCAGCAGCAGCAGTACCCAGGCCCCCGGCCTGAGCTGCGTCCCCACCCCGGACAGCGCAGGGGGACTGCGGATGGCCACCATCCAGGAGGACACCAGCAGCGACTCTCACCAGGGAGAGGAGGGCCTGTCGGACGATTTCACAACCGCAGGAGCCTACTCGTCGGCTACGAAATCCTCCTACGAGGATCTGACAGAACAGAACCAGCCAGCCAGGCAGGAGCGGCGACGGCTCAAGAGGCAGGAGTGCATTGACACTAAAGAGACAGAGTGCTGAGAGCAAATGACCACTACTGATTCGTGTTTTAGGGAACATGCACAAACACATCTTACACATTTTTCTTATCACAGACCCAAAGTGTTGAAAAGTAATAGCATTATCTTTTTTATTGAGAACATGTTAGCCGACACCAGGTGCAGATATTAGTCATTAACTTGTAACTGGGATTGAACCACCATAAAGATTGAACATGAGTCTTTGAGATTGAACGTGACTACAAATAAATGGATACTGAGCGAGTTTATGTTCTTGTGTGCCTTTAGGGCCTATTTTCTGTTTGGTTTAAGGCCCTTGATCAGATGAAGCTTTGGAGAGGAGATTAGATCTGTGATAATTAATTTATGACTGACCAGTTGCCCAAAAGTTTCCATCGTTAAGCGAAATTATCTTATTGTCGTCACCCAGTTTTTGGATATGTAAATTTTTTCAAGGACAAAGAAGATAGAAACTGTTTGCAGGAATCTGTCTTTGCGAGTATTCTGCTATAAAAGAAGTGAGCTACAATTGTAAATCATAAGTTTAGGGAAAAAAATCATATCAAGAGCTCAAGGCCTGACTTTCCCCAATTGACGATTGTGCACAAAGTACCACTTTACCACTCCGCCCCACTTATATTACAACAAGTTCAATGATGTAAAGTAATATTATTTATGGTGTACATGTAGTTATTTTCTTGTAAAAAGAAACATTTGTGTCATATTAAGAAGCCAGCACTAAACTTTGACCTGAGTGAATCTGTCATAACTGCACTTGAAGAATGTCTCACATCACTGGAGGATTTAAATAAGTTGTATACATGCTCTTCATGTGTCATCTAAAGTTTCTTTTAAAAAAATGAAGGCTGGTATGATAATTTTACCCCCTTGTACTTGAATGCAATATTCTTATTACTGTGCAAGAATCAAGTGGTAGTTTCCATCAGTATTACTCTTATTTTATTTGGTTGTCATGTATTCTCTCTGCGTGGTTTAATCTCTTTGTGAAACACAGTGCCTTTTCAGATTTCATGCCTATTACTTGTAAACTATTTCTGTCCAAAATGAAAATTTCAAATAGTTGAAAATGAATCTGGACAATCCTGGAATTAGTTTGAACAGAAACTACCTAAGGTGCTCAGATGTTATTTTTGTGCTTGGTTCTCTGTCCTTGTGCCAATGTGAGTTATAACCCTCTTTTCTTTTATTTAATGCCATCTCACCACCGTTGCCTGCTATTTCTCATGTTGAAAGTGTAAAATATGTATTTAACTGTAGGTCAAAGATAAAAAAGTAGACTCCGTAGCTAACATTGACTCTACGGTATGGATGTGAACTGTTACATAACAAGCAGATGTCCTGTATGATTCATTCTGTGTATAATTTTAGTGCTTTTATGCACACAGATTTCCACCATTTAATTTTTTGTATTTTCTTGCTTGTACTACTTACACACATCTCAAAATAAAAATCTTTATTGTGCATTTTAAACATTAGTACATGATCTCATATTTGACTTAAACAAATCACAGCTGCTTCACTGTTCCATAGCAGGAGTGCTGTCCAGTGTCAGGCCCTCAGGAGATTTATAGCAAGTGCAACACATGAATGCTGGTTAAGTGTTTTGTTCCCTGCAGACTATCCATCCCTGTTAGATCTTAACAAAAGATGTTCTCCAAAGCCTTCACTGGTCACAGAGTAGGCTGCTCTCAGGGCTCTTGGGGTCAACATCTCCCCAGTAGGGCAGGATGAAGGGCAGGTCAGCCACATGACTCTCTAGCAGCCCCCACAGATGTTGAGCCACAAATTGGTTTCCCTTCTCTGAGAGATGCAGCCCATCAGATAGGTAGACTGTGTAATCCTGTGGAGCAGAGGACAAATCAGGATGGATGAGGCCAAGGGAAGGCTTTTATTACATCTGGAATTTATATCAGACGGATAATGAAAAAAAGATTTTAAAAAATCTCTAACAGGTCTGGCCACATTAAATGTGAACGCTTTCAGTATATCTCAAGTACGATGAAATGTGATAAAGTATTTAGATATTTAGGTACACCAATTTTTTTTTTAAATCAAAAGTATCGGCATGATGTTACAATGGCTTCAAAGAAAACAGCACACAGCAGCAACAAGCACAACCTACTTGTCCATCTTTCTGCATGAGTGTCCAGAGGTCCAGGACGTCTGTCCCACACTGACCAGCAGCCCGGACACATGCCTGGGCATACTGACCAGTTGTAGAGTTGAGGCGATTGAGAGGACATCCTGGAAAATACATGAAGAAGCACTGTTAAACTTTGTAGGCCTGGAGCTTAAAAATGGTCGGTGCGATGATGCATGAAAAACAGAGAAGAGAACCTGTGAATGAGTGCTACCTTTCAAAATGCACTCCTTTTCCCAGGATGGCTCATGAACGGGTGGAGGGGTGATGAAGATCACTCTGTTTGCTGACACTCCAGCTGAAGCCAGAAGCCTGGTGATCTCCTTCAGATTCTCTGAATATTCCTGCACAGGGACGTGCTGTTGAGGGTTTTTATCTGCATGACAGGAACAGATGAAAGGAATCAAAATTAGACAAAATATTTAGGAGAGGATGATTAACTTTTGGTGAAAATATGCATTCTAAAAATGCTCAGGTTTTAATGTGTTACTGCAGTTTATTGTCTCACAGAGAAAAGGGAAATAAATGCATTACTCATGTTTGGGAAAAAAAATAAAATGATTAAAGAGTCAGAAATCTAGTTTGCTTTTGTTTGCTATTTTACAGTCACAGGATAATTGACATCTGACAGCACACATATTGTGTGATTAAATCTAGTTGTGATCATTGATACTTAAAGCAAAAAACAGTGTATTATTAGATCTTAATTATAGCATTAAACAAATATGTATATGGCCTTTTTTAACATCTGTAAACATAACTCAGTTTCAGTCTTTAGGTGTCTGCTGGTATACCACAAAACAGCAAAGCTTCAGATTGGATACCACAGTTGCATGTCATATCTCTTTCTCTCTAACCTCCACTCCTGTCTGTCTCTATAATGTACAGAAGCAGCTTATAAATGCAAACTTGCCTTAAAATAATAATAAAAAAAAAAATCTAAATTGTATTTAATCTTAAGAAAGCAGGGAAAATAGCTCAGAGATTTTATCACTACTTGTCTCCTTAAGCAGTTACAGTTAAATTGTACCTTCAAGTGCGCTGTCATTGGCTCCAAAAAAGACAGTAACAGCAGCTATGTTGTTGTCTGTTGAGTTGTGGCTGTTGATGAGGCGAGGAAGAATTATCTTGGCCCATCTGGAGTTGTAGCCAGACAGTCCTCTGTTTACAACATCACACTTTCTGAGGGCAAAATATATGTCAGTTTGAGAGATTAGTCAAAGGCATAACGTACATGAAAAAAAAATCAGTGCATTTCTCTTTAAAACTCTTGACGACTGAGAAATTAGTTGAGCACTTAATATCTGGCTACAAGCATCGACAACAAACATATACGAACTTCTTACCTTTGTAGTTTGTTGGCAATGTCTGCACCCCAGCCATTGGTTTGAAATGAATACTGAAAGAACAACAGTTCTGCTTTTTTAAACCAAACTTAAGCTAGCAAGCTAGCAGTTAATGCTAACTAACTAGCTGTGCAGAAGACATTATATCAGAACAGTCTTAAATAAATGATTTTCACTCATGACTAACCTGTGTGATAGAGTCGCCAAATAAAATCACTTTGGGCCAAATTACAGTTTTTAACTTGGACATCATGGAGTTGTGGGTGGGTAGACAGAATCTTTTGCCGCATATAATAAACCGAAACTTCCGGTTAGCGAGTTTGGGGCGTGTTACCAAACTTCAAAATAAAAGTTTAAACATCACGAGTAAGTAAGTAAGTGAGTAAGTAAGTAAGTAAGTAAGTAAGTAAGTAAGTAAGTAAGTAAGTAAGTAAATAAATAAATAAATAAATAAATAAGCTGCATTCATTCAAAAGAGAAAGACTTATAAAGTACAAACAAAAAAGTGTGCATTAAATTCTGCAAGCTCAGGAGAGAAAAAATAACAGGAGCAATAAAAATAAAGAAAGACATGATCAAAGTAATGGATGCTAAAGAAAATATGAGAAAGTAGGTCAAAAGTATGTCTTATCGAAATGTTGTGTAATGTTGGTCTACCTAAAAGGAAAAAATTGGACATTGTCAAACTAGCAAACTATTGCATAATCTTCCCCAAAAAGTCAAAATTTTGATGTTTGTCAGTGAGGGTAGGCTAAAATACAGACACAAATTTCTCTATAAAGCAAAACCATTCAACAACGCTTAAAAAAACCACAGCTTCAAATGTGATCACAAACTTGAATAAAGAACGCCTCTTAAACAAAAAGTAAACCTTAAAACCTTAATAAAGTTTGGATTTTTCATTGAACTGTTGTATTAGATTTCATCATTTTAACTACATGTACATAATAAACTGGCAGCTGAGTGTATGTTGAACTGTGTGCTCGCCTTAAGGAAAAAATATCACATTTTTATTCAGCTTTAATTGAAAGTAGTTAACAAGAACATAAACTGTCTCTTTTCCCCCTTTAAGCTAATGAGCACCTTTTTCTGAAGTCTTTTGTATCCGGTGGATACTGTCTGGGATATTGTTAGGAAATTATGATGAAAAATACAGACTTGTGTAACTAAGATACTTTGTTCTTTTTTTTTTTTTTAGATTTTTTTCATAATAGATTCTGTAAAACTGATATGTTAAGAATTGCGGAAAAGTGGATGAACAAAATGGGAGAACGTAAAATGCAGTAATGTTAATTTGAATCACGCTGCTTTTGTTATTTACACATCCACCACTGGGAGGCGCTGCAGTTAGACGACCCTACCTTAGCCACTCAGAACGCTCAGAAGTCGTTTTCTTCTGCTCCTCCAACATGGCGGAGGTCAAACACAGTCTTGTACGGGGAGCGTACGAATTGACACATAAAACATTTAACAACTACCTCCTGAAAAGTCTGAATAAGCAAGGTAAAAGTGCAATACAAGCTTCTTCTCTATCGACGGGGATTCTTTTGAGTGATATTCAAAATGGAGAATTGTATGGAACTGAAAATGCTGCGGACAGAGTGACCGTTGGAGTTTCACCGGACAGTTACACAAGGGTGACACCGCTGTCCATTACTGAATACGAGTATAATCTTGAATTAAACAAAAAATGTTCAAGTCCTACGAAACCACGGGACCAAACTGAACTAAGAAATTTCTTTCGGTGTGGGAGATACGCCAACAGAGGGACCATAAGTACCTTCAGATCTACTCCTCGACTACAAAGTCTTGGTAGTAGAGTTTTGCTCTGTGGACATAGGCAGCTTGTGTTTGTCAGACATTACAGCGGCGACGAAAGTCGATCTGAGCCGCTTTTCAAAACCAAGACAGGCTACTATGACATACTGGGGGTGACACCAACCGCCACCCAAGCCCAGGTTAAAACAGCCTACTACAAGCAGTCCTTCCTGTACCACCCAGACAGAAACGCCGGCAGCGATGAGGCCAACGACCGTTTCTCTGAGATCAACGAAGCTTACACGGTGCTGGGCAACAAGGCTCTGAGAAGGAAATACGACCGTGGTCTGCTGAGTCAGTCAGACCTCGTCGCAACGACCAGACCCTCCGGTAAGGACGCCACAGGGAGCTCCGGGAAACGGCAAGCTGGTAGCCGACGGTCTGTGATGGACGTAGACGGCCCAGGAGGCGTCTTTGATTTCGACAAGTTTTTCAAGGCCCATTACAGCGAGCAGCTGCAGAAAGAGAAAGACATTAGATCCCGAAAAGAGGAGTTGAAGGCAGGGACAAAGGGGACCAGCTGGGTCATGGAGTTAGGGTTCGGGTTCATGATGATGATGGCCGTGGCATTAATATACAGCTTGAAGCATAATTGAAGGATGTGCCAAAGAGAAATATTGTCCTTGTTCGAAAATTTTGGACATCTTAACCGACATGTATTGCGGGACACTTGAATTATCACCTCCATTGATATTACTAAAATAACTCCAAAACTATGTTCATGTCTGCTGTTAAACGCCCTCTGTCTGAACCCTGTCCTCTCACCTCTCCTGTACTGACAGGCAGGAACCAGTCAGTTGAATGTTGTGTACCATGGATGATTACATATCATCCTTATTTTGAATATCGCAAGGTAAAATTGTGCAATTTTTTGTAGAATTACATTGGAAAGCTGCCAGTATGACGAAACTGTAATGCTCATATTTTTTAAATCCCTCAACCTGCTAGCTTAGGTCTCAGCACGGTACTGTATACTTCTCACTCAACAGAGTGTTAACTGGTTGTTTAGATGGATCTCTGCACTGGTTTGTGCTTGTTGTAGCCTTTGTCACTTTGAATGTGACTCAGAATATCAGGAATGGGTGTCTCTCTCTTAATTTTTCTTAACCAAATCAGTCTTTTTTTTTTTTAGTGTTTACTTTATGATCTTTTTTTTTTTTTACAACATCTTTTAACAACAAAAGAAGTCAAACACCTTAAATGTTAAGTGTTGTCTGCACACAGGAGGTCATAGATAAACTAGATAAAATTAAGATTCAGTGGTTGATCTACAACCTGGAATTGCTATGCTTGAACTGTTTTGGCTTTTATAAAGTCATCTGTCCAGCAGATTTCTTTATTTTTAATGGAAAAGCAAGTTCTGATTATGTTTTAATATATCGCTATTTATGAAATATTTATAGCAACGTAAGGGATGAGCAGATCAGATATATCTAAAGAGCCCATCAGGCAGGGACATTATAGGAGCTTTGGGTTTATGCTTCAAGGAAGTGCCTTGGATGATTTTATTGTAAAAAATCAATTGTTGTATTTTCCTGATATTTAAACAATAAAGGACTTGTGAGCAGTGTCTGTCAGAGCACAGTGAAACAAATGTTACTTGTCTTTGTCTTTGTTCGCCTCAGTGTTGATTGACTGTAAATTAAATTTAACAAACACTTCTGAAACTAGCTGATAAATTAACTGACTTAAGTCTTTAAATATACATTACATAATGAACACAAACACTACATTACTTAAAATTCACAGCTAACGTCACAGTTAAAAGTTAACAAACCTGTCAAATCAGTGCACATTAGTAGCAAACTCTGATCAAATAAAAACCTACAGTGCATCTACACAAATAAAATGAACTTATTAGATAAAATTAAAGTGCTTTCATGACAAAACAACAGAAAAAAACCATCAAACAACATTAAAGGCTATCAAAGCAAACCCTATGTGCACAGCTTATTCATTTCCTTTCTTACGTGGTAGTTCTGTGGTCACAGTTCATGAACTTTTCCTTAAAGTTCTGTTGATTAGTAAAAAGCCAATCAAGTCTTTCCATGTTGCACTCACATGATTGGACTAAGATTGGTGTTTGAGGTGATTAATAACACTAAATCTGACTCTGTAAGTATCCGCAGTGTAGAAATACAGTTGTTACAGGTAAATGTTAGACAGTCACTATGATTCCTCTGAGGTCCCGTCTCCGCTCTCAGATGACTGGGTTGAGGGCGTCATAGAGCCGCTGCACTGCCAGCTCCACCATCTCTCTCAGGGAGTCGTCCTCCGTGCATTCATCCTCGTAGCACACCGACTGATCAGAAGACAGGAAATTCAGAAAAGAATATTGAAAAAAAAAATCAACAACAACAAACCTACATCACATATATTGTTCTGTTCTGCTTCTCACCCTCGTTTCCAAGCAGATGTGAACTGTCTTCCCATCTACTGTCACAGTGATTCTTTTACTGTCACTGAAATCCACACATTCCTCTCCAAACATATCCCTAAGGACAAAAAGGGAACCAAGTTGTAATATCATGCCCAAAAATCAACTGAGCTACGGTTATTTCCCTTATGTAATTATGGATTTAGATAGCATGCATGTCACTCACTGCAACATGACTCCTAGTCGTGTTTGGAAGACGTCCATGTCCATTATGGCAGTTTGGGTCTCCATGACTGTTAATTACAAACAAATTAAATCATGTGATGTAAGAGCAACAACAAAGACAATAACAAAAGACCCAATGAATTAGAGTAATTTTTGTAGATGGGTTCTGCAAGAAATTAAATCACATGCATTCAACACTAAAGATCTGGATAAACATCATAAATAACTGACCTTTCTGAGCCTTTGGGTTTGATTGGACTTCCAGCACTACAGTGGTGACAGCATCAGCATACATGTCATTGAGAGGGTTAGCTATCCACTGAAAAAGAAGATGGAGAGAACATTCATCTGGGTGACAGTATAGGACAAGACAATAAGCAAAGCAAAGTCTTGCTCTTCTACATCTGGACCCCAGTCGGTTGACCCGGCTTCACAGCTCACCTCCAGCAGCACCATGCCGACCTCGTGGATCAGAGTGATGTTTTTAAAGATCTTCAAAGTGTTCTTCTCAGTCCCATCCAGCTCCTCCACATCACCTGAAACACGAGAAGATCAGGGATGGTAAAAATGGACCAAAAACAAAACAAAATAACTCGTGTGTTCTAACATCGAACTGGTCACTCAGTGCACATGCACAGAGACGGCAGTCATACCTGTGAGGTTCCTCAGGTGACAGACGAGGAGGGAGTAAGGTCCGGTGAAGGGAATGGCCTGGGACTGTTTCACCGTGCTCATGGCCAGCTCTGTGTACGCTGTGAAACAGACTCAGCAGGTCACTTCATGGAGCGTGCTTGTTTGTGAAACATTAAAATAGACATAGAAGAAGAAGATACTTACTAGAAAGGTCAGAGGGATTAAGGATGTGGTAATTGAAGTTCTTTTTAACCAGAATGCCTGATACCCGCTGACCCTGAACACACTTCTTATCAGCCAGAGAGCCCATCACCTGAGGGGAGGAGATGAGTGCTCAGTAGCTTCACTCATGTTTTAGAGTAGATTTATTATTTTACAACACTATTACGGTGTCATCTATTATGTGCAATAATCATGATTAAGCATCTATAAGCCAGTAAGAGTCCAAAGAGACTTTAGATCATAAAACTCTAATTAAAGGAGACACACCTTGGCCAGTTTCTCTCCTCTGAAGTTAAGGGTGACAGCCTCAGTGTTGCGAGGGTTGTGGACTTCAATGTGAACC
Source organism: Acanthurus leucopareius (assembly GCA_029814765.1). Classification (NCBI taxonomy): domain Eukaryota; kingdom Metazoa; phylum Chordata; class Actinopteri; order Acanthuriformes; family Acanthuridae; genus Acanthurus; species Acanthurus leucopareius. Next base: position 582,749 of record JAQMCX010000017.1, on the reverse strand, counting down.
TGGTCGTTATCCTCATATTCTCTGATCAATGCAGCCTTTAGACGGGCCATCTCATTCTGCTCCCCATGGACCAGGATCTGAAGATCACATGCAGAGGTGGAGTGTCTAGGATTTTCATTTACAGCTGATACAGGGTACAGATGACTGAGAATTTTAAACACAGGGTAATCAAACATTTTTTTTTTCTCTGACCACATGTGGTGGTTTGAGAGCCCTGATGAATTCGCTGGTCTGCTGGTAGTCAGTGTGGGCAGAGAAGGAGATGTAGTCCACTGACATCTTCAGCTGCAGCTTCTGTCCTGACATGGTGGTAATCTCCTCTGGTTCTGACATGATGTGCTGCAGGAAGCGTACAAATCCATCATTATCCAAGAAACCTGATGTATTTGTCTATTATTTACACAAATCTTTACACTTTGTCTGCCACCCTGCTGCAGTCTGACCTTTGCCAGCGTGCCCTCTACACAGTATCCGGCAATAATGACTCCATTCCTCTTATCAGTGCACCAGCTCTCAAAGAGCTCTCTGGAGAGCCCGCTCTGCATCATACCCGGAGACGCCATCACCACACTGGGGCCGATGTCATCAAAGTGATCCATGCTCTGCGAAAAACCAACACTACAAGTTAAACATATTCCGCAGCAACAGTCTGAATGTGTGCACCTGTGACGTTCTCCACCTTGAGGTTGCTGATGTGCTTGAAGACAAAAGGGTTGTTGATATTGATGGCCTTGCGGATCTTGTCGTTCATTGCGTTGACGTATGTCTGGTACACAGCCATGCATTTCTTGGCCAGAGAAGACGCGTAGTAGATGGGGATGTCATGGAGCTCAGGGTGGTTCTGCCAGTACTCATCTACAGGAGAAGAACACAGTCTTTCAGACTCCTCTCACACAAATGTTATAGACAAAACAAAACAATGCAAATATTGAGCATCTCTTAATTAAAGGTCAGAAATTTAAGTGTAGAGCCTCAAAATGCTTTTAGATTTTGTTGAAATGGCCTTTTAGAGGCATAATCCATATCAAGGAGTCACAAGTTCTCACCCAGGATGAGCAGCAGCTCCTGGGCTCGCCCCAGGGCGAACACAGGGATTAAACAGCGGCCCTCTCTGTTGACAATGTCATGGACAGTGTTACAAAACCGAGCTTCACGCTCCTCTCGCTTTTCATGAATGTGTGTGCCATATGTTGACTCCTGCCAAAAGAAAAAAACATTTATCATGTTCTTATCATCCAACCCCTTTAAAGTAGCATCAGATTAGAATTGGTATTTGTCTTACTATTATGAGAATGTCAGGTTTGACACTGGGGATCTCTGCTGCCATCAAGTGTCTGTCTTCTTGTCGAGAGAAGTCTCCTGTGTACAGAAGCTTCGAAAGGGAAAAATATGTAAGCTTACGTTTTGCATCAACTGCACTCTCTAAACAAAAAACAACAACAACCCCCCCCCAAACAAACAAACAAACAAACAAAAAAGAGTCATTACCTTGACTCCAGCTATTTCAATCATGAACATAGCAGCTCCCAACACATGACCAGCATGGTAGCACCAAAACTTGATTCCAGCCACTTCCTTGACTTCATGGAAATTGATGGTCTCAATCTTATCCATGCTCTCCTCCAGGTCAGTCTCAGTGTACAGCATGTCATCTGCAGAAATGTTGCTGCAATTAAACAAAGACAAAATTATTGTACTTGATTCATTTGAAGGAGTGCTACATGACAATAAGGACTCCTACTCTTACCTGACTTTGACATAATCTGACAGTAGCCAGCGGTAGATGGCCTTGGTGGCATGGGTCATGAAGGTCCTGCCTTTAAAGCTAGTTTTCTGAAGGAACCAAGGCAGAGCTCCACAGTGATCCAAGTGGAAACTGATGGGAGGATGCATACATCAAATAACTTATTCCCAGTTATGTTTTGGATTATATTATCGAAATAGAATGTAAACTGAAGGATATTCAAGGGAATTACATAATGAGATGTGGTAAAAACACTTTAATTTACAAAGAAACAGACAGTTTAACACATAAATTGGGTAGAAAAACTTACTGGCTGATGAGCAGCAGATCTATCTCAGCTGGGTCAATCAAGTCTATGTAGGGGAGAGCATCCATTCCCTCCAAACCAGGGTGGATACCGCAGTCCAGCTGTCAAACACGAATAAATTTATTTATTTCACTCATAAAATTCCTACAGTATAAATACTGCTTTTGGTGCAATCCTGTTCACATAAAACAAACACAAGATACAACAAAACAACAATGGAATTATTAAAAATAGCATGAAACAAAATCAATATCAACCGCCTGCATGTTAGAGCCAGCAAAATGTGAAACTGCTGTTCTTCATAACTGAATTTCACAATACAATACGCTGATGTCTAAAATATTGTTAGAACTTTTAACCTACAGTGAGGATATGTACCTCACTTGTTGCCAATTTTCAATTACAACTCAACATTATCATAGAGGCAAGACATTGTTTACCATAATTTTTCTTCCTTTGAACTCCAGGATAATGCATGACCTCCCAACCTCTTGACCAGCACCCCTGTAGTTATATGAGAAAATAGCATTTAAGGTAATATATATGGATTTGTTATTGTTATGGTTGCACATAAAGGACGCCACTCAAACCCTTCATTCATAAAAAAAATACAAATAATTAACTCACAATGGACGAATTAGCAGCTGGTCACTTTCCTCCGCAGGTACAATCACCTCTAATTTGCGTTTTGCGGCCATATGTGTTAATTTTATCGGGTATATTTTAAAATATAAAGAATTAATCCGTCCATACTACACAGCACTGAATGAATGAGAGGGGCGGCCTTTCCTAACGTCACATTTCCGGTGTTGTGCCAAAATACTTCCGATATTAATCGAAACCTTCGCAAAAGTTCCGCTACGAACGTTGATCAATTTAAGCCGTAAAAACATGACTGTAAAAAATAACATTACCTAATGTTAAAAGAGATATTGTAAATACAAATATGCATGAAAAAACAAGCTTCGCACACACTGAGCAATATATTATCCACTGGCCTCAACATTTAACTGTAGCTATATTTTCGTTGTATTTGGTCGCGTCCCCTTTAAGCGGTGATGGGTGTAGGCTGTGAAACTCAACGGGAAGCTACATAGTCAAACTGTAGGTAAACAGAAAGCTTCTTTGATTAAAATTTATTTCACGGTACATTGAAACGGGTACGATACAACCTGACTTGCAAACTTGCTACCTACATTAAAAACATTGCGTTTTATGTTTCCCGACTCGTTTCGAAAGACTTCGTTTATTTAACAGCAGCGTGAAAATAAATGCGGCGGGGGACATTTAAGGTGGAGTAGGGTGAGTTTTCTTTTTTTTTCAACAACTCATTTGTCTTTTATTTTAGGATGTACAAATGTAGCTCACGAGCATTTTTATTTTAGCTGTGCACGTAGGTTAGCTAGCTAGATAAATGATAACTTGAAGTCAAAAGTAACCTGTTGATCCTGGTGTCTGGTGTATAATTATATAATATGGGAGCTGTGTTGTAAATTTTTATACCCTCAACCTCAACCCACTAACTCACAGTTACACCTTCCGACCTCAGACTCAAAGCAATAATTTGCTCTGATGTGATGGAGGAAGAAGATACTGTTACAGCAGCAGGTGTAACGGATAGACTGGTTTCCGTGTCCCTTTGAGACTTCATTAGCAGTTACTCGTAGTCACTTTCCTCAGTAATTATTATCTGAACACCTCTGGCAAAAACTCAGCGTTTGCCTAATAATGTTAACATCGCCAAAACTAGCATTAATAAAATGTTATATTAGTTTTTAATGTTATAACGTTCTCTCAACACAGCCTGTTGGATGGAGAGCTATCGAGCATTTAAGATGGAAAGAATCAACCCTTCATTTACATTATAAAGACAGTGTACAATGATATGAAATTCTAACAGAACATTTTAAATTTGCCCTTTTATTTTGCTTTGCAATTTAAATCATTGTGAATTAAAATGTCTTCAGTGGAGCTCAGACCTAATAACCCTGACAGCAGATTAAAGGACAGAGTAGCTCTCTAGTGCCAACTCTCCTGAGCAAACCGTTATTTTTAAGCACTATTACAATGAACCGCACTGGAAGCCGAAATAAGATACTCTCATTTATCTATGTTGTATTGTATTTGTCTCATTTTAAAGCTCTGCACAATGAAATATTTATCATATTTGTGTTCATATTAAGTAGGATTTCTGCATGTATGGTAACTGCTTTGAGCAACTGAACTGTTTTGCATTTTCATCTTTGCATTTCTTCTGAAGTTTCTTTTGCAAAATAGATCTCAGTCTGCATGGTATTTCCTGATTAACTAAAGCTAAAATAGCACTTCTATAATGAAACTTGCTGTGCAGCTGTCACGACTGGCTCATACATAGTATAGTTAAAGAATTATTATGTAGCTGATTGTCCACAATAAATAAATGAACATTTAAATAATTCGTCACCTCTATTGAGATTTGAGAATACAGTCCTGTCTTGTGTTTGACGCTGTGCTCCGTAGTGATCAGGTTGCTGAGGCTGGGGGGCTGGATGTGGTCCGTCATGGTGAACGATGTTCCGGAAAGTGAAAAAGCGCCACAGCAGCAGCAGCTCACAGAGCAGTGAGATCAGCACCAAAAGCAAAGTAAAGCAACACAAACACACACATAAAAGTTACAGCAGAGCCTCTTTGTCCTTTGGTGATTTTGTCCAACACCCTCTCTCTTTTTCGGACTCTGTGTAGTCTGTGGATTCCAGTTTGGGAGGGCTCTCCAGATCCAGCACCGTCGCCAGCCTCGACACAGACTCCACCAAGAGCTCAGGTCGGTCTCTTTTTCCTCCTCGTCTTCCATTCCTCCACTGTTTGTTCGTAGCTGATCATTCGATGTACGACACCCCCACCCCCCCATAGGTAACAGCACATCTGAAACATGTGCTGAGTTCCGTGTGAAATATGTGGGAGCCATTGAGAAGTTACAGTTTGACATGAGCAAGACCCTCCAGGAGCCTCTGGATCTCATCAACTACATTGATGCTGCTCAGGTCAGAGGCTGAAGAAATATCACATTACCATTAACCTGCTCCGTCATAGAGCGGATGCTTTAAACATTCTGCTCCTTGTCACAGCAAGACGGAAAGCTTCCCTTTGTGCCCGGAGATGAAGAGATGATTCTGGGAGTGTCCAAGTACGGAGTCAAAGTGGCCTCACTGGACCAGTGTGTGAGTGGAACCGTGATATATTGTGCTTCAGACTGAGTGGGCATTGATTAGAAATGTGCAGTGTTTGCTGGGTCATCAATACAGCCGAACAGCGTGGCTATGAATCCAGCATCAGTTTATGTTTTTGACACTGTTCTGCGCAAAAGCTGCTGACTCAAATACTTCAGCAATCCCCCTGATGTCTCCTCTTCCCATCCTGTTTCATTTGAACTGATGCAGTGTGAGCTGAATTTGGAAGTGTAGCTCTGGTGAAATGCTACAGATTTTAATCCTAAAACTATCTGTCTTAATATTACATGTCACTGAATACAACTAAGGAATTGTTTCAAGTCAGTAATGAAGAGTTTTTAATTGTACCTTTGGCCAGGATGTGCTGCATCGCCACCCTCTGTACCTGATAGTGCGGATGCTGTGTTACGATGACGGTCTGGGTGCAGGGAAGAACCTCCTGGCTCTCAAAACCACCGATGCAAAGCAGGAGGAGTGCAGCATCTGGGTGTACCAGTGCAACAGCTCAGTGAGTGTGACAAAGTATAGATTCAAACAGTTTGCTGCATTTGATCAACCCCGTATATAAAAGTAGTTTTTAAAATGATTTTTTCTGAACAGGAGCAGGCTCAGTCCATCTGCAAGGTGCTGTCGGCTTCCTTTGACTGCGCTCTGACATCAGACAAGTCCTGAGGCCAGAGGGATGGACGGGAGCTGAGATGGAAAAGAGGAGTAACACAACTGCAAAAACAGCAGCAGTGAGTCAGGAGACAAACACGGCTGCATCATCATTTCCGAAAATTTCCAATCATTTCCCTTTCATTTTTTTTTCTCCAGCTTTGCTTTCTTTTTAAGAGAGATTAACTGGAACACAAAAACCTGTGTGTTTTTCCATGTTAATCAGCAGGGAAACATGATTCAGGCCTTTGTACTGATCACGTCAGGCCCAGCTTGTGATTGGTACAATCACTAGATGAGACAAGACCACTGTGAATTTACTGAATCATTTCCTTGGAATTTGTTTCCTTTACCTCACATGTTCCTGTGTGACCTGTCACGTGAAGTCAAGAGCAAAAAAAGAAAGTGTAGAAAAGGAAAATGGTTGTAATTTTAAAGTTGGGAAAGCGCACAGCATTCAGTAGTTTGGTTTAAATCAGTCATATTTAATTATAAATTATGGTACAAGTGGTACATCTAACATTGTAAGCCATCTCTGCCCGGCTGTGTCAGCATATCGTAATTCATGGGAGACGTTCATCAGTGTAAAAAAAAAGAATCGGTACACAGATTTGACGACATGCATGCAGTTTAGTTCTCTTCATCTGGAAACCACTCATACTTTTTGTATTTCAGATCTCCATTTTGTGTGTCTTTGTGTGTTTTGTTGTGTTTTTCTGTGACAGATAGTTCTGGTACAATAGTGTCACTTTTTGACTTGAAGGTACTTCATGCAAAATGTTTTAACATCCAATATTTTGTCTTAATTTGAGTGATTTACTCATTTTTTAATGACTGTTTTTATTGTATCATGCTTTAAATTTCATTATACTGTAAGTTCGTGGTACCAAAAGCTTATTTTTTCTGATATGTTAAGTCCAAGTTTTTATATATTGATCACTGAATAGACTGTTGGGCTCTTCTTACAAAGCATAGAAATGTGTTTACCGTCAGGTACCAACTTGACTTCACCTTTTACATATAATAGCCTTTTTCTTGACTCCTTTTAAGCATAGTCCTGTTTAAATTGGAGTGAAAATGTGTGATAACAGGGAAATGAAAGAATTTGACCTGGTACGTTAAAGAAGTGGAAGGCTTTTGGTTTTTGATAATAATTTTACTGATTAAAGTGGCATTTCTCCTTTGTCTTCCAGCGTCTTATTTAACATTTTTCTGAGGCATCTGTTGGAAAGTCTTTCTCTAAAACAAAGCTCAACATGTTTTCACACTGCAGTGCATTTTGAAACTTGGTCACGGACATGCTGACACATTCCTCCATCAGAGGGAGCTCTTGATACGTTATCTGACTTTCCCTGGCAGAAATCACTCTGCTCAAATGATGCTGTATTTTTGAAATGCGGGTCATTAGTGTAAACGGTTATTTTTGCACAAGACTTAAATATCCCTCCAAATTAAATGTTGTGCCACCAGCTATAATTAAGTAAAAGTAGGCATTATTTATTTGCTTGAATGGTTTTAAAAATATCCTAATACACTTAAGAAACAGACAAGGCTTTGTATTGTTTCATATTTTATTATTCCAGTTTCATTTTCCCATTTACTTGCACAATAGAGTTAAGAGTTGCAGTGATCCACAAACAGTTAATGACAATGAATTAAGTTTATTTTCCCAGCTCTGTGTGTGTGTGTGTGTGTGTGTCTGTATGCATGTGTATTTTCAGCTCTCTCACACACACACATACATGCAGACAGGTCCGGCTGAGGTCGTATCTGTAACTGCTTCACCCACAGCGCATTAAAAGACATTTACTGCCCAAGTTAACTCTTCTTTTTTTTTTTTTTTACATTTAAATATCAACAAAACAAAACCAAATCTATTTACATGAATAGATTATTAAATCTAACTGTTTCCAGTGAGTTCATATTAAACATAATGAAGAGAGCGATGAGTTACAGGTCACATGCTTCTCCTCTGGTCATTCACACGTATCCATGGAAGGCTCTGGCTTCAGGTTAAACGCCTAAATATCAACATCATGAACAGAAAGAAAGTTGCTCTGCAACCAAAGTGAAGTTAATTACATTGAATTTTTTATATTTTTTTTCCGAACAAGAATGATAAACTCATCTCTCTACATCATAGGACCCCAGGTATGAAAGGTTTAAGCTGTGGGAAGTTGATTCCTTCTTTTCTGGTTGCAGACAGAATGTCAGAGCCTGTCAGAGTGTGAGAGCACTCAAAGGCAAGAGGAAGCAACACGAGTCACAGAGCTGCCTCATCAAATTCCCTCGCTCTCTTCTTTTATTCCCTCTCACTTCAATATTCTTTCATTCTCAGCTTATTCTGCGCAGACGAGACATGCACACACGCACACAAACACTTCCTATTCCTCTAATAAGGCAGGTGACGGGCGAAGACAGCCTGAGGTGTCAGACTCGGCATAAAGGTAATTACTGGCTGCTGTAGCTCCAGTCAGGCCCATCATATGACCTTAACAGTGACGGAGGAAGAACCGGAGTGTTGCTGTTCAATATTTTTCATGAAATAGTACAGGAGGAGTGTGTTTGTGTGTTTGTTTGTGTGTGTGAAGAAGCCTTCATAGAAGTTGGGTGATATGGAGTTCATTTGCAGCTCTGTCACTCCACACACTTATGAGAAAGCTGTTTTCCACGTGTGATGAGTTGGAAGCTATTTTTACATTCCCCTCCTTTTAGACAGCAGTTTGTCTTCGAAATGGGAACATGGAAGCGCTCCCTCGGGTGCAACTTCTAGCATATTCCAGGGTTAATTTAGCACCATTAGAAAAACCCTCCACACAGAAGGCCCACTGCGGGGTTAAAAAGCAGGTAGGCTTTTTAAATTGCTCATGCATAGAGGTGGAATGTAAGCATGTCGACTATGTTCACATTTACAGTTGCTAGTATGATAATATACATTGCTGTTGTCTTCTTAATTCTACCACTTTCAGGACTGTCTGTACAATGCAGCTGAGCAGAAAACGGATGAAATGAACACTGTACAAATAACCTTCATTATGTCACGCGTGGTCTCGTGTTGTAACAAGGAGAAAGACGAGGAAAGTGCATTTATTGCGAGTTTGTTCACTACAATCATTGCTTTTAAAGAGTCTTTGTCAGAAACATTAACAGCAAGCAGTAAAACCACATACGGTCCCCATGAGTCCTCGCACGGAGCGACAACCAGACTTTCTGCCGCAATTCTGGGCTGCAGTTGCCATGACGATAATACAGCAGTGTCACTTAAACAAGCCTGCCGATGGTGCCAGTGATGATGATGATGATGATGATGATGATGATGTTGACGACGACAAGAACGATGGAGGGGGGGTTTTGCGGACACAGACAGGTGAAAGGGGGACACAAGATCCCGTGACATTTCCTGAGACCCGGAGAGGAACCGTTCAGTCGGCGATGAAGTGTACGAACGTGACCGGGAAGGCTCCTCTTCTCATGGGATCGCCTTCGATGTGGCCCAGCTGTGGAGAGGGAAGACAGAGCGGAGAAATCAGAATCAGAGGACAATAATAGAAGCTACAACTCAGAATTCTTTAAGAGTTGCGTAATTTCACTAAAACAGAAAATAATTTGACTTCCTTCAACAACACAAGTCACTTAGAGCACAGACACGACACTAAAACACCACTAAACACAAGGGCTGGGTTTCAGTATTGATCAATATTAACGATATTGATCAAGTTACAAAATATTATCAATAATTAAATCACAACTTATAAGCCATGTATCAGTGAATGTGGGTACACTTGCACTAAAAATGATGTGACTGTCATTGCCTCTAATATAATATATACAGTTAGGAATGCATGTACTATTTGTAAAATGTGTAGATGAAGAAAAGCATTTATTGTAACACGGTGTGAAGTATAGAAATACATGATAGCTGAATATTTGTGGGGATAAAAATAAAACATTTTTAAAAGTCTTCAGGATAAAATCTGAGAATATCTTTCACATACTTGCAATTTTTTCCCCCTCTGCCAATGTCGCTGGCTTTTTATTTTCAGGCTTCTGATTGGCCAATATGGCTTTATGGTTAGGTTGGTTTAGCAGCATTCTAATTGTGTCTTTCCATTGTAATTTAACTACAGATTTTTTTAAAAAGTGCTTGTGCAAACTGGATTTTCTTAAAAACAAAGGAGGGAACACCCAGTCATAAAAAAATATTTGCGTATGTGTGAACGAGGTCTGAATCACAACGGACTTGAATTGGGAGATCAGTGCTAACATTCAGCCCTGCTAAGCACGACCTACCGGAGCACACAGAGTGGACTAGGAGAGGCTAAATCACAACTAACACCTTGATAATATTTAAAGTGACATGACCACATTATATTACCTTGGATGATTAAGAAGATAGTACTTATAATATCCATTTAAGTCATTTTAAACGTCTTCTATACCTGAAAATAAAAAGCTAGGACATGTTTCTGCATGTTTGGACAAGGCTTGGAGTGAAGCATGACAAGTAATTAAGGACATAAATACAGCATAATGAGCAGTTTGTTGATACTACGTAAACTAAAGCCACAGCAAAGTTAAAGCCCATGTTATAAACACTACTTCTACAAACACAAAAACATCCTTCTCTCATTTATTTTACTTCTCCCATGAAATGTTTTCATAGCCAAGAATTAAAATTGAAACTTAATAGTTTGAGTCATAACAGGCCCGTCATCCAACCAAAAGACAAATTTAACCTCCAACTAAACCGCAGTGACACTCACCACAGATGACTTCACCCCCCCTCTTTGCTCTCATTTACTGCGCTTTTATTTCGATATGTTTTAGACGGACAAAGAGTGATAACGCCGCTAAAAGCAGGACAGAGAGGAAGCACTGCGGGGACCTCGGGGACCTCGGAGGACTCCAGGGTCCTTGCGGGGACACAGAGAGAGAGTGACTAAATACGGTCATTTCTGCAGAGGTGGCTCGGAGGAAAACAAGTTGCAGCTGGTTGATGTTCACACAAGGGACTTCACAGACGAGGCAGCAGCAGGCGGAAAAAGAGGAGGGGGGGGGGGGGCATATCAGCCAGAGTGAGATCATGGCTTTTTGCTTGAGCCGCCATGGTTACGGAGTCGGCTGCGTCCATGGGAGCGGAGTGGGATGTGAGCTGGACTGGGAAGCGCTTTGTGCTTTAATCTGAGAGCATAATGCAAGCATCCAAAAATGCAAAAAAAAAAAAAGCCAAAAGAAAAAAAAACCCCCCACACATCCTGAAAACAGTGATTCTGCGGCATGAGAGATACTGACCCACCACTCCTGGTCCTCCTCTCCATCCACCACGATCACCTCGCCCTCAGAGAAGGTCAGCTCGTCTGGGTTGTCGGCTACACAGTTGTAGATGGCTTTCACTCGCTTTGGCCTCTGCTTCTGAGACAAGAGCAACATGCAAGTTTGAAAATGTCATGTCATGGGACGCAGTTTTGGTCCAGTCTGTCTTACACTGCCGGGGTGTTTGTCTATATTGGGAACAAAGTCCAAGTCACACTGAGAAGATGCAGATGGTGAAAGTCACTGTTGATTATCAGATAAAGCTCCTTGGAACATTTATGTGCATCCCTTCTGGTATTTTTTTCTTTTCAAAACTCCATTTTGGGAGTTTTTTTTTTCTTTTTCAAATTGCGGGTTTCCGAACAGAGTGTGTTCGCTAAATATATTAAACTCATTTTGGGCTTGTCATAAAGTTTGTTATCATTAGTCACCATAAAATAGAAGGAAGAATTCTTTATTGGCATTTAAAAATCATGCTTAATACAACATAGTAATATTAGATTTGTGCATGCAACCCACCATAAGAAGCAGTGAGAAGCCACTGCACAGTTAAGTGAGATTAAGTCCAGCTATACACGTTTTTTATGATGAGGGGAACCCCGGGGGAACCTAACCACTGAGCCATCACTCTGCCCGATAAGGATAAAGCACCAGCTTGTAAGAACATGGTGGAAACTCTATAAATACGTTTATTTTGGTCTAAACAAATAAATTTACTCAACTTTCTCAGTTTGTCTCCACTGTCTGCTTTTGTGTCTTCTGTGCTGCCTTGTGGGTTTTTTTTTTTTTGCAGCTCTGATCAAACTTTACATTGTAAAGTTAATTTCGGTTTGAATTATAAGATGGAAAAGTGGTTGAAAACTAGAGGTTATAAGCTCTTAACAACCACTGAACTGAACACTGAACTAAAAAAAACCAAGTTGTTATAATCCTTTGATTCTCTCCTAAGTGACCAACTAAAGGCAATGTCATTGCTATTCATAATTGTAGGTCAAATATTTTTTTTTGAATGAATTCCCTCTCACACCTTTAAAACTCTAAAAGAGAAAAAAACAGCTCCTCTACAGAAACTGAGATAGAAGCACTATGACCATCAGCGTTCAGGCAGGAAATTTACTGCATTAACAGACGCTGGAAACACTGAGACAACAGGTCAGCCTGCCTGCAGTGAACTGAGGAGAGCTGCTCCACACTAATAACAGAATAAACCATGACTCGGACAATCAGCAGCCAGTGATTCTGTGGGATAGTATGAATGAATAAGCACTTTACAATCAGCCATTTCTGAATGACAATGAGAGGAAGAACGGGGACTCACCGGGTAGGCCTTCCTCGGCATGGGGGCTGGAGGCAGGGACTGACCCATGGAGTTCTGGGGGCATCCTGGCACTTCCTTAGCTGGAACAGGAAGAGGAAATTATATCACAACGACAACAAAACTTAGCAAGTTTCCACAGAAGAAAACAGGACCTGACAGATAGGAGAACACGTTGAACGTACAGATTAAACAGAGTGGATGTTCACTGTTTTCTCACCTGGTCTCTCGATAGATTGTGTTCGATTTAAAGGTCCTCTGCTGAAGCTTTTATCATTGCTGTAAAACACAAGAAGAACAAAAAGAATGTGCTCTTATCGGCAAAGTAATCGTCACATTAAGACAAGAATCTAACAGAAAGAGCTGTCCAGCACTTTGAGACTCAACAGCTCTGTTACAGAGTTATTACAGCGCCATCAGCCCTGTGGGAGATAAAATAAAACAAAAGGGTGACTGTGGAGAAGAGTTATCGCTCGTCTGGCTCGGCGCAGAGCTTAGCCTGGAAGCTAATGAAGCAGCTAAACAGAAACCTTGTAGATTCATTCATTTTTAGGGAACAAACAGCAGGACACACAACCCCTGGAGTAGTGACAATGTTCCTGTGTGTGAAGGGAATTTTATAAATCTATTGTTTCAATTTACAGCTCCTGAAGCTGAAAAAAAACCATGAACACTGAATTCACAGTTGCAAAAACTGTAAAAAGTGCTGTTCTTACCCAGCAGGAGATTTAGGTGGCCCACCTCTGGACCCCACCGGTCCCTGGCCTGACTTAGACTGTATGCTCATTGCCTCCATCTTTGCCACAGGAGCAGGACCAAGACCTGAAACACACAGTCACACAGTTTGATTTCTTTTTGTTGAAAACTAAACACATCACTGGGCCTTAACCAGCAAACACAAAAAGCAATCACTGAGTGATTATTCGCATGCTAAACGATTAAATGCCTCCTAAAACTGGCTGGTCAGATTTTGGCTCATCATGTGGATGTAAAAATAAAAGAACTGGGAACGAGATAATAGCGTGCAGGCACTTTTTTTTTGTCTTTTTGTGTAGATAATCGCTTCCACATTTTTGAAACAGCATCAATATGTTTTTCCTAAATTTCGGCAGAAGTTATCAACCTTCCCTCTCCATGCAGAGTAACCCATTTTTGTAATGTGTTTGATATTAGCTTGTGCAAAAAAACTCAAATCAAACTCAGCACAAAGAAATTTACTTGTGTTTCTACAAAACATTTAAATGCGTCCTCACATGAACTCATTGAGTACACACTGCACTGTGCTCCACAGATATACACAGACTTACAACTTCAAATCCAAAACACCACAAGGAGTGACTGATAAGTTTGTGACCTCAGGTAGAAGGAGATGAGTCACACAGCACTGCCCGAGCACTGTCGACCTTCACACAGTCATTTCTTTCTGCCATGTTTGAAGTGACCATCCCACTTCTTTCCCCTGCTGTGAGAAGGGGCACCCTCCCCTCCTGTCCCCTCCGTGTCCTCACGAAGCTCCTTTAAAGGGCCCTTGTGATGGATGTAGCAGATGACTGCACAAAGGCTGATATGGTCCTTTTCCTCTGACAGTGCTGACTTGCAATTTTCAATTACCCGAAGCAGAATTATCACTCAAGTTCAGTTCAAACTTTCTCGATGATCAGTCGGAGTTGAAGTGCACATGCGTGTCAGAGCCGCACAACTCACCTCCTTCTACTTTCAGGCCAAGACCTTGTCAGTCATCTCTCATTATACTGACATGGCTTTACTATCTGCTTTAAGAAGAAAGAATTCATTGGGGTCCATACCTCCAGTTGAAGTAAGTCTCATGGGGGGGACAGGAGGGTGCATGTTGGGGGGGTCTGAGGATGACCTCTGCCGACCAACCAGGTCTAAAGAGCCGGGCTTCCAGCTGCTGGACCCTGAAGACTGACCGATCCCCCCCAGACCAGATAACTGGACTGAAAAAGAGAGCCAGAGAGAGAAAGACAGAGAGGGGTTATTAAAATGGAAAAAAGAGAGAGCTTTTAGTGCACTTTGACTGAAGCAGCGTCCACTTTAAAGTCTGTCCGTTTCCATGTGAGCGTAATTGAAAGCGACAGTTAATGGGGACAGGAAATGTGCAGAATGTTGGAACAGGGGGCTGTGGTGAGGAGAGGTGGGCAGCACAGCTGGTTGTTTCTCCTCCGGCTCTGCTGGCAGAACTCCAGACGGCCACTAATGCTATTAAAGACTGACTGAGGTGGACGAGTCACGAGCCGGCTGGCCTGTAACGCTATAATGAAGTCCTTTAGCAGCACAGAAACATAAGTCATCATTTAAGTTGTTTTGATTTTAACTGGATATATCACACAATTCTTAAGCACCTTTTTCATGACACCAAAGCTAATAGAACACATATTTTTAGCATAAAGATCATTTTGACTCCACATGGTAAAGAGGTCAGCAGCTCTCTGTAAAAGCTGCTAATCCATCTGTCTTCAATGTGACTTTTCCCTCCAGTACTTTGAGACATCTGTGGTATTGAAACAGGTCAAAAAGTCACTGACATCTGCATAGTAATTAAAATAAAGACCTTGGAAACCAGTGACACAGAGCCAAATGAGACTAGGTCCTCACAGACACTGTAGATCTAATTGGAGAGGTTCATCTAGGACATATTTTATAAATGTCTCCCCCCTGAGGCAGGCAAACAGGTCAGACTCAGGTCAGAGAGGTTATGTAGTTTGGCTTGATTGTGATTAAAATCTTCTCCATCAACGTTCATAAACTGATGAAGAGATATTCTCCAGTTCCCCTGAAAATGCTACTTTCTACATCTGCCTTGCTTACCTAGGTTCCTCGGGGGCAGGGGTGGAGCAGAGGTGGTGGCGGGCTGAGGCTGGTTGGTGTTGAGGATGGTGCCGTAGGTCTCGTTGTTGACCAGGTTGGGCATGAAGGCTCGCTGTTTTTCCTTGGCGAGGCCGGTGGCATCTCGGCCCGTTGAGCCCAGGCCGGTCTGCGGGTGGGAGTTGCTGCTCGGGGTGTAACAGCTGACCGGACGCTCGTCCCTGCGATGAGGGCTGGGCTGGAGGGGGGGGCAGCATTAGGTCAGAGGGTCAGTGTGGGTCAAAGGTAGGGTAGGCATGTAAGCACTTGAGAGACTTTTTGACTGTTGTCTGACTGGTTTTATTCTCATAACATCAGATCAGACTTGTTTTAAAAAAGCTGATTATTCAAGTAAAATGAGGCCAGTCACAAGTCTTTTGCAAATAAAATGATCTGCTACAGAATCTGCAGGCTATGAGTGCTGGAAGGTTGCTTTCAGGTGTCAGGTGAGTAACCAGCAGCTCTTAGCAGCTTCTAAGAGCTGCTGGTTACTCACACATTAGTGTTTTAATCACTTCATGTGGATGTTTACTATTCTCAGGGTAGAAAGAAGAGGAACTAGCCATGATTTTATCACAGAGGCATTTTCAATCAGGACATCAAGACTAAGGACGTTTTTTTCATTCTGGGCTACTGTAGAAACATGGTGGTGCAACATGACGGACTCTGTGGGAGAGGACCAGCTCCCTCTGTAGATATAAATGACTCATTCTATGGTAGTGAAAACATGATAATTCTTATTTTATTATTTTCTGGTGATTATACTCATGATACCTTTCAAAAAAATGATGACCATCATGTCTCCATGTCATCAGTCACTCCAGTAATTATCTCAAAATACAAACATTCTTTAATTTGACTGGCAAATTTGCCAAATTCCTGCTATATTTAGAGATAAAACACACACACCAAAAAAATATCACCACACTATACGCATTAAGCTTTCCTCTGCAGAAACAATGCTCTTCAAACAAACCACACTTGAACAATCCAATCTCTCTGCAAACACTTAATCAATGTTCAAAGGACTGTTTTTCCCCTCAACTGAGCCTCTAAGGGAATGCTCACTCACAAACAGATCTTACAAAAACTGTATTTTGCCAAACTGAAAAGAACACTACTAGTTCTGCTATAAAATTTAAGAAGTCACCAAAGACAATGCAGTTAGTGAAAATAAAAAGGGCTCAGTATTTTCAGGCAGAAATCACCACAAAAACACACTAAGAATGCTGTGGGAACGCTCAATCTGTGAGAGCAGAGATTAAAAAGTACAAAATGAGTAATGAATTCAGCTTTTTGTCATTTTGAAGTACAACTTATTTTCTTTATCAATAACAAAACAAAAGAAAATGTCAGTTCACAGAGACTCTTGGAGGCTTTTTTGACCGTTTTTAAGAGTTTGTCTGTCAGCTATTATGGTTTTTTTTTGCAACACTACAGTTATTTTCTCACTTATCTGAGATAAATTTTTTTAAAACTTTTCCTCTGCATACAAAAGTGTGTCTTACCTTCTCATCCAGGTCTTCATCACTTTCATCCAAGTCTTCGTGCTGCAGGCACCATTCATATTCAACATGGACGTGGGCGTTGAACTTCCCTGCCAGCGCTTGGTTCAACTGTACACACAAACAAATCCACACACATACAAACAGCCGTGACTGACAGCTCTTACATGTTTTCAGGAAGCAATATGTTTGCAGGCACAAGCCAAAAACTAAACACAGTGAGCTCACCAGCTCCTCACACTGTAGGTGTTTGAGCCTGCGAGCGATATCCAGCGGTGTTTCCCCGGCCTCATTAGCTAGAAAGGAAAACAACAGAATCATATAATCACTGTTGTATCCAAACGCCACATGAACACAAACACACAGCCTGTTTTCTTTCCTCCTATTTTCACTGTGACATGAGAAATGTGCAATTAGACTGTTTCCCACACTGAACAACTCTCTGGTTTCTCTCTGGCCTCCTCCTCTCTGTATCTATTATCTGGCTGTTTTTGCTGAGATTAATGTTGTGAGAAAGAGTTGCTAAGGTCTGTTGGCAAAGCCCGCACCTCTGGGAACCAGATCTGAAAGACTTGCACCACGTGGTGTGTGTGTGTGTGTGTGTGTGTAAGTGAAAGAGGATAAGAAGTAGTAAAAGAAAACATCTGAATGAGACTGTGATAGAACGAGCAGGCATATAATTTAATAAGTAAATCACTAAGTGAAATACTAAATGAATGTAGCAGATGAGTGAATTGAAGCAATTTTCTGGAAACAGACCAAAATGATGCAAGCTTTCACACTTGAATTAAGTATCTGAGATCTTATCATCTTGAAATGTGTAAATCAACATTAAAATTGGCTGAATTATCCTGCTGTATCAGATAGTTTTCACTTTTTTTGAGAAAAGACAAACATCAAAATCCTGAATAAAATGACCTAACAGAGACAGACAGAGAAAAGGAGGAGGAAACAGATGGACAGTGAACGCACCACAGCCATCCTGTTAGCTGCTGGTGTTTTTCCTTACCAATCTCTATGGAGGCCTTCCCCCGCAGCAGCAGTTTCAGACATTCGCTGTTGTCGGTCAAGCAGCAATAGTGCAACGCTGTGCTGCCTTTTACTGTCTGCTTATCCAAATTCAAACTGCCAAGGGACACACAGGAGACAAAAGATGATATTTTGCACATGTATAATGTGTAAAATAATTACACAATTTTTTTGTGTTTTCAAAATAGGAGAAAATAGAAAACACAGCACTACAAAGGAAAAAGAAAGAAAGAAAATAAAATAATAAGCAAATATCTCCAATCTTAAGACAGAAAAAAAGGAAAAAATTGGACTTTTAAATGAGAGTTTCAGAGGCATAATTCCTGCAGTTTTTGTCAAAATTTGACAAGTGGTGTGTTTATGTTTGTGTTTTCAATGTTTGCTGAACAGTTACACGGAAAGCTACAACTCCTTCCGACACATTTATTCTGTGACTGATAAACAAGTGAAGTGCTGAATGTTGTTGTTCTCTGTTGTTTTCTTGCTTTATGTACCTGTTCTGAGTGAGGAAGTCGACAATGTGAAGAGACGTTCTATCCACCAATCTGACTGCAAGATGAAGAGCCGTCTCCCCTTGTTCCTGTAATAAAAAGAGAAAACATTTGCATAGTGTTTGTATAACTACCGTGGCAAAACAAAGGTTTTCTGGAGAATCTTGTAAGAAAGTGCAAGAAGGATGCAACACGTTAAGAGAGGAATTAAAAGTCAAACTCCTAGTGAAACAGCTACTGAGATAAAGTTTCAGAGTCACCCGTGAAGGACAAACTGGGTTTCAGACATCACAGAGGTTCGTTATGTTGTGTACTGACGTGTCCGTTGGCCAGAGGGATGGGCTCCATGAGGTCGACTCCCTCTGCGTAGACCTGAATGAGGGAGAAGATGTCCCGGGCCTTCACCGCGTCACACAACGTGTGCAGTCGAGACGTTGCATCAGGACACTTTTTCCTGGCGAAACGTTTCTCTGTGTACTTGGCGGTAATGAAGTCTTTCCTCGCCTGCCTGGTGAAACGATGTGAGGAGGAAGCCATTCAGTTACAGCTGCAACATTTGTGGTTTCAGTGTGAATGGATGCAATTGTGCATCAACAACACCGGGGTTAACAGGTCAGTAAACACAATCATTTTCATTTTTGTGATCCACTGATTAACATTTTAGTGCCTGGTGGAGTTTTGTAGTTTTTTTTTTGTTTGTTTGTTTACTACAACAACATTAAAGTAAAATAGAGTCTACACAATTAAATTAATACATTAACATGTCTCTTGGACATTAAACACAACTCCTAAAAAATATTCCTTAATGTTGTGTCTTTAAGTCGTTTGTGATTTCGAAGATTTTAGTAGGAGATGTGACAGATCTGAAGAGCTGTGCAAAGAACGTCAGTGATGAAATCATCAGATCAATTTACAAATTTATTAAAATTTTAAACCTAAAATATCAGGTGCAAAAATCTAATGATAAGTGAGTAATGCATCAGCCTTCAAGCATTCATTGCAGCCCATTGTCATTATGTTTTAACCCTTTTAACCCCTAGCACACTGCTGGATAAAATGCGCAATTATGTCACAGTGAAGGTGTCACCAGTTGTTGGTCGGCTCTGGTGGAGTGTAATGTGATACAAGTGAGGAGAGAGGTGAAGAAAAGGGCCATGGGGGAGAGACGGAGTGTGGAGGAGAGACGTTAAAGGGGTGACTTACATGTCACTGGCCGGGTTGGGTTTCACCACATTTTCAGCACTTAAACAAGCCTCCATGATTTCATTAAAGCCTGCATTCCCCACATTCTTGGCCAGCTGTGGAGCAGATACACACACACACACACACACACACACACACACACACACACATATTAAAACCAGTCACACTGTTTTCTCCACCACATGCTTTAATTCAAGTGATTGTCTTTACCAGTTAAACTCACACCTCCATCAGGATGAGGTACAGATTTTAAACTGTGTGCACGGTTTTAAATACAGAGTGCGACGCCTGTCTGTGACCAACATGGCTGGCGTCTTAACACTGACGAAAGCAATCATGACTGAAGGCGTTTAATCCCACAGGCGGTAAATCTCTACACCAAACAGCGATTAGAAAAGCCAAAAAAATCTCTGCTATTCTGAACGCATACACTTTCAGAGGTCGTGGAGGAGAGAAGAAATGAGGCCTGGGAGGATGCTTCTCTCCCTTTCATCCTTCTTTCCCTTACCTCATCCTTCTTCCTTGTTCTATCTACTCCCCCCACCTCCCCACACCCCCTTCAGTTTTCTCCTGCCAAAAAATTATCAGTGCAACAGGATGATTCAAACTGCGACACACAAACTGGAAATGTGAGGTGAATCACAGGGAGGACAGATGCCAGCGGTGATTTACCAAGAGCTCTGAGGTGCTTAGTACATCCAGAGTGAGGGACTGGATCCTGGAGTAGTGGACTCCCAGCTCCCTGTGGATCCCTGAACATTCGATACAGGTGAGGATGCCCAGGTTGGTGGACAGCCAGGTGGGATCTGAGCGAGAGAACAGGGAGAGTCAAGATAATGGAGAGAAGAGGAGGCAAAATGACAAACTGGGGAAAAGAGAGGGGACGAAAATGGGTGACGAGCTCTCCTTGGGCGAAAAACTGCTAAAGCAAAAGTTATTTCTGCAGCACGTGAGCCAACTTTGAAGTGTCCTTGTGGAAAGCTGCGAGCTCTAGAAATTTAATAGCTGCCTGAGGGGCTTTTTTGCTATCTAACAGCACACAATGTCAGAGGAAAGTGACCAAACTGAACTGTGGCTAAGTCTGACCTAGATTCCCTGTGTATGTGTGGATGTACTGTATGTGGAGGACATGAACAGTATGTAGAGATACGTAAATGTCTGCAGGAGGAAATTTCATGGGATTTAAAACACACCGATCTCAAAGTCGGGCCCCAATATCTCCACTAATGCAGAGGATTCTGTCTGTGAGAGTTTTAGCATTTTGTGAGTCAAGGTCTCACCCTATAAAGCTCATACCAGTGGTTTTACATGCTTAAGCTCCCAGCTATGCATATGCATCACTGATAACATTGTGTAAAAGCATAGCGAACATTTTTTAGGCTTACTTTTCAGACAGTAAATTTCTGTTTACTTATTTTAGAGTCTTAAATTGTGCTTCAGAGTGCAGAGCTGATTCGTTAGGAAACTAAGATTGAATTTCAAGGATTTCCTCTGATTTTAAAGTCAGCATTTCTTTAGAATATGTAGCTCTTTACCAGGGATTCCCCAGGATTTTCTCACCATAAATACAATTATGTTTTAACCACTGAACCATGGATAATTACTGTAAAATCCTGACTGATCCTGTCCCTATGTTGGAGATTTGAATAATTAATGAATAATTTGCATAAAATGCATACAGTACTTGGAAAACCACCTATTGCTCCAGCTGCTGTGTGACAACCACGGGTATATTTTATTAACTCAAAGGTCAGAATCCGACAAAAGAGCATCATCACTAACCAAAACCTCAGATTACCATGCAGTGATCTGACCGCCACAGACTCTATTTGAATCTCATTAAAAGTTGTACTTTAATTTTCCATGTGGTCTGCACACAAAATCTGCAAGAAAAATTGAAGTTAAACTTAATGTATATGAAGCCTTGTCACCTAAAACAACTCAAGCCAAGCAAACTGTGGCAGTGGTATTACTGAAGTACTGCATCCTAAGATCACAACAAAACTATGATTTTATGCCATGGTGTTATCAGGGTTAGAGAGGAACATCATTTTAGTATATGAACACACAAAAACCTGGGTGCATGTTAAAAATTCTAGGTTCCTAGACTAATTTCTCCAAGGTGCAAATTTTGTCGGAGCAAAATGGTCTCGATTCATAATATTCAATAGTGACCAGTACCTTTTGAAAAGCATCCTTTGTGTTGTATTAAGAAATTGTAAGTTTTTTTTAAAAATTTGACTATGTATTCAGCTCTGAAATAGAATAAAAAGAGGTGCATGCTTTTTTCGTAAGAAGATCATGAGAAATTTGGATATTTCTTTATAGGTAACTCAATAAACTTCTGATATCCCAAATTTTAAACAGTTTCTACTCATAGCTGCATTATCATGCAATAATGATGTAACTAGAACAAAACATAAACAGAAAAAAATGAATTCTCATGTTTGGATTACTCATGTCATACCAACTGAATTTCAAACTACAGGAAAAAAAACATGATCACCAAATGTTCCATGGAAGATAGAAAAACTGTGATATGCTTTGGAAAAAAGAAAACCAAAATCCACTGGTGGGATAATTTTAGTCCACAACAAGAATTTTAAGATCATAAGACTATGTTTCAATGCTGTGCTGTCAATCATTTCAGGTGAGGGGTTCTCCCGTCTATCTGTGTCACTCACTCGGTGCTCCACAGTCACAGCAGACGTCGTTTCCCGTCATCCTCTTGACCTCTCCTAGGATCGCCTTGGTCAACTCCTGCACGATGTTGTTCTCACCGACATGCTGGTCCCCTTTAAAGGCCTGATTCAACGCCTCCTCCTTACTGTTCTGCAGCACCGAGATCCAGCTGGAGGAGACGGGAGGGGCATGTACAGGAGAAGTGAGTCGGACAGATGAAAATGATAATAATGACGGAGGAAAAGGAGAGGCAGGTTGAGAGGTGGAGATAAAGGCAGCCGAGACAGAGAGTTATGTGAAGATAAATGGAGGAAGTTAAAAAGGGGAGAAGATGGGAGTAAAAGGCAGGAGGTGGGAGGTAAAGACGAGGCCAAGCGTCTGACTGGGTGTGAGGTGGGAAGTGTGTGGAAAGTGACCGGGGTGGTAAACAGGATGCACTTAGCACAAGACTCAACACACACACACACAAAGGGGAGGAAGTACAAGGCACTTACATCTGACAGTCCTGGTCGTCCTCGGCCTGAAAGTGATAAGTTCTGTCGTCTGAAACAAAAGAGGAATGACACGACAGAAAAGAGAAGGAGAGAGAGGAGAGAGCATGAATCACAGAGCAGTGAAGATGGTGTTAAAAAAAAAACGACAGGTCAGACTGAAGGTTAAACTTTTGAACAGACAACAACAAAAACTCCTTTAACTCTTATTTCTGTCTGTGATGAGAAGCAACCAGGGAGCCTGTGAACTATTTATACACCACAGTATCCAAAGCAACTTAAACTATGTCATGTCTCCAGTGGCTGAAGATCAGCCTCTCAAGCTCAATGCCAGTATCTCTCATGTGGAAAAACTGACCGAAAACGAAATGAATGTGAACTATAATGTCTGTTGCGTGTCACCCCCCTTCTGTCTCTCTCCCCCTGATCACTTCCTGTCTCCTCTCTAGTGTCAACAAAGAAAATGAAAAAGGCTTTAAATTCCCCGAAATGCTTGAATGTTATTCGCTGCATCCAACAGAGAAAAGACAAAGTCTGTAATGGGCTGTTTATTCCAAATAAACAGTTCAGTGTGTGCTGTAAGTATGCAGACTGACTTAAAAGTGCTGCTAATTTAGTTTATATGACACAAATTGACTACTCGGAAAGAATAAACAAACACAAACACTTATTTTCATTATTAATGGATTTGGAGATATTTGAAAAGAACTTTTGCTTGCAACAACATCATTTGAAGTCGACGCCGCTGCATAACGAATCCTGACCTGCTGCTTCCTGATTGCATGGAGCTAATTAAGACGAGGCATTTGAGTGCAACACAAAAAGATTTGGGAAAGAAAATAAGGGAAATGGAAGTGGTTAACAGACAAAAATGAGGAAGATGACACATAAAGTGAAAGTAAGGTTGAACTTACGGGATATGAGGTCAAAGCTTCTTTTCTCTTCAGGATTGTGTTTCACCTGGCAGGTGAGCAGGTTGAGTTTAGCCGGCGGCCGGTTAGCCTGCATGAGAGAAAGAAAGGGAGGGTTACAACAACAACATCATAAATGTGCGAGAGTGTTGTGTTTAACTATATCCGACTGCCGAAACATCTGATAAGCTGCTGCGTGTGAGATGAACAGTGATGGTGAGAGGAGCAGACTGAGCTGAGTCTTTTATGGGAGCAAACAGAGTTGAGGAACCTGCGTTGAGGCAGCGCTGTGAGAGGAATGTTAACTCCTGAATTCTGCCTCTGCTCTCTGCTGCTCTGTTAATATATTCATGGTTAATGGTTGAAGATAATGACCGGCTGGGGAGACGGCCTGCAGCCGGAGAACTGACACTGAAGGGTGTGAGAACAGTGAAAGTAAATGAAGCATTTGTGGAGGTCTGTTCCCATTTGTACGCATTCGTTTTAATCAGGACAAACACATTGATCGAGTTTTGAGTTAAGCTGTTTGTTTCAGAGCTCAGACGCTAAAAAGGTTGCTGTTGTTTACTCACCGTGCCGTGTGAGATGGTGAGGTATCCGTTCTTTGCTGTGCACTTTCTCTTCTGCCACACTTTCCTTAATCTGTGACACACAGAGGACATAGATTAGTACATCATATCCACAGTGAAAACTGGCACTCAGAAAATAATTATTAAGATCATGTTACTCATGAGCTGGGATCCATAAGTTAAGCAGTGTATTGTCAATAAATGGATGAGTTGATCTAAAAGCATGTGTGTCTGTCATGTATGTTAATAGAGCTGTAAAAGTTTTGCTAATTATTTAGTTGTTTAAGTCATTTTTACGGCAAAAACACCAAATATTCTCTGTTTTCAATCAGCAAGTTAATCTGTATTCAAACCTTTTACTTTCAAGTATAAGGAAAAATTCTTATCTTTATGTATTTATCACAAATATAAAGTTTCACTCCTACAACTATTATGTTCAATAAACTAGTACTTCTTTCACGTACAGTACCACATCAATCTATTAGAGTAAATTTTTTTTACTCACCCATCACTTTTCTTGTAAAGGTACCCGCTGCGCTCGGTGCCGTGCTCCTTGTTGCCCTGCGGCTGGTGCAGGCTGTAGGTGGTGCTCTGCCGCACCTGTGACTCCTGGAAAAACACACATGCAAACCACAAGATTAACACCTGAGCATTTACATAAAAAATATATTTAAAAAAAGGAGGCACTTCAAATAGGATTTGCAAATTCACATTGCAGTAAATGGGAGCCACTGAAGCATTAAATGGATCTGATATACGATTTGCACTCTGCTGCTGGATCTCCTCTGAGAATTTCAATGCAAGTAAAGAAAACATTTTTTCTTTATCAGTCAAGTGTTTGTGTTGTGTTAAGTCATCAAAGTGCCATTTGGAGGTATTGTCACAGTGAGCAGTGATACAGCGAAGGTAAACAGAGCAGTACAGTCAAGAGAGTAAGATCTCTGACCTATTAAACCATTAAACTGAGGAAGCAGAAGCAAACAGAGGAAACCATTCAGAAATAAACTCAGCTGAAGTGCATATACCTGTGAACAGTTCAGAAACTTTAAATCATAGAGAGAATTTCCACCAAGATGTCTGGATGCAGGATTTTTTCACATTTTGAAAGAAGGACTAAAGCAACACAGTCCTCACAGCAAAGGCTGACTGTCATCAAGGAAACTTGTGCTGAGTAAAGAAGCCTTCACTTGCATTGCATTGCACTGTAAACCAGGAAGTAGAAAAACAAACCAAAAAAAAAACTTTGATTTGACCACATGTTACCTCCAAAATGGCAGCTAAACCCAAAATGCACCTTGGTTAATGCAAATTAAGCTTAATCCTTCAAATCTGAAGGAGAGACTTTTAACAAATATGTCCTCAAACAGATTAAATGTAACTTGATTTATCTTTCTGACATTCAGGCTGCACTGCACTGTGGCAACAACAAGGACGAAACAAAGGCCAGATTGGTGTAAAAGTGATGTAATTTCCTGTGCTTCCTTTCAGGAAACACTACGGGAAACAGGGAGGACGACTTCAGACAGGGGGCGTGTTGACGAGTCAGTCATGATTTCACTGCTGTGTGCTGTTATCAGCAGACACACACACACAGTCAACAGGATAATCTGGAAAGAGCGGGAATGCAGCTCCAGCTCTTCTCGGTAAAAACTAATTCCAAAATAAAAAAGCACAACTTAAAAAAAAATTAAAGCACAGACACATGACAGTTTCATATTGGGTAAAATAAATCTGCTGTTGGAAAACAAATCACTAATGTAGCAACTAAAACTGAAGCAGCACCACAATGAAAACAGGATGCAAACAACCACAGAATAAAATCCACTTACTCTCCTAGACTTGTTTCACAACAGACGGAGGCAGAGAAGGAAAGAAAAAAAAGATCTTCAGATGAGACCAGAAACATATCATATAGTTTGCTAAGCACAGGTCTGGGGTCAGTAATGTATCACCATTCTTTCAGGGTGCCGGGAAAATGGAAACCATCAATGTATCCACCCCCAACCCTGATTGAGGCTTATTTCAGTATGAACCTTGTTAAGTATAAGAGGTTCAGGACTGTTTATTTCAAATACAACCAGATTTTAAAGGCAGATTTATAGAAATTTCAGAGATTAAAATGAGATACTCAAATGATGTGTTTGTGTTACCTCCTTCTGCTCCACCTGTAGCGCTGACTTGAGCACGTCTCTTAACTGAGTCAGCTGTTTCCTCTCCTCATCCTGCACCTGCTTTATCTGTTGAAAAGGAAAGATGGAGAAAAGGACACAGTGTTACATTGTGAGGATGCATATAAAACAGAAACGTCAGAGTCAGGTGAAGGAAAGAAAACACAGGAGCTGCTTGTCTCCTCACCGTGTGCAGATCTGTGGCCAGTTTTTCTATGGAAGGTTTCAGGTTGTCCACAGCTTTAAGACCATCCTGGAAGAAACTGAACAAGAAGCACAAAAATAAAACAGGGTATGAACACATTCGCATCACAGAAATCTAAAATAGGTTTGCATTTATATGTGAATGACCTAAACTGTATTACTGACACATTTCAGGTCACACGACAACATTAAATAATCGCACAACTGTAAAATGACTAGTTAAACCAAAAACTAAAGCAGTGTGAACTTGTACAAGATAAGTATGACTCACTTGCACTGTGCATGGAAGTACTTGATGAGGTTCTGCAGCAGATCGACCCCCTTCTTGATTTTGATCTCGTTCACTTTGAGGAGATACTGTAAACGTATTGAATACAGATCCAGTGAAACCGGTTGAGTCTGAGTTCAGGCAACTCGAGCTTCATATCAAACTTGCATACTGCTTTCATCTTATATCTTGACACTTTGAAGTAAAAGTTTTCATATTGCAAGTAAAGTTTTATTCAAGGTGTAAAAAAAGAGCAGAGGAGGTGCAGAAAGCACAGACATAATAAAGTAATCTCAGATTTGTATCCCAAAAGACTTTCTCTGTTTTGTGTCATGCAAGCTTAAAAGGGTGAACTCTCCCTTTAAATTTCTTATTAAGTGAGCATATTTCAACGACATGATTAAACAGTGTCAGCCAGTCAGACCCAGTCATTAGTCTAAACTGACCTCACACATCTGCAGCTGGAAGAATCTCCTCTCCTTCTCCATCTCCTCAGCTATTTCTGCCCCGCTGATTTCCGTCCTGATCATCCCGTGCTGCCTCGCATGCTCCTTCTTCTCCTTCTCTATCTTGGTTCTGGCGGGAGGTGATATCACAGGGGTCAAAGAGCACTCAGCACACCCATGACAGCAAGGTAAACACATAAAAAGCTTGGTATTGTGCAAGATCAGCCCTGCTACTTTCTGATAGATAAGGGTTAAGAGGCTGTGTGCCTGAGTGTGTGCTGTAGTTTCTACTAGTTAAATGGTTATGGATCGGAAACTGTTAGTTATAGCTTTGAGGTTAGAAATGAGTGAGATGTAACAGTCCATTAAGAGCGTCAGTGTAGGTTCATCCAAGCTGGAGAAAGTAATGTCAGTGGAGGATTCTTGAAATTTGTGTTCTCTTATTGAGATGTATCAGGTCTTCAACAGGGTTTAACACTGCAGTTTCCTTTCAAACGACAGAAGTAAAGAAGCCATTCAGATGCACATCAGACAGTCAGTATGTATTTTATAATGCTGCATTTCCAGATGCACACAGACTATTTTTGTGGAGGAGAAACAGCTGGCTGATTGCACTGATTCTGCTGAAAGGAGTAAAAAAAACAAAACAAAACAAAATAAAAAAAACAAAACAATCGGTGTTGTTTGAATTTCTCTTAGAAATGAGAGGGAAGAGAGGGGTTAAACTGCACAAGGCTCATTAGTGCTTTTAGAGGGCGTCAACTTTTAACATCATTACCATAAAGGCTGTTTACACTTGTTGTTTTTCTCCAATGATAGCAATTAAGTCCAGCACATAAGCAGAGGAAATTAGAAAGCAGATGTCAGCCAGTGGGACTTATTTTAATTCAGCAGAGCTCATTCACTGAGTCACACTGTCTTTGATAACATAAGTTCAGATCCCAATGAGGGGAATCTATTTTGATAAATTACTGAGTTATGGAAATGTGTAGTTGTTATTATGTAGTAATGATTAAGGTTAGATATGGGTTTAGTCTTTTTAAAGGTCAGGGATAAGGTCTGACAGTCCACATTCAGGGCTGATTTTACACATAGACCATAAACTGTGCATACAGTATCTGGAACAGGCAAACAGGCAAACAGGAAAACACACCACACACGGGAGGGGAAGCATCAATTCATGCAAGAGGGCATTCTTTTCCATATGCTGTTGTTTTTCCGACAGCATATTCCATACAGAAAGGATGCAGCGGATTGTTCGCTCTGAGACGGGACGAGTGTGTCGGGCTCTGCTGGCTGTTTGAGAGCTCATTCAGCCTGGTTCATGTGCATCAAGACAGACTTCACGGCCTCACATTCAACAGTGCAACTCGTTTAACCTGCAGCTAAGCTCAGCGTAATTTACAAAACAAATGAAGACCAAAGGCCAAAACTCAAATTTACAGAGGGAAAGATCGCAGTGGTGGGACAGCATGAGACTGTACCGTCTTTTTAAACAGCCTGTTATCACACAAAGTTACCAAAAATGAAATACTTTTACTAGAGATGCACAACACAGATTTTTAAGCTAATAACTAACAGTTTGAGACCTTTTGTGGCAGATTATAATAAGAAAACTAATATTTTCACATTTTTAAAATTGCGACCATTTCTGAACACCTGAGGGTGCGAAGATGGATGATTTAATGCTCCATTGCTCTGACCAAACCAAATCTGAAATCGCTGTTACAAATAACACAAACTGTTCTTTTAAATGTCTTTTGAGAATTTCACCTAGGCATTAAATTAAATAAGATCTATATTAAATTCAGTGCTTTGGCAGATATATGTCAATGTGTGAAATACTCAATACAAAAATAAAAAGCATATCTAAAACCACAAAGCACATGACCTCTTATGAAAGCAATATGGTTTTGCACTATCACCTCTTTTTATCAGTTGTAAATACATTATCTGAACAATACATAATAATTCAATTTTCCTATTTTCAGCCTATAATTTAATTAGTACTGCTTGTATATCACATCCCTTACTCTGACATTTTGGAAAATGCCATACTTTCTTTCTTGCTGAGACTTAGATAAGAAACAAAACTTATCTCTCTTAAACTTTTGGTTGTAATTTGGGGAATTTTTAAGGTCAGTCAATGGTTTATGTGTCATTGTGTGTCTCTTTCTACTTCTTTTATGTTTTTTAAAAGTCTGTAAACTCTTTTAAAGCACTTTTTGAATTTCAGATGTGTTTGCAGGTGGACACTAGCCATAACCCAAGTACACAATTAGAAAAGGAGTTTTATATGAACTTTTCTTAACCGTAAACCTGAGTAGAAAAGAAAGGACCTTTCACATGTTTACAAAGGCTGTGAAGCTTTGACTTGGGGTTTGTTTGATGACAATGACTTTAATTTTTGTCGTAAATTCACCATTTTGCCAGACTGAACAAGCCAAATTAGATTTCATTAGGACAACACACTGCCAGCCTCTGTCAACACATGAATCTTAAGCCCTGACAGCATTACAGCATCATCAGCGCTGCAGCTTATAGAGAGACACATGTTAGCCAGTCTGTGTGGCTGCCAGCCAAACTGACAGTTGCTCAACTGATGGTTGGACTGAGAATCCGTTCACTTTCAATCCGGTCAGTTCAGGGAGTGAATAATAAAACAGGAAACAAAGATACAGATACTCTGAGTTCTTGTAGAAGCACGTCATTCTGCATTTGAATGAATGACAAATGGTCTGATTTTTAGTAATTATATTACACTTCCTGAATCGACAGCATTCAAAGTGAGAAAACTCCCGACCTGGTGACTGAAAACAGGATTCAAACTCAGGTGTCAGATGGTAAAAAGAGCTTGCAAACCAAACCGGGGGACAAGAGATCAATGCTGCATGACGACCAAACTAGATCATCTCTGTGTCTGAGGATATGAAAACAGCCTGTTACTGAAGGCAGACAGCAGAGAGATCAAAGACGACCAGAGGATCACTGATAAAGAGGAGCGGCAGGATATGTTGGGGTGTTTGGGTGGTTTCCAATCAGGCAGAAAATTGAACTCTATTGATGACCTTTGTTTGCCATCAATAGAGTCAAATCATAAAAATAAGTTAGGACAGTCAGGGAAAGTCACATAGCATCCGGCTGAAACTCTCGATGTCAGTACAAAGCCCGTACTGTCTGATCGAAACGGTTTGGAGAGGAGATGTATTACCCTTTCAGTAAAGAATGTCCTTTGCAGCTTGTAAAATACGTGAAAGTGCTATAAAAAGTCAAGTGTTGTTTTGCATGCACAATCACAGTGGTGTGTCAGAGGAAATGGTGTGAAGGTGGAGAGGTGATGAAGAGGGCTGGTTATTCACGTTATCAGGGATGTGTTGACAGATAATCACAGGGGGAGGTTAGAGGGGGGAGAGCGGTTAGTTGAGACACATACATACACACAGCACATTTCAATTTTAACATACTAACTGACACAAATGTGGCTTTAAATCAGCAAGTTAAGACTCGTTTGAGCAGATGAGGTAAGAAATTTTAAGAAATGGGTGTGTGATCACATGGTCTTAAGCACCTGTGTTTCAGAATGCTGCAAAATTTTAAGGGATTAACAAACAAACAATTAAATATTTGGTTCTATTTGTGGAAATTGAATGAAAATTGGTTCAGTATACATGGAAGGAAACTTACACTTTCGTTTCATAGTCTTTCCAGGCTTTGTCAAATGGCTTTTTCAGATCCTGTAAAATAAAACACAAATTGTTGATGCAAATTAGTAAGGACTGTAGTCACTTAATTAATTCATTGTGTTTATTGTTATTCATATAAATGCAAAGTAAAAGACATTTGGTTTTTCTGGGGCCAATTTGTGCTCTGAAAACCGGTGTCAGGAATTTGTCAGCATTTACTGACATTTTAGAGACCAAACAGTCACATGTAGGAATAGTTGGACATTGTAGGAAATATATTCATTGTCTTGCCATGAATTAGATGGGGAGTTTGATTCCTCTGTCATGTCTGTCATGACATAGAAAAAAATGAAGCTTAAGACGGCAGCTGACTAGCTTAGCTTATCACAGAGACTGGAAACAATTAGCTTAGCTCTGTCCAAAATCCTCACAGTATTAAAACTACAATTTATGGTTTTATGAGAGATTATTTGGCAGACTGTATCTAAGCTGGGCTCAGTGACTTTGTGAGCTTTACAGTTGCTCGTAAGTGAATTTTGTTATCTTACGACAGAACCACGCCAGCTGTTTTCACCTTTTTCCAGTGTTTGGGCCAAGCTAAGATAACTTCATACAGTATGAACTAACAGACACACGAATGGTACCGACTGCCAAATCTATTTCTTGAAAAGTACCAATACTAATACTAATTCTATAATTGAAAAAGATCAATAAATGAGAAAAATAATCTTGATCAGTGACATAGAAAAGTTGTAATTTACAATTTATGATGCTGAAGGCTGCACACAGGACTGTGCACACACACACTATCCACAGGGCCCAGGAATCACCAAGGTGTCACCATTATCATCATCACTGTCAACGCTTACGAACTGTCACATGCTTGAACAAATACTTTCCGTTCTTACTCACTAACGAACCATGTGTCTGTGTGTGTGTGTTCATGTGTGTGCATGTATGCATGCAGGTGTGTGCTTCATCCCGTTGTGAATCAGTAAGCTGAATCATCCTCCTCGCAGATGCAGCTGTCTCAGCAGGGAGCTGAGCGTAAGTCACCGTGGAGGGTTTTTGGGAAAGCAGAGGCACAGAGTGACTGTCGCTGGCTTCTGTATCACAATTCCTCTGGTAGCACATCGACAGCAGGCAACACTGATTTCTCATTGTCATGGGTGTTTGCTTTCAACAGCTGCTTGAGCAAACGCTTGATTGAACAACAAACCTAACACTGCTGTGTTGATTAAACAGCGATTAGGACAAACAAAAGCAGACATTACTGAGTGCAATTGGCCACGACAAAAAAAAAAAACAAAACAATTCGACAAAATGAATCGTTGGCTTATACCAGAGGCAGAATGCCAGGATAGTCGACTCAACAGCATGCAACAATTTAACAAACAGTCAAAAGAATTATGTAACATTTAACTCAAATGTTCCCTTTGTAATTAAATACCATAAACAGCAAGCAGCTGCTGAATCATGGCATTAAAGGCTTTAAGCCAAGAAAAATTCAAACTCACTCTAACATTTAACACATAGGCAGCTAACTGAGCATTTCTGTGCATGAAAGAAAGCACACATATTTCTTCTCGCCTGGACGGACAGCTTATGGCTTTAGTGCATTGTTAGAGCTCCAGAGAGGACCGTGATCCCACTGTTGACCTCCACTTCAACAGCAGAGGAGTGGCAGGCTCAACCTCTCGGGCCACAGGATCACAGTCTGGTTCACTCAGCCGGGCCAAGGAGCACTCAGCCATTCAACTGACCAGCTCGAGGTCAGAAACCACCAGAGGAAAGGGAGCATAAAAGACCATAAAACTATAAAAGAAGCTGACTACCAAAGAGAAAGAACGAGGCTGCAACGGAAAAAAAAAATCAAAGCAACGGAGGAAACTGCTAAAAGAACGAACTGTGGGTCAAGAGAGAGCCAGAAAACAAAGAGATGGTGAGCGGAAGGAAATGTCAGAACCAGAGAGAGCAGAAAAATGGTAACAATGGCTAAAAATACCAAATCCGGGCATGGCTAGGCAGGAGATGGCAGAGCTAAACAGGCCAAGGCACAGGGCGAAAAAACTCCCTGAGAGAGCAGCGAGCTCTTAGCACCCTCATTCCCTGCCTGACTGAATCCAAAGGACGGAGGAGGAATGTCATGCCCTTGACAAGGGCCTCATGAGCAAACTTATCACCTCTGCCTACCTACAACCACACATGTCCAGGAATAGCACTTCCCGTCACATATTCCTCTCACCTTTTCCCAACTCAGTAATGAGTGGAGAAAAGTTTAGTTTGGACCTGCGGCACATACTTTCAAAAGGAGCAAGTTAATCCAAATTACGAAAAAAGAAGCCCCACATTTTATCACTTAGTTCCAGGCGCATCTAGTCAAGCAGATAGCTTTAGTTTAATTAGGAGTGGGATGGTTTGCAGGGCTCAAATAATTGAAAAGCTACACTTAAACAGTCAACAGCAGTACGTGTTTCCAGAAATAGTGTCCCAGTTCAGGCACAATCAGACTACACCTTTTTTTTTTATTTCAGGACGATCAGTGTGCCAGATGAGGCAAACAGAGTCATTAAAATTCTTGTTGTGCCGAGAACCAACTTCATTGTTTCACCTTCATTGTCATTTTTTTTAAACTATAATACCACAAACTAATCATAAATAAAATTTCATTCACCTCAGACCTGCCAGGAGTAAAGGCACAAAACTCAAAAATGTCCAAATTTAGATAAATACAACCAAAATCTGCATGGCTTTAAACTACCTGATGTAAGTAAGAAAAACATGCTCTATTAAAAATGAGCTGAACCGTCTCTTAAATCCACTTTGTCTGTTGTTTGTAAATCCTTTGGTTCAGTGACTTTTAAAAGTATGGATGATGCTGACGCTTCAGTTGATAGCAGTGTGTCATATGCAAATGAATGAGGAAACAGCCTTGATTAGTGATGTGCTCTTATCTTAAAATCTCAAACAGTGAGCATGGATGGCTGGTTCTGGTTTTCACAACCCACTGAACCACAATGAGACAAAGTGCAGCTGGACTCGCTTCATTTCTCGCTCCAGAGGCCATAGACCACAGACCTCCTTCCTCCCACTCTTCACTTACACAAACACAGCAGATTCAGCAGCAACTATCCAGGCACTGTAACTAAATAGTGATAAGCTGATATGACTCATGGCGGGTTGGGAACACAGACTGGTCAATAAGCAGAGGATGAGAGGGTCGACTGCGGGCATGACATCATGCCGGCGTCCACTCAAAAGTCTGCTGTTAGCAAAAAGGTCCTGTGGGCTCAGCACTTCCCATTTTCCACAGACTGGTGTGTGTGTGTGTGTGTGTGTGCGTGTGCATGTGTGTGTGTTTATCTTGTTTATCTTCAATAACAACACTATTGGGTCTTCCAGGGTCCCCATCCCAGCCTTTTTTTGCTGGTGCTGCACTGATTGAGCTGCATCCTGAGCGAAAGGCTTTTCACAGTAATTTCCCAAACTCCTCACCTGCTGTACAGTTCATCAAAAGTACAGACAGTATAGATCAAAAAGCAGGAAACGATGGCAGCCTGACAAGGTCACGGTCTTCTTTTTTAATATATGATATGAGAATTGCCCGCTGTGGTGAAAAGGCCATGGAGGTAGATGAGATGGAAAATGGCTGGTTTTTAGCAGAGTAACAGCGGCGGACAGGTTGCCAGGTAGTACCCCTCTAATCACAGAGCCATTAACGGCTGCCTCCCCAAGGGTTAGTTCATCGCACTCATTGCCCCAGACAGCACCGACAGAATATTAACAAGCTAACATCGGCCAGCAGAAGGCCATTAAGTCCTGAGTTGAGGTGAGCCGAGAAAGACCGGTGACTGTAGCTGCCACACTGCAACATTTTCAGATACCAGGCTGCACTTATATGCCCTAAAAAAAAAATTAACATTGACATGTTTAAGGTTATGTCATTTATACAGTTTTTAATGAAAAATTCCTGTTTTCAATGAAAAATTCCTCACTGCTTTGAATTTTTATCACACCCCTAAAAATACTTTCCAGTGTGACCTGCACTCTGAGCACTACGTCTCCTTGTTGTAGCCTTAATTTTCTGTTTATTTGCAATTTTCTGCATGTGTTAGCGCAGGGAGTTATGAGGCTCTTTTCGCTGCCTCTGATCCACATATGAATGTTGCATTTTAGTGCTGGTAGAAAAACTTGGAAGAGTCCTTTTTCAGCACAGTTGTGGGGGATTTCAAAGTGAGAAAAATGTTTTCCCAAAATGTACAACTTTTCATCAATATGTCATATAATATCTAAGTGTTTTAAGTGTTATATTTCCGTGTCATATGGCTTAAGTTATTTGGTCAAATTAACAGAGTCAAGGCTGTGGCTCTGTCTTGATTCCTGCAGATGTAAATAAAAGTAAACATTTAAAGACATCAATATGCACTCTCCATGAACATCTCTGATCTTTTAAACACATCTCCCTCTCCCTCTTTAATTAATGACATCCATTTCAACCCATTACTTCATCTTCCTCCCCTTCCGCCTCTCCCTGCAGTCTAAGCAGCCTGACATGCAGGTCTGGACTTCTTCCTGCCTCCCCCTCTCCTAACAGGTACTTCCCCCTGGGAGAGGTAGAGAGTGAAAAGCAGGATAATGGCAGAGGTGGAGGAAGGTGATGAAGAGGAAGGAAGGGATGAGGGAATGGCCACGGGCTGTGGATGTGAGCAACAGGTTCAGGGGGGATGACTCCT
Source organism: Acanthurus leucopareius (assembly GCA_029814765.1). Classification (NCBI taxonomy): domain Eukaryota; kingdom Metazoa; phylum Chordata; class Actinopteri; order Acanthuriformes; family Acanthuridae; genus Acanthurus; species Acanthurus leucopareius. The sequence goes on along the minus strand of JAQMCX010000017.1, from coordinate 546,959 downwards.
TCACTAATTTCTTCCTCATTTTTCTTCTCCCAGCACCGAAGGCTTAATTTCAGAGGTTTATTGACATTATAATAGCAGTGACATTTATGCATATGTGTAAATGTGTGCGTGTGTGTGTGTGTGTGTGTCCTGAGGTAGAAAATAACCAGCAGCTTATTAGCTCTGTGTCATTCGAGTAATGAGAATCATCCGAGGGCTAATGAGTAATAAGTGGGTTGGCATTACAGATGTGACTGGCTGCCACGGCCAGACTGAGGGGTGAGGGGGTGGGTGATTGGGACCAGAGGGGGGGGCTGTAAGAGAGACAAGAAGACAAAGAAAGGAAATCATGGAAGGGAAGAGCAGATAGAGGCTGAAAGGAAAACTGCGATGGAGAGACTTGTAAAAGAGCAAAGGACGAACAGTTCAAGGGTCGAGACAGAGACAAGTGGACAGGGGTCGGGGAAAAAACAGAGAAAAAAGTGTTTCTGTAGCAACAAGCCTCATTACAGAGCCACCTTGATCATATCATACTTCTGTGGAAAGTGCGGCCAATCACGTGCCAGGAGAGCAAAAGGTCACAGACTGGCTCGGACATTAAGGACAGCTGATTTCATTAGAGAGCTGCCGAGTCTCATAACGAGTGTCTGTCTGAGTTTCAGTCTGGTTGGTGGACACACACATGACCAGCTGGCTCACTAACGAATGCATCAGTATAAACGGTGGAAGGGCTGCATGTTGAATAATCTGTACTTTTTTGGTACAGACCAATCTGTATCTGCAGCAAGTATCAAAGTATCCGAATTGTTCGATAATAAAGATCTGGCATTTAATTTCTGATCAAATTTGTCTTTTAATTCTTCTCTGACCTACTTTGTCTTTTTTTTTTGTTATCTGATAAGAAGGATGCCAGCATGAATCTAAATTCAATCAATTTCCTGCTGACCTGCAGGTTAAGACACCATTAACTGCAAAACTCTGGTGTGAATCTCTCTCTCCCTTCATTTCCTGTGATCTCCCTCGTGTCAGTTCTCTGGTAAAAAGGAAAAAAAATACACCCAGAAAAGCCAATTTCAGCCAAGAACAGGATATTTTAGACCAGTTCTTGTAATTTTCTGTATTTTGACACCATTTAACAACTCATGTTTCGAAGAAAAATAACAGATTTTGAAGAAAATGTGTTCATATTACAGGTAAGGTATTAAAAAAAAAAAGTTTGTCACTGCCACTGAAACTGAAACTGAACTCCTGTATCAATACTAGTTTCTAAAAACGATAAAAAGTCTTTCCAAGATAATTTATATGAGGGCTTAGCTTAAACAAACATAACATTTATTAGTTAACTGGCCAGTTGATCAGTTTGTTTTCATTTTGTGTTTTGCTAACCCTGTAACTTTTAAGAGAGTCAATTTGGGCTTAATAAGTTTAACTTCTTCTAATGTAATTAGACAGATATTTTAAAGGACTTTGGTCTCCTCACAAAACTATGTAATGCTGAGTTATTTCAGGCTCACTGCAAACACTTGAGCACACATTATGTTGATCATTTTACTAATTTTAGGCTCCAGGTTACGACTCAAGCTCACATTTTACAGTGAGATAGAGGAGATGTTTCGTCATACTGAGTTCTTGCAGGCCTCATGTGGACAATTTAACACCCACATGACGGCTGAATATAGCAATTTTATTTTGTAGGTTCTAAATCAACCCTGCATCCACGGTTTATCTAGTCTGTAGTCCGGTAAACACTGTCTTTTTATGGAAACAGGGGAAAGTGGCCTGAGGCAGATCAAAGCAGCTTGTTATCAGCCTTGTTAGCAAGACTTCAGGGATGGCAATGACTGTCATAGTTGCTGCAAACCTCTTTGAACCAGCAGTGCGGCCTCTAGGTGCAGCTAGTGAGGCTTTTGAAGTCTTACTGTTGAGTTCTGAGAGGAGATTAAGCAGCAGCTTAGATGAGAATGTTTCAATTGATATTTATTTACTCTGATTTTTGGAGTTGGTGTGGGAAAATTCTCTGCCAGGAAAAACAGCCTTTAGTGTTTATAACAGCTCCCTTGCACAGTAAGAAGGACCACATGATGAGAGGAAAATGGTGATATTATTTTAAAACTATCTGCAAACTCTACTCATCTACTTGTTTAACTCTTTCTGCTCCTTTGCAGAGCGGCAGAGAAGCCTTACCCCTTTGACTCCCTTCAGGTCTCCTTTCAGCAGGCTGTCCAGAGGAAAGGTGATGATGTTGTTCATGTTTTGGAACTGGAGGAGGGAAAGCAGAGAGACAAGATGAGAGTTGAAGGGTTATGTCAGAGGATTAAAAACAGCAGGAGAGTGAAAATCAGGGGCACCTGACGCCTCTTGGATGTAATCCTTTTAGCGTCCTGTGTGTTTTTTAAGTGTGTGTGTATTCATTAAGTCCAGTGGGAAAAGAGGGAGGCACTCTGGTAAAATGCGTGTCAGTTTTCCAGTATTGTTACATCAGAACATACTGGTGATAAAAGGCTAGATGAGGTAAAAACATAGAACCGACATCAAGAATTCCCAGTGCTGCAGTAATGTGGGAGAAATGGCAGGTTATCTTTTTAAGTTTTCACCCTTGGGTTCATTTCCAATACCATTAAATCATTAAGCTGTGCAATGTTTGCATCATTAGAGTCAAAAATATGAAACAGTCCAATAAGAGGCAGGAGACTAAGCCGTTTCCTGTGTGTAACACTGCACATGAAGGAAATGAGCCTTTCCTAAACCTCTGAGAGATAACATCTCCACATCCAGGTCAGAAGTCAGCTCATATTACTTTAATATAATCTGTTGAGATGACATTAAAACACAATCTCAAGCTCCTGGTCTCAGTGTGAGGCGATACAGTGTCCAGGAGCAGCAACAGACCTCACATGATGGCGTCAGATTTTTTTAATAAAGCTCTGGCTTCAATACAAAACCCGGCTTTCAGGAAGCCGGATCAGGTTGAATCAGATCCAGCAGATATTCGGTGTTGCTGCAGTGGCTCTTTGGCCGTCTCAACGGAAAACCAGGGCCACCTCCTGAGGGCTTTAGGTTCCAGCTCTATATGTGTGTGGGTGTTAGAGAACACACACAGAGACTCGAGGGGATACAGACAATTAGGGACAGGATGGAAATCTGTCTTGGTCCCAGAGGATTTCACACCCCATCCATCCACACCTCCACAAAAGAGGGCTGTGCAATATGAGGATCTAGCTTTATATTTCAGTTTCCTTGTGTTGAAAATCACACTCTTCATGCTGTCACAATACCAGATTTTCACCATGTTTATCGTGGCCCAAAAAAAGTGAAGTCGAGAAATTCTATAATCTTAACTGAAAATACTATGAACAATTACTATTATTGTGTATTATAAAAAAGATATCAGCATTTCATTTTTAATATTTATTTTTGATAGTTATCATGCATACTGACAATTCACAACACTCCTGTATCTCTGTATCAGATTTTGGTGATATCCTGTAGCCCAATTACATATACATACACACACACACACACACACACACACACACACACACACAGAAACACAGAAACACAGAAACACACGCGCACACGCGCACACGCGCGCACACACGCACACACACACACACACACACACTAGTGTGTACTCACCAGGTTTTTAAAGAGTGCAGTAAGCTCCTTGGTAAAGACGGAGAACTTGAGGAATGCTGAACCCAGATCAGGATCATCTCTGTACACGCAGTTTTCTCCAAACTTCTCCAGGGCCTGAGTGTACTGCTCCTCGTTCTCTACATGGGCTACACACACGCACACGCACACACACACACGCAGACACACAGACACACACACAGACACACACACAGGTCAGCTTTAAAAGGCAGTAACATTCAAAACAAAAGGTCATTCACTCTCTGATCATTGCATTTAAAAAAATCAATCACTTAGCATTAATAATGTATGGAGGTCTTTCAGTATTTCCTTTACAGTTAAAGGATTTTCCACAGAGAGGAAGGAGTTGTCTTGTTGGTTCCTATCAGTTTAATTTTCTGTCTCCTTAACAGAGTTCGCCCCAAAGCAAAACAAACTTCCAGTCAGTTACCAGTCGGGGAGGGGGGGCTCAAAAACTAGCTGTAACCAAAGTCTCCTAGCATGTCTAAAGTCGACCTACTCTTCCTCGGGGTTCAGCCATTATGATTCTACTTAATACACTTCACGCCAGAGTAGGCAGCTGAAAACAGCTAATGCCACTGGGACAGCGGTGGAGTGAGGGAGGGAGCACTGGGGTGTGTTACTATGACAACAGTCACTATGAGACATGATGGAGGCAGGGGGAGAAGGGGCGTGGGGGTGGGGGTGGGGGGACTCCAGGAAAAAAGAGAGGAGGCATCATGTGTACAAATATAAGGATGTACACTAAAAGACACCTGCTGCTCCATCATAACTCAGCTTTTCATCTTTCAAACACACACACACACACAGACACACACACAAACACACAAAGAGAGATAACAGACACAGGTGCTCAGATGTTGCAGGTTTTAAAGATGAAGCTGGATAAGCTGACGTCTCTGCTGCAGAGATATAAATCACGTTATTAAATGGAGGAGGCTGAAAGCCTCTGAGTCACTACCTGCTGACCTCCTCACATCACACAAATCTAATTTCAACCACCAAAAATCCACTGATGTACTAGGTGAGCCGGATGATAAGGCTCCTGTAAGACTCAGAGCACAAGTGGTAAAGTGACTGCTATCAGTATAAAGTACATTAGATAGCATTTTTTCCCACTACAGCTACAGAAAAGAAGAGACAGAGTTGTTTATTGCAAAAAGCACACAAAGCCATTTTTTATTAGGTGATCAATGGTTTAGTAATGTTCCTATAAAACTGTGATGAAACCCCGTCACAAGTTTAAAAAGCCTATAAAAAAGCTTGTTTTGCACACCAGACAGTCCAAAATCTAATATCACTCCATTTAAAGCTAAATTAACAAATCCTATCATTTAAAACACTTGAAATAATACTTGACATTAATTATTATTTAATTATCAAACTTTGCTGTTGATAATCTTATCAAATAACTTAGACTGTTTTAGCACTAGTTTCTCCTTTTTTTAATGCACATTACCTGAGTTTTATACAGAGCTGAGAAAATTTAATCAACTTGGTTGATCAACAATTTATCATCAACCAATTTGAAACCTGATATTTAAGTTTTATAAAAAATATAAAGATTATAATATTAAAAAATATAAGACTCAGATTTTTGTAAATATTTGTGAGTTTCTTTTATTAAATATAGTATCTGAAAAAGCCATTTCTCACTCTTGCAGTTTTTTGAATGAAAGGTTAAAAATGAAAATAAATAAATAAATAAATAAATAATGGAATGATCCTGAACTGTCGCCCTATTATAAACAGCTTCTGGTATAAAGCAGTGAAATGTGTCGCACAGAGGGATGTAATAAACTTCAATCATTGTCATGTGTCAGACAGTCACCCACAGTCTACTGTTTACACATCAGTTCCAGCTGTTTGGCCGTGGCTCTGCCAAGCTCTGAGCAAACAGGGCGGTGGCCTGCCGTCAATTTTTTTTTTTCTTCTTCTTTTTTTGAAGTGGCACATGAGAGCTCTGAGCTCCGCTATTCAGCGCCGACAAACAGCCGAAAACCCCCCCTGGGCTGCTAAGTATGTGTGCATTTGTTGAAAGGACGACCTCAACACATCACACATGAAACTTACAGTACAGAGCAGCTTTAATCCACTAAGGACTGCATGAAATCCTCAGCCAGTTTGTGTGTAACGTGGAAAAAAAGTGACCAAAAGAAGTGAGGCATTAGGACGGGGGCAGCCTTTTATTAACACTGTAAACAAAGGCTGCTAATTCAGCGCTGCCCTGCACATGTTGCCTAAACATTTCCAGACAGGTGTTTAGGGGCTTTCTTAAAGACTCATAGGCTTTGCATTGGTTCAAACCTGTTTTAGGTCTCAGAGTAGGGATAACTTATTTAGCAGAAATACTATTTTATTGTTTTAATTTCCTACTCAGACCCCCAGAATAAAAACTACTGACCTTGGCCTTAAAAACTCTTTTCAAGCACTGCAGCATTAAAGCATACTACAAATTTTACAAATGTTACCATCGAGGATTTTATTTGGTCGATGTTTCCAGCTTGCTTTGTTTCATTAAAAACATTACAACTTGCATAGACAGCTTACCAACTAAAAGTGGGACATTGTAGACATCCAGCAGTCATAATAAACATGTCACCATATAGGGAAACTATTATTACCAGGAGGGATGACAGATGTCTTACTCCCTGTAACCCTTGCTGCAGCATTTTGGGATCCTTTGAACCCTGTGGCTTCAAATACCACCATCATTTGCATTTATCTGGCACAAACCATTTGCTTTTACATTAATGCATAAGGAGGCAGTGTGGCTGTAAGTTTGTGTGTTGACCTCGAGAAAATGTGACCTTGTGTTTACTGAAGGACACAAGACACAATGCAGTTGAACACACACAAAAACAGACTTAAACAGCAGACCCAAACGGCCTGCTAATGCCCAGTTTTCTTTCCTGTATCTTTCCTCTCAAACACAAGTAGAAAAAACATATTATACCGCTTACAGGCGTCTGCTGAGGATTATCTAACATCCCAAAGGCTTGTTTTGCAGCTTCATCCACTGTTCTCTCACACACAGACAGGGTTTAATCATCAGATAGCAGGCAGGCCTCTGCTTCCTCTCTCTGTCTCTCCCACACTCATTCCCTTACACTCGGCTCCATCAGGCCCAATTGGCTGACGATCCGACGCTCACTCACACAATGTGCAGCCGACCTCAAATCAATTCCATATCTCTCTATGGACCCTATAAAAACAACACTGGACTCCATGGCAACTTAATATTGCCTCTTGCACAGAGACACGGGTGTTTTTTTTTAAATTTTGTTGTAACTTTTATACACAGAAGGCAGAGATGATGGATTATAGGGGGTGAGAAAGACAAATAAATTTGAGGGGATCAGGCTGAAGGGAGATTTTTGGGGAATTCACTGTCTTCCTGACAGTGACAGCAGATGCAAATATCAATACCACAGTCATATCTATCAGTTAAATATAAAGCAGGAGCCAAGAAGGGATGACTTCCAAACATTAGTGAAGCTCTGCAGCCAACAAACCCAATATCAAATCTTTCATTCACATTCTCTTCAAGCTCAACTTTGACTCTTTTTGACACCACATTCATCTGGAATACAGGCAACACATGCATCAAGAAAAAGGACGTGTGATGTATACAAACGTGCTCGCAGTTTACAGTTGAAAACAAGACTAAGGGCCTGTCTCATCTTAAACATTCCAAAATGTGAAAACGCGTCACTGAAGTAAATAAAACAGCTGCACTTTGTGTGTGAGGGAACTCATAACAAGTGCTTTGATTACATGTTTATCTATTATAAATGATGCTGAAGTCAAGTCAGCACTTGGTACATTATCCTTGATTTAAAGAGGACAGGTGCTATAACTTAACCTCAACCTCAAGGTGATAAAACCTTATCCTCTGAACTGTAGCAGTGAAACAACAATTTTGCCTTCAGGTTAATGTCGAACTAAGAAAGGGCTACAGTATACTTGCTGAATAATTAAGTAACTTTAGTATATTTTCCACTGTTTTTTTATACAGCATAGCCCACTTATGAGGAAGAAGGAGAATGTCTCCTTATATTACAAGAAACATAGAGTCAGTGCAGTGTTACTGAATATCACAGCACAGTGACAAATAATGTGTTGCTTCTCTTTATATAAAAATTAGGCAGGCAGGATATTTGTTTGAGCTGATAATACGAAGCCACAGTGCCTTCATTGTCTTAACATACGCAGCATCCGTACACTCTGATACTGCAGATATATGTGTGCACTTATAAAGTTGGTTTGCGATTTATAAAAAAATCACAGAGGAGAGGGAGGGGAAGATTTGGATGTTTTTTTTACACTTTAAGAGGAAAACATGATTGTGAATTGTCATACATGTTCTCCAAGATTGCAGGAGGACAGAAAAAGCAGTGATCTCAGATAGATTTGGTTGGATCAGAGCTCAATTAAAACATCATGTTATATCTAAACCTTTCTTACCCTCAGACTTAGAATTAAAAAGACAAAAAGAGTATTTAAAAAAAAGTTAAAAATTCCTCCAAATGCAGAACTTCCATAAATAGAGGTCTTTCATATTAACTGCACTTTCATTTTGAGGCTTTCATCTATGTGGTTTAATTTCATTACTCGGCTGCCTGGCAGCCAGAGGATTCCAAGCATCAAGTGCATGTGTGTGTGTGTTTTGTGTGTGTGTGTGTATGCAGCAGCAATCCAAAGGACTTGACCAGATCAGACGCCACTGAACTCAGCATTTTCCTGATGCAACATGGACTGAGTGCTGCATTATTCAGCAGCTCCACTGAGCCGCCCTGCCCACCTATAGGTAAGACAGCCTGAACGCAGTGTTCGCTCGTCTGCCTCAAGTCGTTATCTGTTCAGCGGCTTTGGCAGGCCTGTCCAAGCAGCTCTGCTCCATCAGCTCCAGGATCTTCAGGGGTTTGAGATGCTGCTGCTGGTTTATTCATCAAAACCCACAAGCTGACAACCTGACAGGTCCCTGCAGCAACACAGGACTCTTTCGCACATCCATGCAACTTTCCCCATACTTTTCTTTCACACTTTTTTTTTACTCTCATTTCGCCATCTTTATCTTCTTCTCTTACTATCTTACACTTCTTGCTCTGTCTCTCCAGTATTAACTTGCATGGTAACTCCCTTTATCTTGTTTATTTTTACTCACTGTTCTAACCAAATGTCCACCTTCCCGTCACCTCATTATTATCTCCCTTCTCACCTCCTCATCGTTACGATTCCTCAAGTCACAGCTGAAAATATCCTCGCAGGGACAGCCAGTCATACCAGAAGCCTACTCTCTGATCACTGAGGCAGTCAGTGTCGAGGCTCCCAGTTGTGTGTCTCATCCTGTAGGTTTAGTATCAGCATCTTCTTCCAAGAACCCTGATAAAACTCTCTGCTATCACTCATTCTAGAAAACTTTGCCTTATATTTACATACGTACATGTCCATTTGCAGTTATTGGCTATGTTCTCATCTACTTTCTGCAATACAATGTAGTATTAAATTTTACCTGTGTAAATTTATATTTTTAAGATCTGGTAAAGTTTGCATTACATATATTATTACTTTAGTAGCATTCGTGCTCAAACATTGCTGCTGATTTAATCCCATTGCAGTGTATATACTAGAGCTAATATTCTCTTATTGAACTTAACCTGAGTGTTATTATATCGCCTATGGGAAACAATATAGGGAGGCACTTATTGAGGCAACTTTTCCAACGGTCTTGGATTATGTTGATATTCAAAACATGCATGCTTGAGCTGCGACTCTGAAGTCCTTGGATGTTGTTTATCACTCTGCACTGAGCTTTATTACTGGTGATAATTATGCTCAGCATTGTGCTGCCTGCATAGGCTGGCTGAACATCTTCTCTGTCAGGCTTTAAAGATTCTGGTTTTATTTATTCAACCTCTCAGTTCGCCCTTAATTCTTTTTACCCTCCTCATATTATTATATGCTTTCTCTAAAACAGGACAGATGCAAAACACAATACAAAAACAATGGAATGAAAGATACTGAACTGCAGAGTCAGGTAATAATTATCTGTGGGTTTATTAAAAGAGAGACCCCTCTGTACTCACAGTATACTCAGTCATTTGAACCTTTTTAATGTAAAACTATTGATTAGTCCAGAGTAGGTCTACAATATAAATGGGCTAAAACAGCAGATTCTACTCTTTATATGGAGCATATGTCCCCATCTGTGTGTTTTCATCTATGAACATGTCTCATGTTCTAGAGTTACAGATTTAACATAGTCATAACACAGAGTTCATAAAGTATTTACAGCAGATCTGGGCAGCTTTTCCTGAATGATAGAGGTCAAGGTGACCTTAGTTAATGTGAATTTCCCTTGGAAGAACAGCATACAGGAGCATTCCCAGAGGCATTTCCACAGACAACACAGTGTTTCTACTGTAAATACTGATGAAAATCTGAAACGAGCTTCACGCTTCGAGTCAGGAAGGTTGATTTGCTTCCTCCCAGTTTTTCCTACAACAGATAACGTCCGTAATGCAAACAAATCTCAACTGCCTGAAACACCTGCAGTTCTCAAACCCTGCTGAACACTGATTTAAATGAGGGAGATTTATCAACAACTGGGGGTTTTATTTTGGCAGCTGAACACCATGAGAAAACTGCACCAGCTAATCTTACAAATGTATGCCTGCAAAAAAAGAGGCAAATGTACATGTGTAGAAAGCATGTTTAACAGTGAGGTGAAGTGAAAACACGTCCATGCCTCAGCAGCCACACACAAACACAGGGTGCTCCCCAGCTGTTCCTTTGGGGGTCTAAATCAGACAGCTGCCCCTCTGGTCTGAACAGAGCTCACACTGTTGTGAAAAAGACATGCTCAGCACATTGTTCGGAGGTCTCTCTCTCTCTCTCTCTCTCTCTCTCTCTCTCGCTCTCGCTCTCGCTCTCAGCAGGGTTCTGTCAGGCAGGCCAAACAAAAGACACTGGAAACACCCAACACTGGCACAGACAGCCACAACAAGCATGGTAATAACACACACACGGAGGCAAAAACAAAGAAAAACTGTCCACACTGCCTCTGCCTCAAAGGCAATGGAGCCAATGCTGTAGAAATGCAATGTACTATTATTTTCTTTTTAAATCTATTGTTTTTTTTTTTTATCAACCTAATTTTCCTGTGTAAAAAATCATCTCAATGTGATGTCTTGCTTAGTCATTCATGCAGCCACAAAACTCCAGAATCTTAAAGGTACAGTGTGTAAATTCTACACTAGGGGTCCCTCAATTAGAATAATTACAAAAGATGATGTTTGATGATGTTGTCAAGAGCATGAGATTATGGAATTTTTGTCTTTATATTTAAAAAAAAAAACATTTCAGTTTGAAATAAATAATCATGCTTCTTCATGCTGTTTCAGGAGTGAGAAATACAACAAATAAAGAATGAGAGAGTGGCAAGCTGGCTAGTCCACCAACTTCCTTCCATCCACTTTGATATAATCTCATTTTTCCTGTGTTCTCCGGAAGTTTTAGCATTAGAGGTGGTAAGGAGGATGTGACACCACTGACTGGCAACCAAATAAAACTTAACATTACCTTAAATAAAAACAGAATTATCTTCTCACCATTGATGCCTCTTTTAACAAGTTAAGTTTAAATCCTTGTCTGTCAATATGAATAAAAAACTGTTATGAAGACACTAAAGGTCTTAAGTAAAAGGTCTCAAGTGTGTTTACTAGCATAAACATTACGTTATGTTAAAATTATGTATATATGAAACACGCTGTCTTTACTCAGGCACTATTTCTGCAGAGTACAGAGGACTGAAATGAGAACAGATAGATAAGGAAATTAAAACATAAAGGAAAGAAAAGAGGACTCACCCAGACCAGACGTGTAGATGGCCTTAACAGACTTCTTCATCTTGTACAAAACACTGCGATCCACATCCAGAGCCTAAACACAGACACAAAGAGACAGATATTGAAAAGTTATCAAGTCAGTGTACAAGTATTACTGTAATTATCACTGCAATGTAATTTGTAGAAATTGTGGAATATTGATTAAGCCTGCCTGAGATGTTGTGACCACGATACACCTGACTATTCCCATTTTTATTCCCTCCTACAAGGCTCTGAACCATCTGCGAGATAACACCATTCAGAGGTATGGGACGAGATAAGCATTCTGAAACAAAAGCTCTGTCATAATATAGAAAAGTATATGTGATTTTTGTAAAGTTGGTTCTATTCAGACTGTCATTTCAACTCTGCCGACATTTTTTGAGGTCATACCGAGTTTATATTGTTTGGCGTTCCTGTTTTTTCCCACCCCATGAATGCATGCCTCCATGTGGTGGGCACAGTTTGTGTGTGTGTGTGTGTGTGTGTGTGTGTGTGTGTGTGTGTGTGTGTGTGTGTGTGTGTGTGTGTGTGTGTG
>JAQMCX010000017.1:473179-527901 GCA_029814765.1 Acanthurus leucopareius | reverse complement strand
CACACACACACACACACACACACACACACACACACACACACACACACACACACACACACACACACACACACAAATATCCAGGCTCTGTCTGTCTGGAGTCTCTTTACAACTTGTCGACTAAACTTGCCTAACCCTTTAAGCCCTCCCCCTGTGACAGTCATGCGAGGAAACAGTCTGTCACACACTGTGGAAATGAGGCAATAAGAAGCCTGCCGTCTGGGACGTAATTATCCACTTTATCTGGTACATGTGTCGATATAGGAGTTGTAAACCATTTTTCATAAAGGTGCCCCGTATGGGCTGAACATACATGATAAACTCTAACAAACATCCTCCCACAAAGATAACTACTAAAATGTCTAGTGTGTGTAACTCAAACACACTCACATGCATAAATATTGGTTTTTATTTGAAAATCATAGGAGAGACTTGACATCTCATCAGTTATATTTATTTCACCGCTGTGGTGCGGTCAGTGCACGCTGGTTATGAAGTGAAACTGGATCTCTCAATGAGACAGTTCAGTTCATTCTCCCAATAGTTGAACTTTCAAATCGATGACTGACAGTGACAACAACCATTCACGTCATCGCCACACTCCTTCAGACGTCAGGCATCACTCCAAAATATTACAGATGAGGGTTAACATTTTCAAGAAAAACCAAATGGCATCTTAAAATGATTAACAGGTCTGACCACAGGCAGTATATCATGGTGTTTTAAGTAGCTGTGAGTACTGTTCATTTCCTTTTTTAGTCAGTGCTCTTCAAATAAAATTTTTTTTACATTTGTCATTTAGCACCTGAAACAACACTGATATTGAAAGTGTGACAAAAACTTGCTCTGAGGTGAAAGAGAATGCAGGAATTGAAACTCTCAAGCACTCTATTTCTATCCTTCACAAAACCACTTGAACGATGAGTTTGCGGACAGACTATAATCGCCATCGCCATTTTCATGGTTCATCACATCATGAGCACTCTATTGAGAACAGCCTGAAAATAATTTTGCGTCATGGCTTGGCCACACGATGCTTAGTCAAAACCAGCAGGCTCTCTGCTCACAGATACTGTTCTGTGCGCTCACGTCACAATCACAGAGATGGTTTATGTATGTGCAAGTTTTGAAATTAATTAAATGCCACAGTATCCATTTGCTGTTCCTTTTAAACAAAGTTGTGTTTTTGAAAGAAAGAGTGAGAGTTACAAAATGTGCAGCTCCCGAAACAGAAAATCAATATGTGGCGGGCAGTGTTGATATTGTGGCAAGACACCACAAAAACAAACTAAACCAGTATTTCTACACAAGCAGATTACATCAAACTGTTGTCAGCAAACTCAACCGTATTATTATACAACAGTTCCCAGATTCTCTGTGATCATTTTCAATTTGTTTTCTACGATTAAACACTAAAGACATACTCAATATGTGTACATTTTAGCAGGTAAGAAATATGTTCGGCTAGTGGATATTTTCATCTAACACAGCGAATAAGTTAATTCAGGACACTGCTCCGACATGCACATACCTACCACACCAAAAACCCTTTGACCACGCTGGTGAGGAAGACCTAAGAGGAAATACTGCTCTTGCAAAGTATAGCTGATGGCATCACTGTTGGGTGTTAATATGGAGGTCAAATCATCATCCCCAGCATGCAACACCTTCTTCTGTATGACTGCCAGCGGTTATATTATGTCTAGGGAGAATGTGCCTGCAGAAAAATAAATAATGCATCATATCATTAGCAGGCAGTCTTGTCTGCTACATTGCAATATGAGACACGTCAACTTTTCTGCAGTTGTGGCATTGAAAGTGGTTGCCTGATGCTATACACAGCAGGTCAGCTCTAACCCAAACACAGAGCTGCTGTCTTCAGCTCCACATGTGGTGTAGTTAGGGTAAACATGAGAAGAGCACTCTCTCCCTACCTCAGCATCCACAGAGAAAAAGCTGTGACTCATTCAAAACATGTGTCAAAAATACAGTTCAGCTCTGCAAGAATCAAAGAGAGCGCGGATCCCTGAGGGAGCCAGGCTCGAGTCGAGCCGTTCACTGTAGTGCAAACTTTGTCTGCTGGGTTTTGAAGTCGTCAGCTTAAGAAAGCGCCACCGAAAGTCCCACTCTTAACTACAGTCTGAGTCAACTCTATAGAGCCGAAAAAACAAATCCACTGTAAAACTGAAAACACCCTTTCAAGTGTTTCATTCACAACTTTCTCCATGCTGAGTGAGTAAAGTCAATATTTGGATAGAAGTGGGTTCCATCGAGTCGGCCGCCAACAGGCCAGGGGTGCAGCAGGGTTTCTCTCAGACAGCAGCTGAGATGTGTGCAGTCAGCATTGCCCCGGGGGAAGCATGGAAAACTCCAGCATGAGAGTTTGGTCACAGTGTGGGACAGAGAGACAGGAAGAGGGAGGCTGCTATAACTACAAGACTGTCTGATATGAGCTCATTAATACACACACACACACACACACACACACACACACACACACACACACACACACACACACACACACACACACACACACACACTCATGAACACTGCACCAAAAAGCTGAAAAAGCTGTATAAGTGATTAACACTGAGAGTCAATATCTGCCACAGATGTGTCATAAAACAAAAATACTTTTCAAACACATATTTAAAACATTCTTCTTGGTAATAGGACAGGTTTTTTTTCTTGGGTTCCATTTCTGTGCAGGTTATTCTGTCTGACTGCGAGTTATTCAAACATCTCATCTACCCATAAGCCTTCTGGTATTTTAGCACCGGGCCACTTGTCACTTTACAGCTCCTCAGCGAGCACTACAAAGACCACTGCTGGACCAGAGCCTCGACCGCCAGCTGCCAGAATTCACACTGGGATGGCAACATAAACTGCAGTAATTAAAGTGTTAGAGAAAACAAACTTTCATGTTAACTGCTGAGCGGTTGTTCGGGGTGCTTTACCTTTTACAAGGTGAGAGAGGCAGAACTTTTGTTTCCGAATGGTTTTCCCAGATGGCTGAGCTGCCTCATGGTGATAATACCATGATTTTGCATGTAGTGCTTAGTTATAAGAGCCCCAGCCTGTTGAGAACCAAGTCTCAGATGTAATTTTTATTGTTCTCATTTGAAGATGAGCATTTGTTTAAATTCCTGCATTTCTTGAACAACCCTTTAAAACACTTCAAACAGGACGGCTCAAATAAGAAGGAAGTGCATCAATGGGTCCAACACATATATTAGGGACTAAAAGCCACATAGTGAATAAAATCGCACTGAAGACCTGATGGCGCCATATTAAAAACCTGTTAAAATGGTCTTCCAGACTTTGAGGGGAGTCTTTAATGAAGTTTATAAACTGGCAGGAGGCTGATAAAACCAAGTTAGAAGGAGTGGCTGGGAAATAAGGACCAAATGTGTTGCACAGGAAAAAAAACTATTCTGACTTCATCTAAGAGCCGCTCTTTGGCTCTTTTTCCATAGACATATGCATCAACCTTAATGGTGTTAAGCACAAGTGCCAGAGGCGAAGTGCCCAGCAGTGACCACAGCTCTAAACAGTGTGACGGTGTCTGAGAGAGACAGAAGGAAAAATTACCTGCTTTCTCCTGGAAAAGCTGCAGTAAAACACTGAGGAGAGCCTAACTTTGTGTGTGAGTGTGTGCTATTCAGGGCTTGAGAGCACACTGCAGTTTCACAAGAAAAGGACTTTATTTCAAACAAGTCCTTTTGAACTCAGCTGGAAACTTGAAAAGAGTTTAACTTGACATAAACCCAGGCTTGAATGAAACTGAGCCAATTTGAAGGGTCTGAGACTTAGGGAGAGCTTCATTCAAAAACACACATATAAAATATGTATGAGTAACATTTGGGAGAGAATTTATCTTTAACATCAAGGTGTTTTTAGTGCTACAGTTCTTGCAAACTCAAATATGTTTCTCATTGTGCAAAAGACTGAAGGGATTTGGGATTTTTAAACCATTTGGAATATTAGATGAACCAGTCTATGAGGAAAAAAACAAACAAAATAAAATTATGAGCAAAACCTTTTCTTGACAAAAAGCAGCTTTCCTGCAGTATCATACAACTGATCTAGTTTGGTCCCAGTTGAGTAATAAGCAACCAGGCTAAATCTCCCCTGAGGCCCTCCAAAGAGTTTATGTGAAAACATTTCCCCAACAGTCCAGCTCTGTTCCCTGAGTGAAAGTGACAGCAGGACAACACAACTGTGAGGACTCGCCCCTCCCATCCCGGCCCCAAGCAGAGCTGAGTGACCAGGACTACAAATCAATGGTGGAGTTCATTAATGAAGAGGCAGAGCCTGCCTGGGAACAAAAGCCGTCAACGGGAGCCGCCTCAGACAATGTGGGTCGGGACAGTCTGATGGATGAGATGATGCCTTAAGTTCCCGTTTACCCCCCTGTGTCCCTTGTGTTCAACTCTCTAACCTCTGTGTAGGACAGAGAGCAGCCAGTCTCTTCTTTCACCTCAGTACCCTTCCCCATGCTGGACAGAGAGCTTTGCCCAAAAAAACCCTGGTCCAGACCAAGCAAATGAACCAGGATTGACAACAGTCACTTTCATCACTTTTAAACCCCACCATTCAGGCTCAATGAGGACAGATGAGGTACAAGAGTGAGTGAAATCATATCACATCCTGACAGTCAAAGCCCATCAGGGGATAAGAGAGATCATGGCATTGAATCGATTGGGACAGGACTGTGACCTTCACCCCTGGCAGATCCATGCAGAGGGCTGCTGCATCATAATGAGGACGAGGACAGAGCCTGCCTCTGGTTGATAATACAGACCCTGCTTTATCTAGCCTTGTAGGCTAGGGAGATTCCTCTTATTTCAAACAAAGATCCCATAGGAAAGATGGAGGTCCCACATAGTGGGTTAAAAGGGCCGTTCCTATAACCAAAGTTAGGGTGATTTACCGCTGAATTAGAGGGTTAAAATCCAACACTAGTGGTGTTTTTGGTGCATGTCATCCTTCTGAACTGCTCAGTCCAAATATGAGATCAGATCCCAACATATTTCTGTTCAGTGTGCTCTCTGAACCAAAATACTGCAGTTTTAATTATCTAATAAAATGTAATTACACACCTCTTTGCTTGTACAACATAAATTCAAAAGCCGCAATAAACAGGTTGTTGACTATTACTTACAACCCCGCTAGGTAATCTAAGTTCATATGGCTGTCATCATGAGTATGGATAACACAAATAAGATGCTGAAGTTTGAGCTCTTAACTCACTTGTTGGGGATCCATTCCCAAACTCCTAATAAGAACACAGCATTCAAGTAAATGCTAGTGGTGCCAGGACCTGACTGTACAGTCCCAGTGTACTGCTATCCTACAAAAAAAAAAAACAACGCTAACTTGGTTATCATTTACAAATGTATTGAGAGCAGCAATATTAGGGAAAACCTGTGATAATTTTTTTCCTAAAAGCAAGAGTTCTCACTCAGTACTAGAGAGAATAAATGTAGTTGGCTTTGCTTCAATGCACTTGGCCTACTCTGGTGCATTAAATACAGCATAGCAAAGACAAGGGACAGTTGGGACAGCGGATGTTGAGTGAGGGTGAAGGGAGTAGGAAGAACTTTAGTGATCCTGCCAAAAATCCCATTTCAATTACAGGAAGCATTAAGCTTCTTAGGTGGTATCCTACAGACTGGCCAGCGTGTCGTGGGGTTTGGACTGCTCACTTGGTCCAGACTGCACAGTTAGGCCATGAGCTTGTAGATCCGTTGTTGTGTCTCTAAAGCTATTAGATGTAGATTGTCCCTTGCATTGATAATCCTACTTTCTGGAGCCTTGTTAAAACTTTCCTCTTTGCCACCTGTTGCAGGGGGGCAGCTGTTGTCCTCAGCCAGACCACAATCATTCCCGCCAACCCTGCCTGGAATGGGGGTTGGAATCAGGGCAGAAGAAGGCCAAGCCTTCCCTCTGCTTGGGAACCACTCCAGCATCAACACCAAGCTAGCAGACTGAAGAATGTAGAGAAGTTATGAGAGCACACGTGCCTTAAAATGTCAACAAATGTACCATAAATGGTTGCATTTCAAATAAGAAGTAGTAGTAAAGAGCAAGCAAATTTTTTTGGCAACCACTAATGCAAAGATAGAGCAGTGTAGCCACTGAGGCGGTGAGAAATTATATAAGACATCATCTAATGTTAACAGGAGGTAACAGATCAGGTCATGGTAAGGGATGTACCAAAAACGACAGGTGGCCTGAGATTAAGCTTAGAGTTACTATAAAGAGATGGGGGACTAAAGACACTCACAGCAGGTTGTTTTGAGCTGTTTTTTTAAACACTCATGGGTTCATTGAGAATCTAGTTACTGTTTTACGAACCCCACTACCTTTCTGCGCATCACCGTCAGGAAAGCTAGAGACAGTCCACGAGAACGGGACTGAAGGCTGGTGTGGCCTGCACAGACATTGTTAAAAGTTGCATGTGGATGTTTTAAATACCACTGCCATTCCCAGGGACACTTCCTAATAGTTTCTCAACAGATCAAGCAGCAAGGCAGCGTGCCTTACAAGTGCATAGCTGGCATACCAGTGTGATAAACCTCTATTAGATGAAATAATGGCCAGATGGAAGACCAATGACGCTAGCCTTCAGGATTGTGTCTCCCCCCCCGACGCCCTTAAACAGCAGTAATGGCCCATGAAAAGTTGACTTGGCCAAAAATAATCATTATTCATCAGCAAGAAAGAAAGAAACGGACAAAAGGATCTGGGACAGAGGGAGAGGCCTATTGGAAAGGTGCATATCTGGCACTATATAAAGGACGATATGGACCATACAGAAGCTCTGTTTTCTTTCTAGAAATAGACCTACAATGAGAACAATAATCTTGATTATTTTGGCTCATGCAAGGAACAGAATCCCTTTTTTTTTGGTCACAAATTTCTTCTACAATAATCAAGTCATTTAGGATGAAACACTTAAAAAATGGAGATAACTTAAAGGGAATCATGAATTGGTTCATTGTGAGGCCGGTTTTGTTTTTGAAGATTTTGTGTTACTTTGTACTGTTTTGTGCCTTTTTTGATTTTTTTTTTTCTGTTGAGCTGTGTGGATTCAACTTGAGTTTAAAAATGCTGTGTCTGGTTGATGCAATGCACTTGCCTCATGTATAAGAAAACATTATATAAAAAAACAGGGCTGGAGAGACAGACATGTAGGACTATGCCTACATGGGAAAAACAGAATTTGCTTTATCGGCCAAATATATGTATCAATACAAGGAATCTGAACCTAGTTTTTCATTGCTTATTTATACTGTACTTAACTACACAGGAACGGACATACAGATAAGAAAAGGGACAACAAAAGCCTGAAAAAAATCGAGGTAAAGAATGGCAAAGAGAAAAGACGTTTCTGTTTATGCAGCAAAAGCAGGGGACTTTCATGACAGCATTAAAAGCAAGTACTTTACCTGTCAAACAAGTGCAAAGCAGCTGTGATACCATGACACATATTGAGTGTGTGTCTGAGGAAGTATACATCTGACAGGCTGATCAAAGGGCTGCACTGCTGCCAACACAAGAGCTTGTCTTGAATGTCAAATAGTGATGATTGTTTCGCAGCCACAAGACCTAATACTCATCTTCTGCAGTCTCCTGCATGAATCAGACCCGTTACATACCCGTCGTATAAAGTTCACTGACTCTTTGGGAGGTCTGTTGACGTTTTTACAGAAATTCAAATAACTGATCCACTGCGCCAAAAATTCTTAGAAAATTAAAGCTTTAAACTCTTGCCACAAATGTTCAGAGAGCTTTAGGTTCAACAGCATGATGTTATAAAAATATGCCTATCTGCATACATAAGCTATAACTGGATGCACTTGTGATCAGTTCAAGGAAGGAATCAAGTATTGATCGCATCCATTCAGAAGTCTCTCTCTCTCTCTCTCTCTCTCTCTCTGGCAGGATTCAGTATCTGGGGCATAAAAACAGTCACAGATGCAAAAAATAGCCCTAAAATGACTGCAATGTGTGCCAGTTTCTGGCCTCAGACAGACGTCCAGCAGACATCCTCATGAGGCTTTCTTGGATGAGACAAAAGCTCAGGGGCATGTTCATCAAGATCAATACTTAACACAGAGGTCAGCTCAGCCCCCGGGGCCTCATGCCTCCATCAGACAGAGCTCATGATGCCATGTTTTTAACATAGGATAGTTAAAATACAAAGTTAGCTTTGTGTTACAGTGATTTACTATATAAAAACAGCGTTTTAAAGGGAACTGGCAAGGAAATTACTTGTCACATTGTCATCTTTTTGTTTTTTTGTGTATTTTGAATTTAGTTTTCTGCATTTTAATGTCAGACCTATACACTGGAAGAGAAACAAACTATATTTCTCAAATTTTGCTTTTTCAAATACATCAGTGTATGACACAACTCATAAGGAAATATGCATTAACAAAGTTATAAAATGCTATCACAACTGGTCACTTAAATGCACCAACTTCAAATCTGACACTGATATGACTTTAACACAAAGTATCTAACAAAATCAATAATATCGGGACAGGATCACAGCGTTTCCAGTGAACTAGATTAGTCACTACTTTCGAATGAAACACTGACAGAAAAACCAGTTTCTAGAGCTCACTGCACAAAGTCTGGACTTGCCGGAAGAAAGACAACATAAGTGTGAAGGGGGAAAAAACATGTTTCACAGGAGCACAAAGGGGGGTCATGACCTAAATCCCAACATCCTCTTACTGGATAAACAGGTTTTTATTGCTGTGGTTTTACCAACAAACACACACACACACGCACACACACAAACATGCACATACACATAAGGTCCCTGGATGGCCTCCTAATGTTAGCAGTTTAAACATACTAGCCTAATTAAAGCCGAGTCAGATGCAATAAGTTTAAAAAGAAGCAATTAAGCAATGTTGGTGCACACATTTCTGTAAAATCTCTGAGTGCTTGAATCTCTTCTCCTGTTAATGTGTTAAAGGCTTCTTGGCAGTTTTTAAAGTAATTTAAGAAGTTGAGGCTGTAAGTGTAGCTATGTATAAGTGCAAAATCTAACTGTACTGTCGCTTGTATATTGCTTGTATAAAGTATATGCACATAATATTTAAGTGTTTATACAAGACTTTAAAAAAAAAAAAAGATAGGATAAACCCAGGATATTTATGCACTCAAAACAGAAACAGTGCAACAGGAAATGTTAAAGTCAGCAAGATGATAAAAATTCATCTGTGTTAATTCACAAAAAGGGAACATCTGGTGAACTGATATACCAGCTCACTGTAGCATTACAGCACACAGCCCTGCTCCAATCAGCCTGACCTCAGCCGTCGGTTCAGGTTTAAAAGCTAAGAAGTGAGTGCTTATATAACAAACTGCTATTCTAGAGAAGGTCAAAATCAGCACAATGTCTCAAAGTCAGCACAACGCTGAAAACAGCAAAATGTGATATTTATATTTTCACTTAGACTTGATGAAAACGCTTTTCTACTCAAGGGTGAAAGAGTCATCCTCTTGACAGTCTGTCAGACTTTTCAAGAAAAACAAAAAAGAGGAATATAAAAGTGCAGATTTTTATAAACTTTGTAAAATACGAGCTACTTCCTGATGCCTCTGTATATACATATGTAAATGTGTTTTTGTTTTGCATATGTGTGTTTGAGATTCCAGGCAGGTCGGCGGACAATAAGTGGAAGTGTTCCCCATCCACTGCAGTGTTTAATTGGTCAAACAGACCAAAGTGAGTGAGGTCTTGTTGTCCCAACAATAGGGCCTTGTGTTCTCTGAGCCTGCGCATGGGGAGGTCAATGTGAAACAACAACATGCTACTCTACGTCTCTACAACAACAATTCAGCTGCAATTCAGCGAGCTCGTCTCTCAAAGAAAGTTGCTGAATCTGATTCTCAAGCCAAGCACAAAAAAGCCAGCAATTGCGGCTGAGCTACTGTTTTAAAAGGGGAAAATCCACACACTTATTTGCTTACTTCTACAGAAAAAGCTCATTCCACTTAAAATAGAGCTGAATTAATTCCCAATAGCAGATTAAGGGCCATTTTAAAAATGGCAGCTGCAGGGGCTTGAAAGAGGCATGAAACGGTGCATGATAAGGTGTGTGACGCCTGCATGAAGCACCTGTCAGCCCGAGCAGGTGTTTGTCTGGCTTACCTGGCTCAGACCTGCACAAACACAGGTTAAAAATATGGTGGGAGTAAAACTGACATTAAATACTCTAATCTTGTCTGTGCACATCATGCACCGAGATGTTTGATTTTTGCAATACAGCTGTAAGGCATCAAACTGTCTGTCACGATTCCATTTGGAGTCACAACCACTTTTCCACAGAGAAATCACGCAGAAATGATCCATTTCCTCACATGACACCTAACATCTAAAAGCATGTCCCAACATACAGCACAGAGACACAGTAACACACATAATACAACGAGCTGCTCATGTGGGAAAATCTATTTTTACCACCAGGCAGGGCGAGGCTCTGCCATACAGCACACAAAGTAGGGAAACTATAACAAGGGAGGGAGGGAGGCAGCACAGGGGCTGTCAGGGAACAAAGCGGAAGTGTCCTTCCTCCTGATGACCTGCAAGTTAAAGGAAGAACACAAAGTGTTCTCTGTGCACAGACAGTGAAATGCAGCTGTACTTTTCCTCTGTCACTGTGGGAATGATCATTTAGCTAAAACACATGCAAATTGACCACCAGAGAAAAGTGGTGTGCACTTAGATGATTGTAATCCTTTAATATCTTTCAACTGTATATGTTTGCCCTCTGTTTACCTCGTTTTATCATCCTGTGTCTCAGCATTTCTCCTGATTTTGTACTCTGTGCAGGGACATCTACTGCAAGTCAGTCCTATGGGAGGGAACACACCTCCATTGCTTTTTTCTAAGGTTTCCCTTTTTTTCCCCACTAAAGGGTCTCTTTTTGGAGTTTTCTTTATCAAAATTGATACAAAAGATAAAGGGGGTCATAATGATGTACAGACTGTAGATCTCTTTGAGGAAAGTTTTTGATTATTGATTTAAAGCACTTAAAATAACAGACTTGACCTGACTATACCTGTTTCAAGCATGTAGAGGATGGAGGAAATCAAAGTTCTTGAAGAAAAATACTGTTTAAAGGCACACTTTAGATAGAAAATAATAGAAACTTGGATGAACAGTATGAATATGGGGCATATAGGGAGAAATGATGTGTACTGGAGCCTAGTTTTACAATGAATAGAGGGGACTTGCTACTCTGATTCAACATGAATCTTTAGAATTAAAGATTATTCTACAATGTAATGTACATATCATGAAAGACTAAAGTAAGGGATCATCAAACTCATTTTATTTGTTTATTCATTCATTTTTAGGCGGATTAATTCTTCTGGGACTTTAATCCCATTCCCACCAAAGTCACTCACCTCCTCCAGGGCAGCCACTGTATTCCTGCAGTGTGACATCCTGGTGGTGAAGTTAGAGGCAGTCGGCGATTTGTAATCTTCATTCGTCTCTGCCACAAACTCTGAAACTGTGATTTGGTCCGGCATAATTAATCCCTTTGCTGATTAGAAGAAGACGCACTTTCCGTAATCCCCCCCTCCACAGTCCGAACAGTTTTTAGGACATAAAAGTTCACAGAAGCGGCAGCGGTAACAGTGTCTTTGAAGGTCCCCGCGGGTAGTCAACCATCTCTGGGTGTGTTTTTATGTCATTCCCTTGTTTGCTCCCAACACAATCCCGTGCAGCAGCGGTGCACGCTGTCTCGAGGAGTCACAGCTTTGCCGCTCACACCGCGCTTTGCTACAAGGTGATGGGTAGGTTATATCCCCTCCCGTCTTTGAGCCCACTACTCCTTTTCCATTTAGTTTTCCCCTCGTCGTCCTCTGGTCACAGAAGAAAGTGGAGCTTCCTTAGTAAAAAAATTTTCTCCTCTTGGTGTTCCCAAGTCTTCAGCAGAGCGGGGCAAACAACTTCTTCCTCCTAACCGAGGGAGACAACAGCCAAGCGTTTCAACGGGAGCGCAAGAAATTGACAAAGGTAGAGGAGGGGATTCAATGGACGTGCAACAGCAAATGGGGCGCACCAGCTGGTAATTGGGAGCCAATCAGAATTCATGGAAGGCGTGAACTCATGCTGCTTTCAAATACGCCTCGTAAACTAATAAATCCTCTTAGTGATGTGGCATTAAATCCCTCCACTGCCTTGCAAAAAGTTTTAGCAGTCAATTAAGGGTATGAAAAAGAAATTTAACACCTCATGAAAAGGTGCTTAAACATGTATGTGTGGTGTTATATAAATTTCACTCATAAACATACATAATCGAAACTGGCTGATCTCTTAAAGAATTCCATTGACCTAAACACTGCTAATACTTGTACGTACAATACATACAATACATCAACATAAGCGCTAGGTAGCATCGCTTTTAGCTAAGGTTTAAAGTGCGGCATCTAGTAATTTAATGTGTATACTGAATCAGAGTCTTAAAAATTATGAAAACACATGCCTGATGAAATTTAAACCTTGCCATATAGTTAAGTTTCAGTCATAGAGTAGTGCCTCTAAAAGTGGTAAGTTGCTCATTTTACAGCACCTACCAACTATAAACTTTGGCTTTATAGCACCAAGTTATGGTAGTGCATGTAAAAAATATTTTTCCTTGACTTCTCTACTTTTCATTTGTTTCTTGAGCCCATCAAAATTTAGAATTTAGATTCAATAAACATAAATTCCTAAGTAAAGAAAATACTTGTAGGCCTGTGTTTAAAAATGACTTTGGTGCCGTCACATTCATAGGTAACGATGTTAGCAAATGAGGTCTGTTGAGAACTTGAATGACGCAGTAGATCACACATCCTTACAGTAAATAGATTTACCACCTTACTATGTGCACTCAAAGCACTTATGACTGGAAATAACAATAAAATCCAGCTTGTATTGATGGTGACTCATGGGTTGCTACTATTGCAGTGTACTTCCAAAATCAGTCATCACAGACTACCTTTCTGCAAAAAAGAAAAAGAAAATGCAATCAGTGACATTCAGTGTGTTTCATATATTTAATTCCAAACATTTTTAAAAATGTCTCAATTGGTTAAAAATTTGCAGCTTGAATAAATTATTGAACTCACCATAACATATGACGCAAAATGCTAAAAACAATTGTAAAATGCATTAGTTCTTGATACAGCTCCCACGCCCTCCATGCTCATCATGTCATCGTGTCACACATTCCCTATTTTCCACCTATTAAGGTGCTGCACATGATATGTGTACTCAAAATATTACGACGGCACTCAAAAGCAGCATCTTCATTACAGCGCCGCTAGTAGTTTCTCTCTTAAGGTGGAGATAGGAGACGCAGTCATCCCTGTGAAAATGATGCAGTATCATGATGATAGAGTACTTCAGAGTTTTTATGCAAATGTCTGTAATGTGCTCTTTTTGGTCATGTTAATAATGAATTGCACAGTTTTGGTCTTGACACATATGCCTTGCCAAGGATAATTAACTGTGAAGACAACCTCTAAATCCAGCTACTGTACCTCCAAAGGGAGAGCAAATTACAACAATAGGGGCCCATTAACATTTTATGTGTTGCTACACCAGGTCTTAAATTTATTTAGATGTTTAAGCTACCATGTAACTGTGTAGCCTAAACATTCGAGAACTGGGTCAAAAGATCAACAACAACACGTCTCACTGTGGTGAGGAAGGATTAAGAAAAAACAATGAAAAGCACATTTCTCAAGTAAACAGATGAACTGAGATACCCATTTGTTGCTGGGCTACTTGTAGTACTTGAAGAAGAAGGAGGAGGAGGAGGAGGAGGGGGACTAAGATGTTCAGGGACAAGTGCTGTTAGCATTATTCCCAACATATAAAAAAATGTATAATCTAAATGGAAGTGAAACTTTAAAAGCATCCTCCCTCTAACAGCTATATCAAACAAACCTTTGAATATGAGTTGTTTTCACTCCGACATCTCAAGACAAAAACTGATGCATGCTTATAGGGGCTGTTTGTGCATATGTGTGTATTTCAGGCCTGTGGGCATAAATGAAAGAAATAACAATGGAGTACAAAAATCAAAATTACCCAAGGGTATTAATATAGAAGTTCTTCTTCCTCCTCTTCACCTTCAACTTCCTCTACTACTACTACTAATGAGAGGGAAATGATTAAGACTTTCAAGATAAGCCTAATCAGTGTCGACACTGATGCTGGTAATGAGCCCTAAAACTGTGCCATCACATGTATCAGATAAAAAGGGCTTATTAACAGAGTCCTACCAGCCTCGCCTGAGTATGTGTTCTGCACAGTTTACATGGAAGTAGCTGCTGCATTTTGCCATATGTCAGAGTGAGATTAGATGTTTTTGTAGGCCACGGCCAAAAATAAATGTGATTTCCCAAAATCCTGTTATAAAAAGGCAGACAAGAAATTATCTATCATTGCGTGCTGCAAAACTTGTAAAAACTCTCTCCCATGTCTGAATTTTTGACAACAGGAGCCAGAAAAAAACAAAAAAATAAAAGACAGCGTCTGTGCCCAGAGCACTTGCTTTTTTCGTGGGCTTCAGGATGAAAAATCTGCTGATGTTTCCCAGCTCATTCAGCCCAGCAGGACAGCTACCGGTATAAATAGTATCACAGCGGCTGAAGCAAAACCCTGGGCAGCCTTTAAATCACAAACTGGGCAGTGTTCACACATTCTTTCAGCTCTTCAGCGTCTCCTGGCAAGCTGCTAAATGAAGAGCTTAAGACCTTGTCTGACCCTGACCGACTACTCAGGCCTCAACTCCCTTATGAAGCGAACACACACACTCCCAGTGAACATCTGCCATCCAGAGACAGTGAGGTCTGCAGAGCCAAAGAGAACCAGCCTCCCTCTTCACCACTGACATGGCTTTACATTTTCATTAACATCTGCCTTTCCCAAATGACGGTTTTAAAATAAAACCAAGCTAACATGAAAATATCTGAACTGTGCTGCATCAGTTTGATGTGGCAGAAGAGCTGCACAGGAGGCCAAGGTGAGTGGGTTCATCCAGCAGGTATCAGTGGAGGAGCATCAGATGAAAACCACATTATTTTATATTTCATGGGATCTGGAGAAGCAGAGCCAGGCATATCAATAAGAGATCACAAAAATGCAGCTCAAGGAATCGCTGATAAAATATACTGAGTCATGAATTAACCTTCTGCATTTATATAACGCATACTCTACTTTAATTAAATTCAATCACGCTTTCATCAAAGGCTCATAAAAGCGTTTTTCTTTTTTAATTTTACAGTCAAGCTGCATATGCCGCTCCTTAAAAAAAGAGATGCTAAAGCAGAAGATGTTAGCTGCTTTATTGAACTTGAACAGAAGCCTTATTCATCAATAGCACCCAATCTCAATGCAGAGTTTGTTTGCATGCAAACAACTCACAACCTTGTGAAAAAGTCAAAGTGGTGATTTTGGATCTCTTGTTGTCACGGTTGCTGTGTTTGAGCATTCTGGAGAGATTTAGTGAGCCACGAAACTGTAAATGTCCATATCATTCACAGTCTTTTCACTTCAGTTTTTAGACCAAAACTGATTCGGTGATGAAAAACTCAACTGAATGAAACCAGACAGCTGCAGAAAGAACAATAACCAAAGCAGGTGTCACACTGTTCACAGAGACCCTCTTGGAAAAGTTGCTTGTAATTTGTTCTTCACCAGAACAGAGCAAAGGGTGTGTCAGCGCGCAAACATCCAACATACGTAGTGATTTGGCATTTGAAAGTTAGCAGGAACAGACAATATGTCATAGCAATAAAGAGGACTACAGTTTGAGAGGGAGTCACTTTTTCCAAACTGCGCTGCCATGACATCATGATTGTGTAACAGGTGGGAGAACCTCACAGTCCAGCTTCTTATGTCTCAAATAAGTGGAATGAATGACTCCTTTGTTTAAAATAATTAGCATCTAATTCTAACCATTTGGCAGCTGAAACTTTCCAGTGCACAAAGTGGATGAAATGTCTTATCCTGGGCCAAGCTCAGGTCCGGTACTGAACCATTCCTGCACGGAGAACTTACCTCAGCTCTTCATAGATCATACACCACATTACCGACTCAAGACTGCATTAAAGAGGAGCTTATTACACAAATGAGGTAGCTGCACATAGCCATGGACTGAACAAGTAGACCCTGGTGAACCACATGCTGTGAAACTCCTAATGGGAGAGGGATGAAGAAGAGAGGGGCGGGGAAGGGCGAAGAAATAAGGGGAGGGAGAGGAGTGCTGAGGGCAGGGCAGTGAACTGTAACAAGCAGATTCTTTTCTCACAAGCTTTCAAAGAGGGAATTCAATGAGTTCAGGCAAAACTAGCTTGAATCAAGTGTTGAGTGCTTGGTATAGACCCAGGATAAAGCTCAGACATAGAAGAAGCATGGAAGAGTTCTTGGTTTACCACAATATGGTGCTGTTATTGGTGATATACACATTCATTCAAGCATTGTATTTATGAGATTTAAATTCTATTTAGCTCCGTTTTGAATATTTCAGTCACGTAACACCCTCAAAATTGGAAAATAGAGACTACAGTAGACCAAACTATCATCTCAACTGTTGCATCTGATTGGCTGCAGATGTTAGACATAATTAATCATCACCAAACGTGCTGTCTCTGCAGAAGTCACTCCTGTAGACTGTACTGACATATGCCAACCACTGTTCTTACAGAAGTGGTGCTGGCCAAGAATGAAAGAATTTCTTTTTTCAACTGTTCTTTTGCAAGTTTGACTGGTACCAGATGTGCTCTGATAGGCTGCACATTACTTCCAGAAAACTGGCACATGCTCTCATCTAAAGTCCAACACTGAAACTAGCACTTGTCCTCTCCTGCCCATTCTAATTTTCTATGCTACCAAACTAACTGCAAGTCACTGAAGTGGAAGTATTGTTGCAAACCCACTTGAGCACCGTGTGACAAAGTTTAGCTCAATTCAACTTAGCTTGACCCAACCTTACTTGACTTGATTTAACTCAACTTGACCTGACTCGCACTGCTGCTGCTGCTGCTGCTGCTGACACCTGCTAAATCGACACTTCCTGTGAAGGCCACCCATACACTGTCAAACAGCTGGGAGATGGCCTGTAAGCTTCAGGGCTTGCTGTATTAATTAATTTGTTTCCTGTTAACATTTTCTTTAAAAGCAATATGCACATATCATTGGCACATTTGTTATCAAAGTAAGCAAGTAAAACACCTCTTGAATTCTCATTGTTATCAGTTTCGTGTTGACCATAATCAAAAGAGGATAATCATGCATATTGGTTTACTTCCATTTACCATATTGTGTTAGTGTTTCCCTGGATACATGTAGACTGAAAGGTTTGCAACACTTTGCTGCAAAATACTTCATATATTTTGAAATTCAGACTTGGGTAAATGCAATATTACACTTGAACTGCCCAGGACTACATAAACGTGTTTCTAATCTTGACTGTTCACTTTCCTAAAACACCGTCTGATTGTCCAATCATAGCTTAATAATCCTAACAAGGTCTGGCTGGCCTGCTGATATTTTTCAGCATGTTAGGCTGTGTGTATGGATTTGTAAAAAGAGCAACACTGTAAATTAAGAGTTTGAATATTGTCTACCTCTCTTTTTTTATCATACCCAAAACCACAGAAGTGTAATAAGTGTGTAAGTGAGTCTTCTCCAATTTAATTTGCTAAAGTTAGCATACCTGGCTAATAACTGCACCACTTATTGTTGCTGTAGTAACCTAGAGTTAGACATTTTACTAGGTTAGCAGTATTTCATAAAAAGCCTTGTTCACATTCAGTATGTGCTATTTAAAAAAAGGAACTGAAAATATATTTCCATTATGTAGTAACATACTATGGTAGTTCAGCAGTAGTGGCAGATTTTAAGTCAGAGATTCACAGACTCATAAATCTTCTTAAGGCCAGGTGAGAAGGTCAATAAGGTCAAAGGTCGTCGTTAGATGCAATTACAATTTGTTCAATCAACAGTGGAAAACTAATTAGCTGGTGAAGATTAAAAATCCCCCTGTCCTATGCAGCTGAACATAATATATGACCTCTGCACTGCAATGTGTGATCAATTGTGTCCATTTTTATTTATTAAATATCGAACAAATAAGGTCCATTGATAATTAGGTAATGATCAGTCAAGGTTAATACCAACAAATTCATCAGCTATTGTTACAGGTTTTACACTCCAGGTTTCCATTAAACCATTTAAACCAGAGCGCTCCCAGACAATTCAACCAGAGGAATCATCTGGCTCATGATTTACATTTAACCTTGTCACCCTGAAGGACACCCAAGACATAACATTTTTATAAAATAATTGCATGACATTTTCAGCCAGCTACCGCCACAGACACTCATTTAAGTGATGATCGCAAAGAGCTGGGGGTGTGCAAGCTGCTTTACTATCATCATTAGGAGCTGAGGCTTTTACTGTAATTATGGCTTCTCTTAGGATTTGGCACTGTGAACCCGAGCATATCGAGTGTCCCTGTACTTCATTATATCCTGACAGGCTGCCTGCTCCATCTTCTCTTGGTTTCCTAGATACCACAACTAGAGATGCTAAAAAAACGAGCATCTTGCTTAAACACTTCCACTTTGCTCCCTTGAAAAATCTCCACCTTGCAGGAAAGAACATTTTGCCATGCATACTGCAGTAAAAATAGTTCCTATGTTATTTCATTATATAGTATAGCATCCTATTTATTATGCGTCCCCAGAGACAGCATGAGGGCGAGGACACCTCTCGTGTGCTCTCAGCAGCTCTAAAGAAAAGGTCAGTGGTTGTGAATTTTCCCTCTTTGTTTGTTGCTGATCATCTTCTTCTTGTCCCCAAGCAATATAAACAACAGGATATTAATTGTTAAACCACAGGACAAACAAACCCATTCACAAATGGGATTATGATATCTGAAATCTAAGTAATTCATTTCCTGCGGTTCTGTGCTGGAAATGTACAGCTAATCATAAACAATGCTGTTTACTGAGCAGGCACACTCCTTATATACCACAGAATAAAGATCAGAATTTGTAGGATTTGGTAGATGCTTTGGTCTCTTAGAAGAAATACATTTATATATCTAAAAAAAATGGTGTAACCCTCAAAAAAAACAAGTAAAAGTAAAAGTGCAAAATTTCCAAAGCATAGCACAGCATTTTGTACAGGATCTACTTAAACATCACAAGGTCAATGCAGATATTTGAATTTCTGTTGCCAGCACAAAACACTTTTTTAAATGACCGCAATTAAAATTAAACTCCTCTTTTTTCTTTTTCTCCTGCCATGTTGAACTCATGCAGTGTTGGCCCAGTGGTTCCTCTGAATCCATTTATGTTGTGATTAATGACAACAACCATGACAAAAAGTGGCACTCTTGGTATCTCCTGAGTCAAGTCACGTAGAAAACACACACTCCTGTACCCTATTCCTCTGAGAGGCAACCAGCTGACAGAAATGAGATCAGTGCCAGGGGAAACTGTCAGGAGCTCCTGGGCTGAAACTGTCCAGCTCATCCACACTGATTTCATTTAACCAACGGTGCTCATTTAGCCAGACTGTAGGTTCTGACTGAATCAGCATCTCTGCAGCTCTCTGAATCCAAATCAGCCTCATTGACAGTCCTGCAAACTCCCTAAGCGACTACTGTCACGGTGTGAATTCCCAGGCTGAGTTGCATCTGTTCTGATGCCACAACAGACGGGCTGAAAGCATCTCAGGCATTTGAACTAATGATGGGATCATGGCAGGAGATAGCAGAGGATGAAAGTGTACCTCAAGGGTGTTTGCATTCTGCTATTTACTGCTCCAATTTGGCGATAAACCCCACAATCTTGCATCCATGTTCTCTTATCGTGTGAAGGGTCTTGGTGTGTACGAAAAGAAAGACAAGTTGGAGCCACAGAAAGCAGCGCCACGGGGAAGAATAAAGTGGAACCAGCATCTTGTGTGGAGGGAATCTGTCGGTATCCTCTGGGGAATACTAATGCACAGGGCAGTGAGTTCAGTCCATGTAACTCAGTGTTTGTGTCTGTTACTCTCGGAGTGAATAGTTTAGACAAGACTGCATGCAAAGTGGAGCCTTCACGTCCATCATGTTCATCCATCAAGCTAAACAAGAAAAAAAATGGCCACAAGTGAAAACGCTGTGAATGAATATGTGCACGTCATATAAAAAAGAAATGAAGGCTTGTCATCTTTTCTGTCAAATCAATACACAAGCTGAAAGGGACATTTTACATTCACCGCAATTTGGTTATTAAAAAACATCCATGATGGATGTTCATGATGTCACTTCATTTCTTTTATCAGGTTAGCCCAAAGATTAAGCCATGTGCCTGACACCAGCTGAATCTCTATGATAAGACAGTCTCTTATTGGCCCATTGATTTTATAGTTAAATGTCACCTTGAACAAAAGCTGTTCATCATTAATCGTAATCTGTCCTGAAAATGTCTGTTAAAACCTAGAAGGACGTTTCTCAAACGGATCTTATCTGTTTAATATCAAAACAGATAAGAAAAGATAAGATAACTTTATGGATCCCTGGGAAAATCACATGTGGCAGCAGCTCCAAAGTCAGAATAAAAAAGGCAAAATAGTGATCAAAAACGTCAAAAACGTCACAAGGCAAAGGAAAAGTAGTAGAAAAAACATGCTCAGAAGAAGAAGAAGAAGAAGAAGAAAAAGAAGACTTTGTACACAATAAACACATTTCACATACGGAATATACGGCGGTTATGAACAAGATGGGTAAGTGCATGAAATAACTTAGTGCCAGCGTGACTGTGTAATGTGTTTATAATGTGATATGTGTATAATGTAGACTAATATGTGAATTACCTAATATAAAAAATGTCTTTTTATGATAAATGTCCTCAATGGAAAAGTGTTAAGTAGTGTAAGTATGTTTAATAAGACATCATAATTTGTATAACACTGTATGTATAAATATCTACAATATATATAAACATGAATAAATAAGATACAGTTCACACTGTGCAATAAGTGTTTCATATGGTGCTTAATCCACGTCTGTATTTGAAGATTTGAAGTGTGAAACTTAACAGGCCTCCTTAAATTCTGTTACACTCCCTCCCATTTACTCTCCCAGTCCTGCCCTCCCCTGCAGCATCTATTGTGTTTCTACTTTGCATGCTGCATTGGTTTGTGCAGTGCTGTGAACTTTGGAGTGTTGTCCTTGGAGTGACAATCATCTAATCCTTACATCAGAAAAACAAGAAAAAAAAATACTCTGAAATATCTATGAAGTTTGGTTAAAAAAAAAAAATCCACAAACTCTGTAGAAAAATACAGATTAAAGGCAGGCGTTTATATGTAACAGCAGACTGGAAATCAGGCTTTAGACTTCTTTGCCTGACACATGTTACATCTTAGGACACATTTTTTTCTTAAAGTAGTTGAAAAAAGACAAAGGTGGTGTTTCTTTTCATTAGAGGAGGCAGGCAGAAGACTGAATAAGGCAGAGGAATGGCAATAAAAAGAAAGCATAAAGCTCATATAAGGTCATACTTTAAATGAGGGAAAATGAATGATTGCCCCACCCTTCAGTTAACTGTGGGCAGAAAATGAAACAATGAGCAGAAAGGGCTCATGTTTCTGCCACCAAAATAGACAGTGGTCACGAAGTCGACTCCACACTCCCCAAATGTGTTGTTGATGTGGGAAAATGATGGGCGGGTGTTTCTGCTCTCAGCAGTCTAACTGGGGATGACATGTCACTGATTCTGGGGAATCCTGTACCAAATTCTCCTTTTATCTCCATGCTGGACGATGTAAACTAAACAAAATACGCTGCTCAGCATTAACACAAAGGCATTTTTTCTGCCTCATTTATCATTTTGTTAAGTAAAACAGCTATATCTCTCACACTGCACTCATGATCAGAATGTTAAACTCTAAAAATCCAGAAAGTCTTTATATTCGTAGTCCTAGTATCCCAAAGCAAGGAGTTGCAGCAAGCTGGAGCGTATTGATTGAGCAACACAGTTCATCGATTGAAAAATATGGCCCTGGCCTTAAGCAACATCTCAGTGATTCCTGCAGGTTGTACTGCTGTTGGACTATTCTGAGTGATGAGGATAATGTGCTCCTGGGGAAAATCCCACTGGGACCACAGAACCATTAAAACAGTCGACACTCTGCTGGCTAAGTAAGCTTTCTGTCTGCTGTCTGAAGACATAGCTAAACCAAGACGGAAAATACAACCAAGTCATAATGTGATTTTGTAGAAGCATAGGGCTGTTATGGTGAACTAACAAGCACATGTACATCTCTGTGGACTTCTACTCCGAGAGGTTTCTCTCGGTGCTGGTTAAAATGGTCTGACCCCTGAATACAAAGACACTTCCTGTCTGATCTGTAAAGAGAAAGGCTGTATGTCCCCAGAGGAACAAGCCTGAGTGCAAAAACATTAACTATTGACTATATAAGGAGCTGGTGGACTTGGTCACCACAATGCAGTTCAGCCACACAGCTTAGCTTGAAAACAAATGTCAGCATTCACCATGATGGGATGTACTTTTGGAAGAGACAGCAGAAACAGGAAAAAGAATTGAGAGCTATCGCACATGTGTACACTTGTGGGCTTCCTGGCCTTCATTATGACTGAATGGGAACCTCCACTAACTCATCCGCCGTTCACATGCTGCTACAGCCTTTTAAATAGATTAGTAGAGGCTTTGTCTCGCCCTGCTCTTTCTCACCGGCTCTTTTCTCTCCTTAGTATCAGTCCGTGAGAGAGAGAGAGAGAGGCGGTGAGGAAGGGGATGGAGTTGCCATGACGATGGCAACTTTACCAAAGTGAGGCTCTCTCCGTTATTGCGGGTTTAATTGGATATCATTGAGGAAGAACAAAAAAGCTGTTGAGAGCAGTGACATGAATGCAATGAAGCTCCGTCTGTTAAGCTGCCTGGCTGTCTCAACGTCATACTCTCGCTCTCTCTGTGTAGTTATGAATGATTAATGGTGATTATGTAAGTGCTGTAGTACATCAAGTGCATGGTTAATGTCACAGAGAGCATGAAGCGATGTGGAGAAGGAGAGAGGAGACTTCCACAGGTGTTTGGCATTAAAAATAAGCTACAGTAATAGCAGCATTTATGCCATCCAGTCTCACAGGCCTTCAATTAAGTGAAATGTTTGATCTATTTATTGATAATTAATTGTTGTCAAGAGACAATTGGTCTTTGTGCAAACTGCACTGCACTTCAAATACAATCTTCTGTAAGTTACTTGGGACAACAGAAATATTCTTTTCTTTTGCACAGCCAGCTTTTCTTTAACATTTGATGAAATCTGTTGCAGTTTATATGATGTTCAGGCTCAAAAAAACCCTTTGGCACAAGTGAATTTTAAATAATTTAATATGCTCATCCCTTGCAGACCAAAACACAAAAAATGCCTGGAGTCTTTCTTCACAAAAACATTCAAAGTGACTGGGATATAAATCAAGTTCACCAAAAAGTACTGCTCTATAGCAAAGAGACAGTTTTGAAACAAACCAGCAAACAAAAAGTGCAGTTAGAGCAGAGTGTTGGTGTTCAATCACAGGCTCTGTTGGGACTGAAAGCATTTCAATTCATGAAAGAAACAAAAGTTTTATTAATGCTACAGCACAGACTTTTAATGGAAAACGTATAAGCCTGATTAAAAGGATTTTTCTGAACGGATATAAATGTTTCTTTCAAGTTAAACATTATAATCATCATGCATAAGAAGGTTTTTCCTTTACCCATCTTTTGTCACCTGGTTCTGAGTTTTGAGCCATTTTGTCTATCTAAGATTTCAATATTTGTGTGTAAGATTCATATTAAAAAAGACACAGCTCTGCTTTGAACGCAGCTCTGCTTCAAAACTAACAACAACAAGCAGAAAAAATGATCTAAAACATCATTTCAACACAAAACAAGTAAATCCAGAGAATGTAAATAAGAAAAAACTGATGCTTAAAAAACAACCAAACACTATAAAACTTTTATTAGGAGTTATTAGGATACTTTCCCTGGTGTTCAATTAAAATCCCATTTCTAGAACTGAGGTCACATAATTCTTAACATAATATATCTCGCCTCCCAGCACGGTGTACAAATGAGCTAACATTGGTTTTGCAGTGGGTTAACATTGTTCATACCTTCTCATTTTGACTCATGACAACTTACTTTAAATTTACCACAGTGTATCTAATACATATTACACTTGGTATCATCTCTAAGCTGATGCTCTTTACAACAAAAAAGCAAGGAATACAGAGCTTACTGTGAAACAGCCATGATGATGTTTCTAAGGGAAACATCATTTAGAAATAAATATGAAGAAATCTGTACAGTCTATGGCACCCTCTGTCCTTAGAGCCTTGATTCTGATAGACATCATGAAAACTCAGAGAAAAAAGCCCTTTAACAGGGTAAAAATGTAAGAAACCAGAGGAAAAGCAGAGGAGGAATCCCTCTCCCAGGACTGACAAACATGTGCTGGATGTTGTGTGCACCAAAAAACATCAGGGAGACAGAGAGAGAGAAGCTCAATCTCCTGTAAATTGAACATTGAACAGGTATGAAAAACTACTGGTTTTATAATTCATCAGGAGCACCTTAAAAGTCTGATCTTACATAAGTGCAAGGAGCCGATAAATGGAAGCTAAAACTTCTGTAAGATTGTGACTTTTTCTAGTTTTAGTTACATTTCTAGCTGCAGCAATTTGAACCATTTGAAGTCTTGTAGTGTTGGCATGTTGCACTCTTGAAAAAAAAAAGTTACCATTTTCAAATTTGGATAAAATAATAGTAAGTTAGACCCTCAACTGATCCTAATACTTTTTTTTGTCTACTGCGTATGTGTAAAAATGTGGACATAGTCTACTATTTAACTGTCAGGTGTGGACCCTTTTTGAGTATTTTTATACTTATAAAAAAAGGTTTTTTACACAATTTTCTTAAAACAGTCACTACCACACAATCGCCTACATTTAATTTTTTTCCCCACAAATAATGGCCATTACCAATAACAACTTAGCAACAGCAGAGCAAACATTGTAAATCTTAAATCTTAAATCTTGATTTAGTCTTCACTCTAAACCTCATTACTTTTCTGTACTGGCACTGTGCATACTTTTCAAATATCTGAAGCTGCATGAGCCCCCTGCTTTGAAAGTACAACATTTGAAGACTATAAACTCAAATGAATTGTCATTAATTTGTCGGTGCTGCCCTCTATTGGTTATCGTGCCTTGTCGCAAAATTGTTCTAAACAAAACGTTAGTAGATTAGTTCAGTAAAAAATATCTATAATTACAAAATATGATTAATTAAATTAGTAGTAATAATAATACAGAGTTTATACAGTTAAAAAACTTATTGAATTTTTACACATACTAAATTCACAGGTTGACTATAAATTTAAATGGAGATTCTTTTAGTTGTCTTCTTGATTGAATTTTTTAAAAAAAATCATTCATTTATTCATTTTGAAATGGTTCTTTCAAAGTTTTATTAAGGAAAAGTGAGGTATCTATTTAGGATTCTGGGAAAAATCACTATTAACCACCAGGTGGTGCTGATAGATTATCGGAAAAAGGCTCCCTCTGTTCAAACTTCCAAGCCAGTGTTACAAAATGATTCAGGATGGATCAGAATAGTTAGATTTTTATATACAATTCATACGCACATTTCACCATTATATGCATACTTATAATTGAAACTCGGCAAATTATTGCATTTAATATCATTCAGTATGCAGTGCTATAATTAGGCATATTACAGGCTGCGTGAATAAGTTGTACAATTGGCGATCTACTTCTTCAGTGCAGTTAAAAAGTCAGTGCAGTTACATGAAATGCAAACGCAGTCCGCGCTGTTCACAACTATCTCCAACCTTAACGTGGTCGGTTTCAAATGAGTCCTGCCAAAATGTCACCCTTACGTCACACTTCTTCTCCTTCATGTGTGAAATTCTATAAATGTGGTAAGGGTGTGTAGACCACATGCAACACTGCTCAGTTCATTTTGCTCTGTAGCCTGTAAATTTAGACCCCACCAAAAAAACATGTTCAGAGTGGGATTGGCTGATGGACTTCCCTTTTCTCCATACGATAGGTCAAAATAGATGGATATTAGGGAGGGCTGGGCCGCCATCACTCCACCCACATTATCACTAGTTTTATTGTCGTCAAAGATATTCTGCTATCAAGATAACTAACGCCCGACTCTGCCATATTTGTAACCATTGTTTCCTTCGTAGGTAACGTAAAAATATTAAGCACTGGATGGGTGGGAGCAATGAATTAGCTACTTGGACGACGAAAATGTTTCTTTTCTAATGAAAACCAGTGAGAGTAATTGTTTTTACTCACACACCACGCATGCCCAAACACGAACCCCGTTAAATTCTTCAGACACCCCTTCAAGCGAGAAATTTAGCCTGTAATTCTGTTTTTTGTCTGTAGAGCAGGCTACCAACACATAGACGCCGCCCTACTGGGCTTATTTGACTACAGATAAATGTATCACAGTGGTTAAAAACTCCAAATTTAACGTCATCGACTCCTAGTTTAACATGAAAAACGACGTCTCGCGCTCCCAACGGGCGTGAGACGAAACGGGACGTTGTGAAGCGGTGTAAATCTCGTGTCGGTTCTGTTGTCTTTGTTGGATGTGAGCCGTGGATGACAACCGTCCAGCTCGTCGCAGCAACAGCAGCAGCAGCGGTGGCAGCTCGGAGTATTTATCATCGCAGCGGCCGAGGGGAGTGAAGTGAACCGGAGGAAGGAGAGAGAAAGGATTTACGGACACCGACCAAGCATGGCTACCCAAACGACAGCATCATGCACTGGATCCACTCTGTTACAGCCTATCAGCGAAATTGTAAATCTCCCTCTTGACCAGGTATGTTTTTTTTTTTTGTACGGAGAAAATATCGATGCTTAAAAGCCATCTCAGTTGATGATATGTTTTAAACAGCAGTGGTCGCAGTCAGCTAGCGTGCGTGCACAGAACGTTAGCACGGGCTGATGATGCGCAAACGTTAGCTTAGCAGCCTTTATTCATTGCGGATTCATTGAAAATCAGTGCACAAAAATCAATATTGTTGGTTCACTACCACCGTCAGCTAGTCCCCCGTGAAGCTACACCACAGCTTATGTCTTTTGTCTGTTCCCTTCGATGACCACAGCTCAATTTAATGGCTCCCAAACGGGGGTTCGTGGACCCTTCAAAGATCTTTTGATCCTTGGATACTGATCACCAGTATAATCTGGATTAAAAGTTAACGAGTCAAATTTCACTTCACATTTACTTAAAGTTAGCCCTAGAGCAACGTTTATTCAGGCCGCATGGTTATTGTGCTGTATTTTGACAGTTTTGTCATTGAAAAGAAACAGGCAACAAAAACTGGTTTTATGTAAGTAAGTGCCTCACAATGGTTTCTTTGATTCAGGTCGGGAACCTGTAGGGTTATTTATTTTGATGCAATCAGACCTTGGATTTGGTTTGATTGTAATGTGGTCGCTCAGTGTTTCTTTTTTATCTCAACCACATTAAGCACTATCTATTTTGGAGAAAGCCATGTAAGTCGTGCTATTAACAAGCAATACCTATATTTTAGAAGTCAGAAATGGCAGAAAATACAGCTAACATAGTTTTACATTTGCAAATTTGACATAGATAAAAAAAAAAGTTAAAATGTGTGTGGTTTGTGGAGTCACAGATTACTGTAATAGTTCTCATTGCATATCTTTAATAAGACAGGAAGCCACACCTTCCCAGTGAGTATTTCCATATTTTAAAAGATGGTTTAAATGGGTTGGGTAACCGCTGCAACTGTGGTTTGTCTGAAATTGTAGGATTAAATTAGCAAATTATAGATTTCTGAAGTGGATTACGTTGCAATATTTTTGCAGATATTTGCATAGCAAACACTTTCAGATTTACTTTTACGGGCCCCACACCTTCGACATCACACATTGCGTGTATGCAAAGTACATTTCGACAGCAGTGATTTCAGGGCTTTCCAGACATAGCCTGTGGTGGTGTGTGAAAGTGTCCAGTCATGTCAGCATGGTTAGTTTGTAAGACAGGCTTCTGCGAAAGAAACAACAATTTCTGCCGCCCTCTAAACTGTTGATTGCGCTATGCTTTGATTCATCTAAAATAAAGCCAGAAACATCCCTGTTTACTGCAGTGAAATCAAGTGCATTGTTTTTTTTAAATTGTTTTTACAAAGCTGATTTATATTTCCCTTTGAGTAATTGAGCTGATACCTACCACATAACAGAGCAGAATCGCATGTCTGTGTCACAAGTTGA
This sequence comes from Acanthurus leucopareius, assembly GCA_029814765.1. Lineage (NCBI taxonomy): Eukaryota > Metazoa > Chordata > Actinopteri > Acanthuriformes > Acanthuridae > Acanthurus > Acanthurus leucopareius. Next base: position 499,531 of record JAQMCX010000017.1, on the reverse strand, counting down.
CTGTTTTTTTCTTTTTGTGTTTTCATTGTTTTGCTGTGCATTTTCACCCAGTGTCATCAGCGACAGAATCACTTGTTCTTATTTTATCACTTCACCCTTATCAGCGGGAGGGGTGGGGGCGGGGGCGGGGGGCGGGGGGCATACAGATGAGCCTATTTCCTCCTCCTGCCAAGCCCTTTAGCATGCACGTCTGAAACTCATGACTCACTCTTCTCTTCCCATTAGGCCTGGGCAAATCCTTGTTGAACACGCCAGACATCACAGGGGTGTATTTGGTGGGATGTTTGCATTCTCAGCTGTGATTTGGTCAGAGTTTAAATGTTTTGAAATACATTTTGGTGGCTTGAAAGTGTCACCCTGACTTGTGAGTGAGATTATATATAATTTCATGTTTAAAATCGTATTTTTTATTAATATACCAACAAGCTGTGTGCTCAAATGAACTGTGAGCCATATGCACACGTGACTAACCTCTAATTCCTTGTCTTGTCGCGCTTCAGGCTACAAATATATCTGACCATCTCTTCTCCTCCATACCTGCATGCGCAGACTGGAGTGTGTCATTATCTCTCTCCACCCTAAAAAGCTTAAGTCTCTGTCAGGAATGTTGCAGGGTGGGAACTCTCTTTCAAAAGGATCTGTTCAGCATCATAAATACACTCTGTGAACCTGGAAAGGAGAGCGAGTGCCTTCATGCTGTGTTCTTTGAATTCCCACAGTGCCCCCAGCTTTGCTTCTCTGGTTTATTATTACAGTGTAAATTTATAATAAACAACTATTACAATAATGAAACTTGTAAGTGTTTGGAAGAAAACCTCACTAAAAAGTACTCTCTGAAAAAAAACATACCGCCAAGGCTTATATGAGACCAAACTTGTGCATCGAGTCATCGACAGAGCTTATTGCTTTTTAACTCAACATAATGGCTGTAACAGCAGCTGTTGTGTAGTATTTGCTTGACCCTGGGATCAGAGTTATCAATCAGATTGGTCCTTTTTTCATCCTTTTTACAGTTTTTTTTGTTTATGTCTGGACACATTCCATTCTCTTTAAATTAGTGCCAAAGCAGTATAGTAGTAGGAAGTCTCTAGGAAGTCTCACAGCTGCAAAGCAGGAAAAAAAACAAGTCCTCTACTGTCATGTATTTGTGTGTTGAAATATTTGTATTGATTTTTGACTCATGTGCCTCTGGCTTTTCACAGTTGCTTCTCTTTATTTTGAATGATTATCGGCTGCGTGAGAAAGAGAATGGCATCAAACTAATAGGACATACAGATCGTGGATTATCATGGCCCATGCTAGTTTGTTGGACAGGTGTCTCCTTTGGGACAATGCGGTTTGTTAGCTTCCTGCCAAATGGGTGACCTACTATGCCAGGGCCACTGTCAACATCACAGAAATCAATAAAGTCACTCAGATACACTATGATCTGTGTGGCTCACCGACATTGACACTCATTTTGATGAGGCCGCCATAGTGTGGCACCTCACTGTATGTTGTTGGGACTGTATGTATCCCATGGGTGAGGCAGGCCTCTGCACCGGCCTGTGTCAGAGCTAAAATGGGAGCTGTGAAATCTGAACTGACGCTCTGTTTCTCTCTTCTTCTCTTCTCTTCTCTCTCTCTTCCTTTCCTTTCCTTCTCACTCTATCACACACACAGCCTGTCCCCTCTTAGATGCACGCTCTTACTACTTTGACTAATTCCTCCCACTGCAATTCTTGAGCACCTACACAATCACTATGTTCACCCACTCTAGTTCAGGGTTCTGCTATGAAAAATATGATGCCGGGGCTCAATTTACACATTCTGATCCCAAGCTGTGTCTGCCCCAGATTTGGTTGTATTTAGCCCGAGCTGTTTTGTATCTGCTTGTCATAAACCTCAAGTGGAGTGAAGGCCATATCCAGTATGAAGTGCTGCTCTTTGTCTGGAAGATATTGACCTGACAGTTTTCATTAAGAAAATCCTTGACATTTTACTGCTCCATAATCTGGCCCACCCCCACCCCAAGCTTAAACATCCATCTCATCTCCACTGGACCCACAACTAATCTCTTTTAAACGATTACCTTTAAGTTTAGTTCTCTTTTAAATTACCACACAACACGCATATAGACTTTCAATGCAGTTATTGATCTGCACACGCACAGCGCTGATCTCCCTCCATCTCTTTTAGGACGTAGCATAGCATTTGATGTGACACATTCACACGACGAAACAGAGCTGCCTCGCAGATTAGCTTGCATTTTCAGTGGCTGCTTGTAAATAAATCAGGCCTAATATCTTGGATGGAACGTTTGCTGTCAATTCGATGATGCGCCTCAATATCGCACAAGTATGGATTTCATGCTGAAAATGTCTTTTCAGGTCCAGTTTTGTTGCTCTCCTGTAATGCATCCAACAGGCTTTGATGGCATCATAAAGCACAATATGCAGTTTCATTTGGAAATTTGGAACCCACTTGACTCATACAGCCTCATGGGTGCCTTGCAGTCTGATTACTAAACCTGTTAAGTGACTCAGGCAATCCCTATGAAATGTGAGGCTGCATGACATAATTCTGCACCTTAAGTAAGTGTTCAAAATAAGATTTAAAGATTAAGTTATGAAAGTTTTTCAACTCTGTCCAACTGAAACATCAACATTCTTCATTTGTTGTTTATTGCAAAAGGTTTATTTCCTTTTAGCCTCAGTTGTAATGTCCCATCAGCTGTGAAGTCCTTCCACAGCTGCAGCTGTTTCAATATGCAACAGCTGGGCCCCTGAGAAACCTCTTTACTGACTTCTTTTGACACATACAATGGACATTAACAGCATCATTATAATAGCATTTTGTTAAGCTCAGAGACCGGGGGTCGTACTGACATTACATTAGGGGATGTTATTGTGTTGTGGCTTAAATCTGTTTAAGCTGCCAGTAAGTTTAACACATAGGAAAGAGGAGGAAAGAAGCTCTCCCCATTTAGGTTAAAGAGGTTGTGTGAAAGAGCAGCACGCCTTACTGCAAGGCACTTTTGGTAAGAAAATAGACTGATAGACCGAATTTTGTTTCACCCAACTCCATGAATTATAAACTTTCATTTTTTTAAACCAAACCAAACGGACAAGAGGACTGACAGAGCTGACTGAATTCAGTTACCTGGCTAAACTGGTGAATTAACCACACATACTCCTCTAGACAGGGAGTATTACACTCATCCAGGAAACACCTGGGCCACACCTTCTCATTCAATGCAACACACAATGCTCATAACAACAATAAGGGACTTTAAATTTGCAACCAAAGACCTGAGACGAGACTATGATTTACTCTTAAAAGAACTGCGACATAACTTGGACTCCAGTTTAAAAAGCCTGAGTCTTGACTTGGACTTTCAGAAGTGTTTTGTGACCATCACTTCTGGAACCTTAGTATCTAGGTGTGGGTTTTAGCCAGTGTTTTGCAGTGGATCAGTATCCTTCAGTGGCTTTGATTTTTGGGTGTGTTGCATTGAAGAGTTTAGCATGACTTACTTGTTTGCTTTATTTATTATTATTATTATTATTATTATTGTTGTTGTTGTTGTTGTTGTTGTTGTTGTTGTTATTGTTGTTGTTGTTATTGTTATTATTGTTATTGTTGTTGTTGTTATTATTATTATTTCTCTCATTATTACTTTTAGCTTTGTGTGATTGAGATTTGATCATTTGTCTCGATACACTGGGGCACGGCGGTTAAATACAGTGAAACATCCTGGTATGAATGAATACTACTTTATGTTGTGTGCAGTCTGGTTTATCTTCATTGTTGTGGCTAGTGTGTAACTTCTTTCACCATCAGCATGTTTGTATCTTGTATTATCTGCCCCTTTGTGTACCAAGCAGTGGAAAATGGCACAGCTCAAGCCTGAGGAGTTTTTTGAAACTGTGATAATGCACATACAGTTATTCCTGAATCATGCACTTGAAAGCATCATACAGTCTCTTGCCTGTATAAGAGTAACACATTTAGGGGTGGGGGTGTATTTGCTGCTGTATCACTGAGTGAAGACAGTTTTTCGAGGTAAAACTGCCTGAGATTAGAGTTATTTTTCTTCACCTCAGAGTCGATTTGAGTCGGTTAATGCTGCTGTTTGTGCTGGTCAGCTTGTTTCGCTTTTTTTTTTTTTACAGTTTATTGCTGCCTACTAAGCTGGCAAGTTATTCAATCAACCACCCCTCCAGATAGGGAAGATTACACTCACCCTAGAGATGAATAGGTCAGATTTTCATGTAAAGTGCAATATGTAGGCAGAGGCACTAGGTTATGTGCTTGCTAGCCTTGGAGTTAGGATTAGTCATGAGCCCTGGTGGTTAGCTTAGCAATGTAACAGCATGCTTTTTGTTTGTGTAGCTCTTCAGTGTGTTGGATCCTTATATATTTATTATTTTGACCTTTTTTTGATTTTAATTTTGTAGATTGTGTCAATTTTTTGTTGTATGAAATACTAAAGGAAAAGGTGGTCAGAAATAATTGAGTTTACTTAGAATTTACTTAAGCTTTCATTGAACAGGTAGAAAACACCACTCTGTAAAAGATATTTCTCAGGAGCAATGTAGAGTGGAAATTTCCACCTGCACTTTGTTGTGTGTGCATTAACGGTTTTAACCTTAAAACGTTAGGTTTCTTTTGTTCACAGGGTTTATCCTGACATAGCATAATTTAAAAAAGGTAAATATTTAGTATTTGGATCACTAGGTATTTTGGATGATGTAATGTTTCTAGTGTCAGCAGTGGCCTTAAAAATAGGACGGCAAGGTGCAGATATAGCTTGTCGGGTGATTAATGTTGAGAAATGTGTGATAGTGCTGCGGAGGCTGTTTTAGACATTTCTGCCTGTTGATACGAGGAAAAAACGTCCAGTGGCTGCTCTTCCTTGTGTCCCATGATTCACTGATAAAGCAAAAGAAAATATCAACTTCAGCTTTGCTATTTCATCTAAAAATAGCAGAGCCGTAATGCCTTCATTGAAGTTTATGCAGTCGACATGCTTTTTTTTATAGCTCATCAGTCATTTCAATGCACCGACAATCTCCGATATATAGGTGCAGTCCTATAGCTCCCAGCATGCAATGCACAGGTGGTGCTGTCGTGTGTCCTTGGGTCACAAAAGGCTCGCTTCCCAGCTGTACAATCAGTCTTGTGTTTATGTGACATATTGGATTGCAGTTTGTCACAGTCAGTCTTTTATCACGATAACAAGCCTTCTTTTGTTGGTGCTGCAGCATTTTCCGCCAGGCTTTTGTACTGTAGGCCTCCGAGCCCACACAGCGCAGAAGGTTTGACTCCTAGCTTTCCTTTTATTCATTAACAATTCCCTGCTATCAGTGACACAAGTCTAACACTGTAAAATAGCCATGGGTTGGTTCAAAAAATGAGCTTAACTGAAGTTTGAAGTAGGCAGAGAAAAGTAGTTGCACGTCATGGTTGCAGGCCGCGGCTCGGAGTTATATCTCATATCTCCTGATCTTTGTAAGGCAATCGCTACATTTATCTCATTAGCACTAATATTTACATTTCACTAAGTGGATTGCTGAATTGGTGCTAAGGTTTTAGGCAGCTTTGCCTGAAGAATCTCAACTTGGCTTCCCTCTAAGGTCCCCTGTTGCTTGCTGGGTCCTCAAAGCCTCCTGGCTCGGGACCATGATCTTACTTTTTAAGCCCTCGGGCCTCATCAGTGTTTCTCTACCTCCCCCTTTGTCTTTAATTGGCTGCCCTCAGGGGAGTCTTATCCCTCCAATTGATTTCTTTTCCCCTGGTTCTTTCTAATGGGGTTCTGCTGGCTGAGCTGCTATTACGGTGCACAGTCAACACAAGCATGTGTGATTCCTCCTGGGGAATATGGAAAGACTTGGCTGTGTTATTATCATTACTGGGTGGTTGACAATGCATAAACAGGCAGCTCTTCACAAAGGTGGCTCAGACTTTATGATCATGTGTTTAATGAGGCTTATGTATTGCAAATGTGCCATTTAATCCTTAGAAATAGAAGAATTGACCATGGAAGAAGAGTTACTGCTATTGTCTGAAGGCCAATCCACAACATAACCTGGTCCTAATAATGTTGTGTAATACTTTTTTTTTTGGATAAAGATGAACAAATAGTCTCTATTGACTTATTAAGGTTCACTATTTAAAATTAGAGTAGATGTGTTTGCTCAAGTTTGGACTGATGAGTTGAGCATTTGTGATGTCTTTGATCTCTTTGAAAGCAAAGTTTCATAGTATGTCAGTTTCATAATTTGTCTTGTCTGACTTCGCCACTTCCTGTCGTTACATCTGTCCCAGCCTTTGACTCACTGGCATCTGTGATGAAACTCAACCTCTTAATTCTCATTTCTTTTCTCTTTCTGAATAAATGAAGCATGTTCTTGAGGTGTATTTCTCATATTTTAATTGGCATCCGCTATAGCGCTTCCTACTGTTTTTTTTTTTAAACAGTAATCTCTGCTGTCTAAAAACTTCCACAATGTTCCGGCCCTTTTTGTCCTGCTGTTATTCCAGACTTGTCTGATGATGCCACATAAAACAAGCCTTCTCCCTGCCTCCCTGTTGCTTACAGCCTAATCTATCCACCATACTGAATTTGCATATCTGTCCCTGTGCATAGCCCTGACTGAGTGGTTTCAACGCCAACAAAAAGAAATTCTCAGAGTGAATCAGTTTATTTTCACTCTGAATAAGAAAAAGGCTAAAAGGCCACACGACACCACAGTATCATTGAAATTGGGGTGTATAGAAAATAGTGTTTGTTAAAAACAGTCTAAAAATTAAAAATAAGAAATGTCATGATATTTGATCCTAAAATCTTGAAATTTTAAAATGACATTTTAACTTAACATATGAACTATAACACAATGGAAAGACAGTTTGAGAATGTTCCTAGCCTGCATTTCTAGCTATAAACATCAATGCAAATGTCAGTGGGGTTTTGAATGAGATCTTCTCGCTTCAGGAATAGAACCCATTGGGTTGTCTGTATTTACCATGTCTTTGTCCTGTATTTTTGAGGTTAAATCACTCTAATATTTGCCATGGGTTTGGGTTCAGGTACTAGTAGCATTAAATGCAGTCATGAAATTACAAAAACATTAAATTAACAGCATAAATAAGATGTCAAACAAGGCCTTTGTTATATTATAAGAAATATGGTACTGAATTATGGATGCTCTCTTTATCTTCTGCAGTGCTCTGTCCCCTTTGATCTGAGAAAACATTCAGGCCGGTTATCTCGCTGTAGATATTGATGCATCTCTCATTCCTTTTCTCTCTGAAGTACTTAGCGTTGCTTCAAAAGTGGTTGTCCACATGACTCAGCTTACTAACTCATTAGTTCAGTTGGTAATAGTGTGGTGTTATGAGGGTGGATTAGGTTTCTGTGCTAAAAAAGCCTGCACTCTCAGCTTAGAGCACCAGTTTAATGTTTGCATGGCACAGCCCCTGGTCGGCACAGAGAACATATTTTCAGTGAATCATTTTAACAGCTTTATATTACAGGCCAAGCAGCCAGAAATATCTAATGGTTTAGATTATATATGAATACCAACGAGCAAGCTCAAGTTTTAAGATTTGCCTCTGGTTATGATTGGGCCCCTAAAAGTTAATTTGTATGAATTTCTTACATAAAATGTTATTAGTCCACCTCAAAGGTGTTTAACAGTCTGAGGCCTATAATTTCCCTGCAAAAACTCTTATGCGCATCAGCTGTCGGTCTCTGGTTTTGTTCACCATGCTTGGCGAAGAGTCCAATGGGATAAAGGAGATGCTTTCAATATAAATGAGAGTACATGAATATTTATTAGTGTGACTTTGCACTGTCACTTGTAATTCCATTGAGGTAACTCAGTAAGGACATTCAGCTGATTCACCTTCACAGGAACAGATAGACTGTGACACATTCACCAGGCCTCTGTCCCCTTCCCTTTCTAGTGGCTCCACGCTCCAATAGATAGTCAATACCAGGCTTGATTATCTCTAACTACAAGTTGCACTGTCATCTGAAAAGTTTAGCACCTAAATGTGGAATTGATTCACAATGTTTACTCCTCAGCGCCTTCTGCCATTGATTCCCTTGAACCTGATCACCTGTGGTACAAGCAGCTAAATAATTCTGCCATGTGCAGGGTAGTTTACTTATGAGGGCCTTTATAAACAGAGTAAAAACATGGTGTTTTAAATAAGACAAAAGAATGCAAAGAATAAGAAGCAACATCAAAAAACACAAAGAAAAAGGAATAATATAAAGATTACCCAGACAGCCCTGTATTTAGTCAAATTTGTCTTTATTAAACATGCTTGATGTTTTCATACTGACTTTGTAAGTCTAGTCAATGAAGTTTCAGTACTTTCCATTTTTGGTGTGTGTGTGTCTGCCTCATCAATGAAGCGCGATAAAGTAACTTAGTGCAGTTGTTTCAGTTTCACAATTGCACTTTTTTCTCTCATGAGGTGTGAAGTAAGAAGAGGGGTCAAAAACACATCGTACACGATTTGTAAAAAGCATGTAAACCCACAAACAAGCTGGATCTGGCAATGTGCCGCCTCATGTTGTTTACTCCTCTTTCCAGATGAAAGCTAAATTAAATTAAATTAAATTAGATTAAATTAAATGGGACAAAGGCTTCAGACAAAATGTCGTTTGTGCTGTTCGGAGAAGTTGTCAGGACTGACTTATCTGAGCAGTACCATAGCAGAACAACTGCAGAATATTCACCCAACCAGCAAAAGTCAGTTACTTAACATGCTTATGTAACATTAGCCTAGCATTCACAGTCTTTTGTAACATTACAGGAGAAACCTGCCTTTTGTGCAGTGTCCATTTCTGACACTTGAGCATCATTTTGAAGTTTTGAGCACCAAATTTTGAGTGACTTTTTTACTGTAAACTACACTCTGCTGCAGCCTGTAAACACTTACAATTGAAGGACTTGACTGCAGATTCTTGCCGGAGTGCCTTCAGTCATTTGTGAAGATCTGTTGTTTAAAGGTCGTATCCTAACGCTTAGCACATCATTAGGACTCTTGCATATATGGTGCTGTATCATAGCAACTGACTAGTTTATTTTTTCATCTCGGTTTGGACTGCCAGCTGTAGGATTAGTGTGTGTTTTTCTGTAATCAATGACTTTTGCCCACTGAGCACAAACTATTGTTATCAAGTCATAAATCAAATTTAGTGCCCAATCTTTTCGGAGTCTGTGCGAGCTGTTCAGTCTATTTGGCTCTGTGTGTTGCGCTTCACAGTGATCCTAACTGAGCTAACAAGTAGATATGAAATACCTTCTGTAGCACTCTGGTGATGCTGACCCTTAGATGGGCGCTGGGATAGGGCAGAATTAGTGCTCCAACTGGATGCCTGTTTTGCTGAGGATCTGGGGTCCACTTTGCTCTTTATTTTTGGACCGAGTATCTTCTTGAGTCTCATTACTTGCATTACAAGCCTCATGTATTCTCTTCAAATGTCATACTGAGTAAAAGTGAGCTGCTAATGTGTTGCCTTATCTGGCCAGAAAAAGAAGCGCTGGGAAATCTGACAGGCTCTTGCTGATATAAATGTATGCATGGTGTCAGTTTGCCGGGGGGGGTGTTGGTTCTTCAGTAATGGTTTATATTTATGATCGGTGCTGAGTTCAAACCAACCTATAGTCCTTTAACACATCTCTTATAGACCCCTTTTATCGAGCTTTCCTCACTGCTTTGGACAGTTTATTTTTCACATCGCCTTAAGTTTGGCATTTAGAAAATGTGCACATTATCAGCTACAAGTAGGAGTAAAAAAAAAAAAAGATGACCACCCTGGGTTTCTGATAATGATGTTTTTGTGATAACAGCAAGTTTTACTATCGTATTATTTAAGGCTGTACAGTTTCAAAGACTGTTTACTGTAAGACTGGCCATGCATAGCAGCACGTCCTCCTCATGAGCCTCTGTCTTTATATGTGCCATGCTGAGGGACTGCAAGCTGTGACTTTATGTTCAAACAACATGAGGGCGGTGATTTAAGTTTGGTTAGAGGCTTTTTCTCAGATGTTACAGACAAAGTACTGGCTGTTCTTCCTGACTAACACGATTTGTCCTTCGGAAGCTTTGTGTGAATCAAAACAGGGCGAGCAACCACATAAATCTTTCAAAAGTGTCTCGTAATTCTGGGTCCATTCTTATGCTTTATTGGTGGGTTTTCTGGCCAAATGTAGATGTGACATCACTTTGAGATATAAGCACCCTTGTAAATAACTGATTTTTACAGCTTCTTTCTAGACTAACAACTCCGTACCAATGTTCAGCAATGATACATGGGGACAACCTTGGCATAAAGATGCAGTATTCACTTCCTATAACAGCCTCAATAGACCGCAACACCTTAATGTAATATGATATCATTCTCCTCCATTTCTACAGTCATTGGCTTAATGCTGCAGGATCAGGGCTGATTTTTTTGTGGCTTGTTAAAAAGGCTTTTATTTTTCAGAGAAATGCAGCAGTAAAATCTGCTTGAATTTGTTAAATATTGCTGATTCATAACAGAAAAGAAAATAAGAAATGTCTTGAAATGCTGTCCTTTTTTGGGTCATCTGTGTATTTATTACATACTGAGCTCACATACGATGTCCTGAGCCAGTTTGCACAAACCAGGTTACATGAGACCTGGATGAATGGATGCTTTCCACCCTGCTAGTGTTGCTAACCAGTGTTCCTCTTCCACACTTGCATTAAACATCGCTGGAGTATCTTACCTTTTATTTTCACTGATACTATGCACTCCAGGTCCATGTAGGCTTTAAAATTGCCCACATATCTTATTAGGAATACTTAAAAATGATCTCTGTCTCTTTGTCTCTTTGTGCAAGCAAGTCATATAATAAATCAAATGACTGCACCCCTGACAATTCTTCGCTTAGAGTTGTGTGGTTGGGTAAAGAGGCTGTCAAACAATCCTTCTCGCTTCTGTTTTTATGTATTTACATTAGTCAGCACTGGGGAGGAGACATACATTCACAGGCAGCATGAATATTTCTAATAGATGACATAATCAGTAAGCAGTGATTTCATCAGTTTATCTGCTGCAAAACATACTTCATCTTTATTTAAACGTACTGCAGATTATATTTTTAAAACATTTCCCTCTGTCCATTCGCCTGCAAAGATGTCATTAGACAGCCTTGCATAAATTATGTTTCGTAGTTGTTTGCTGAGAGTTGCCCGTATCAAAGCAAAAAGTTGTGTCAAAGCTATTTGCGTCTAAGAACGAAACAGCAGACGAAAGAAGGAACCTACAAAAACACATTTCTGCTCTCAGGGGCACACACACAAAAAGGTCGGCACAACCAGTCTGCAGGGTCCACACAGGACACTTATATAGAGTGTTGGCTCATTAGACATACAAGGTTTTGTCTGTCCTCTCTGCTGAACTTCTGCTGCTCTGTGTTTGTTTTTGCATTGACATGGTGAGGTTACTGTTTGCTGGAGGTTACATTACACATATCCATCAGGCACCAGGACGACCGCTCAGAGCACAGATGACGTTTTTTAACCGAAAGCAGCCCTGTAATCTTCGCTTGGGTTCAGGTTCATGTGTTTCAAGAAATGATCTACACACACACACACACACTGCATGGTTTTAGCCCAGTGCTGCTGGCTGCCTTTTGGGGAATGGTTGATTGTTCGGCTATTAATAACCTGCTTGACCGTAAAGCCTGACTGGGATGTGTGGATGAGCTCAGAGAGAAGTGCGCCACACTGCAAGTTTAAACACTTGGTTTATGTGTGCAACAGTGCACACTTCCTTTGCCCTGCTGTTATCTTTGTGGTACCGAACTGTAGTATCAGTTTAACTACTTATTCAGCCTTGTTGATTGTAGTAAGTGTCTAACTCTGAATTTAAAAACCTAGGTGCTCCACTATCCAATATCTCCCCAGCAAACAGGCTTGTGACTTGACTTGAGGTGAAAAATTTTCTCAGTGTCCAATTTTTGTGCTTGTGTGTGTGTGTGTGTGTGTGTGTGTGTGTGTGTGTGTGTGTGTGTGTGTGTGTGTGTAGACATGGGGCACTGACAGTGGCATTGAAATAAGTCAGAGCTTTGTTGTATTGTTGCTAGGAACAAGCATACTTCTGTTCCCATACTGTCAGCATGATCTAGTGGCACTGAATACACATAAGTCAGTCTGTCTCTGGGAGCCATGACCAATAGTACTGCATTTATGTGGCCAGTACACGACATTGCTCATCCCTGGCTGCAAACAGTGTGTGTGTGTGTGTGTATATATATATGCTCATACATTTGTTTGTGAGTGTGTATTTGCATGTGGGAGAACACTGGCAGACACTCCACTGCTCTTGTTTCTCTCCAGCCAAGGATGGGGTTGAATGAGAGAGAACAGAGCATCGTTCTGTACAGACTTTTCTAACTATGTTCTTCTCTCCAGGTTTTTGATTGATGGCTAAATTTATCACTTCATAGACAGCGAAAGTAAAAGTTTGTCCTTGGATGATGTTCTGCACTTTCCGAACAGTTTGCTGCCTATTTTTGACTCTCTCTCTCTCTCTCTCTCGCTCTCTGCACCATCTACACCTTTTTTAACGCTTGCTAACACTCTTGTTATCAGCTGTTATTCATCCTCTGTGGGAATTAGACATCAACATCTCTCCAGCACCAACCGTACATGAAAACCACTGACAACACAGTGTTTCTGTCTGTGCTAGAATACCCTCTAAGGAGTATCAGAGCTGCATATATGTAGTATTCCATGTATCCCTCTCAGTAGAAGGCTGTGACACCAGTTGAGTTTCTCTTCAAGCCTCTGAATTCCCTCCCTCCCCTCTGGCAATGAATCTGCATGAGTCATTGTGGACTACAGCTGATGAAAATGAAGTGAGACTGTGCAGAACGAGACCGTGGCGTCACAGAGACAGTACGGGGGGTGGTGTTGGGGTGGGTAGTGACTTAATGACATGGAAAAAAAGGGTTTTATGCAAATGACTGTCTAAATTTATCCCCCCACTCTGTGTAGACACACACACAAACAGATGTAGGCACACGTGCACAGACAGAAACACACCAGTCACTCTTGAGTAAGGCTCATAGGGGAGGGGGCATATAGTGCACTTTGCAAAAAGAGCTATTTTGGTCTTGAGATGCTAAACATGGCTCCTGCACAGGGAGAGGAGAGAGGAGTGCTATTTGTGAAAAGTGATATTACCCCAGCGGTGTGTGTGTGTGTGTCTGTGTGTGTGCATGTCGCTACTTGGACTCATGGAAGGAGTGAAAGTCATTACCCAAGCAGAGAGCGCTCCCTTGGGAAAGGTGTTCTGCAGCAACAGAGAGCAGGTCAGACTCAACAAGCCAGTTTTTATTGAGATGTTTATCTGTCTCAGTGCCTCATGGGAACTCTTGTGCACTGCATTTTCTTTAGACTTGCACAGACAAATAGAGGTTAGAAAGCCACAGAAGACAGGTTAGTCAGTTTGGATTGCCGCTGTTCGAATTCTGTTCCTAAGATGTTTATGACGCAGATAGGAAGGTTTTTTGTTTTTTTTTAATATAGATGTTACATAGATTTCCACACAAATGCCCCCAACCTGCAAAACCTTAATACTTTTGTGTCGATCTAAATGAGATTTGTTATTTGTTAGCAACCCTAGCAGTCACTTGTAGCACCCCCCCGACTTCTCATCCACTGATGCAAGACAAGTGTTTGATTTTTATTCCATGTATGGCTCGACAATCGCTTGATGGACTGACACACATAATGTATCCTTATTTATTTGGTGTTCCCTTGACTTTTCCTGTAGTAACATGATGTCATAATGGGTTTGGAGTGATTCATCATGGCAACAATGGACAGACTGCTGCTGTGAAAGTTACTACATATAGTCCAAGTCCTTTAAGTATAAATTTGATGTTTGTCTGACTTTTCATTTAGTGATGTCATCAGCAAAGAATTTTATTCCCATTAGCCTCGAATATAAATTTTTGTCATTAGTTATTAGATGGTTAAGATATTAAGATATCAGCATATTAGGATTGTCATAGTGAGCATGTTATCATGCAGAAATTAGCATTTAGCTAAAAGTACATCTGTGCAGCCTCATGGAGATGCTAGCATTGCTGCTATAGATTTTTGATGTTGTTTTTATAGAAGAGGAAAGAGGAAAAGCTATGCCCAGAGGACAAATGAACGACCATCCGTCTGTTCTCTCCTGCACCATCACTCCTTCCTTTTTTTCACAACTCTGCTGCTTGGCTGCAGCTCTCCTCCAATGTGACATCTCCAGCTGAAAAGTTAGATTTAAAAGCATGCAAGCAAGGAAGGAGAGAAACGCTATTTATAAAGTACCCTTTTAAACTTTTTAGTAAAGTCTCGATCGTGGCTGAAAGCGCTTCTTTTGGTGTTATTTCAGGACAAGCAGAGATGGAGGAAAACCATGGGGAGAGACAGAATGTTAGTAAAAATAGCGAAAGTGGTGTAAGAACGACATGAAGAGGAGCAGCGCTCCACCACCGAGGCCCTTAATGTTTCCCTCCGTCATATACACAGACAGAGGGACATGCACACCCTATTTCACTCAACAATGAGCTTCAGGAAGCTGGCTTATCTCTGTCTTCCACTGCATCCACTATGACTTCCCCCCCTCCTCTTCAGCTTCTTTTTCCCCTGCCAGTCTGTGTGTCACTTTATAATGTAGCTTCTTAAAGCTGAGCTGAGCTGAGCTGAGCTGAGCCCTGTGCCACAGCTGCCAGGAGGAACTGCCTGATAGCTCATTGCCTTTAAGCGCTAATCGCTCACTGGCGCCCGCTGCCCATCAAAACATCTGCATGTTGTCAGTCTCCCTCTGTGTGTCCCTCCGAACCGATCACACAGTATGGATTCACAACTGACTCACTAAGAAACTGGTGTTGTTATTGAGTTAGAGCAGGATCAAAACAAATAAAGAATTAGCTGTTGTTGTTGGGTGTGTTCTCACCATGCCTGTTTGGAGATGTTTATGTGAGCTTTTGGAGCCAGTAATGTGTCAATGGCATTTGTTTGCACAGGTGATGAGAAAAGAAAGGAATGATTTAATGGTCTCCTGCCACGCAAACATTAATGGAGTTTGTTAGAAGTGAGAACGGCAAGTTACCAAAATATCAAATGTCCAATTTTTTTATACAAGCCCCAGCTTACTAGTGTTTGCATTAGTTGTACTCAACACCTAAAGTTGGTTCAGTGTTTTGGGTTCTCTCACCCCTCCCCAATTTAGTCTTTTCTCCCAGGACCATATTTCAGTGGGTTTGCTGCAGTGCATTTACCTAAAGCCCTGGCTTTTAGCTTTCATATGGTTCCTACAAACTCTCCTGCAGCACAGACATTCTGCCATACATTCTGAAACAATAAGAGTACTCTCCCCTAGGGTAGGGTTGACTTCACAGGGAATCAATAATGGAGAAGGAGATCCATGTATTATGAATGAAGAAAAAACACATCCTGGCACAGGAACTTGTCTATTGCACAATGTTTATTTAGTGAACTGTCATCTCAACAATAGCGACAAAGTGAGGGAAGACACATTTAGCCTTATCTGCTATAAAATCATGTAAATATCAAGAATCAGACTTCAGACTTGTAGATCTTTTTGTTTTGTCACGCAGTGCATTATCTAACATCCTCTTGTTACTGTAACATCGCTGTGATTCGTCGGCATGTGTTCTGGAGGCAGCAGCAGTCGCTACATAACTCACAAGACTTTGCATTTATGTGAAAGACATCTTTGTTGTGGGACTACAATGGCAGCAAGGATGCTATGGTGTTTATTCACAGTGTAAAATCACATCTGTGAGTGAAATATATCAAGTCAGCTAGCATGTGGTCTGATTATATAACTGCCGCTTAGGCTAAAAAAACTATTCTACAAACAGTTGTGTTTACTTTGACAGTTAATTTCCGTACAGCTGGCATTCATTTCCAATGTGAGTTTACTACACATGGTTTCATGGATTAGTGACTTTATCTCCATTCAAAAATACTACGATAGGGATGTTATTTTCTTTTATCGCTGAAAAAGCTATTTGCCGTTTAAAGATTTTTTTGTTTAAATTTCCTCGCAGTCCAGTTTGAATCGTCTCATGGGTCCCTGACGTTTCTGTCCCCTTGGTGATATTTATGTACAAACATGGGAACAGAATGGGATTGGACTTAAGCATGGGTTGTTATTAAGATGGCAGCGTCTTAATGATATGCTTGTGTAGTCACTGATCGTGTTCGTGCATGTGCGCTCAGCTGCAGTTAAGAGGATGTTCACTTGTCCTTGTTCACTGAGATAATGTGTTTTTACAGTGCTCTGGATCCAAATAACAGTCAAGTTCTGCCTTTAAAATCTTTTTAAGTTCATTAATTATCTGAGCTTTCTGTCTGACAGTGTCAGTGAATGCAATTTGAGGTCAGCCGAGGTCTCTGATAAAGCAGCCAGTAATCATGCCAGGTCCAATTACAAGCCTACATCAAGTAGACAACAGAAGCTCTTTTTACAGTTCGCCTGAACAATTTCCACACATCTTCTCGACACAAAGGATGGATCTTTGAACAGCAGGCTTAGCTAATTTTATCGACAAATGAGGAATGACTCTTAGTATATGCAGAAGGTTTAAATTTGGAAGGTAGCAAGATAAAGTCATACCAATCGTGTGTTAGGGCTGAATGATATACTCCCCCCAAAAAAGGGATTATTTTGACAGATATTGCATTGGTAATAAGAGCCACAATTTTTTGGGTCTTAATATTGCATTTCATTTTCATTTAAAAAATATATGAACAGTACTGTAATCTTGGGCATCTCTTAGACCAGTCATTCCTCATTTAGTAATTATATATAGTGACATATAGTGAAGACTGCGTCTTCTTTTGGACCCATGTGTGGAGTTTCTGCAATATGTTCTGTCGTAATAATCTTTTTCACACAGTCCTTAAAATAAATGAGCATGTGGCTTTAGGTCAACAGTGAAGTGAAAGTTGAAGCTGCTCAGTGAAGGGCTGCTCTAAAGATTTTTCATGAAACCACCTGCTGTTATCGCAGCTCCACTTAATGCTACAGTAATTATTCATACTTCATAATGAAAATGTTGCTACTGTAAAATGTCAGCCACTGCAGACTCATATTCTTCATATTTCATTAAAGGGATTTTATTTATTCTTTCATATCATTTCGGAACAAATCATTTACTTGGTAAATTGTGAAATATAGTCACACACACAGCTTTGTCTTGCTGTGAACAATGCAGTTCCTCTGTCACGCCCTTCCAGACTCCCACATGAAATTCCTTCCTTACAAAGCAATGTGTTGATATGCAGGGAGGGGCTGGTTTTACTCTCTCTTGCTCTCAGGCCGTTACAAAGAGAGATGTTTGAAGTTCTTTAAGTCCAAGTTCAACTGCAAGGCATTTGTAAGGAAACACTCACTTGAACAGTAGTTGTAATAACCACTGCAAGAAGATATATATATGTGTGTGTGTGTCTGTCTGCTATGAATAATGGCTCTGCAACTGTGTTTAGATTCTTTTAAAAACACACTTCAAATATGATTTGCTTTTGTCTTTGCTTTCTTGACGTCTTTACTGTGGAAGCATGACCATGGAAGCATGACCAGGAAGGCACAATAAAAGGATAACAAGCTTCATTCATGCTCAAACTGTGGCTGGGTCCTTTTTTTTTTACTATGTGGGTTAAATGGATAAATCAGTGCCCATTCTAAGTGTTGTTTGTTGGTTTAAAAATGAACCAGTCAGACATCCTTTGTCAGTCAGCTTTTCACTCAACCAACCAGCAATTTCCTCTTCACT
Organism: Acanthurus leucopareius; assembly: GCA_029814765.1. Lineage (NCBI taxonomy): Eukaryota > Metazoa > Chordata > Actinopteri > Acanthuriformes > Acanthuridae > Acanthurus > Acanthurus leucopareius. The sequence continues at coordinate 481,700 of JAQMCX010000017.1, read as the reverse complement.
AAGAGAGCAGCTTGAGGTAATCAAAGCGTGAAATGACATCCAAAGCTGCAGACTGGGTAAATAGTGCTTGTATGAGAAGGGGAAGCCAGAGGAGGTCAGTTTGATGGGAGTTGTTGTCATTACCAGAGGCCTCATTTCTAAATGATGCGTATGCACAAAAGAGAGCATGCACCACTCCTTTCCCTGCCTTTGGCCAAAAGCATTTCTGTTTTATTTCTGAGCCAGCCATTGACTACGTCCACCACATGTTGCCCCGCTAAATACTTTGTTACAAATGTAATTCCCACACTGTGTCTGCAAAACAATACATTCTTTATTTTAGTTTCTTTTGACAACTAGTTCTTTAAAGTCACATGAATATTCTATTTTTTTAACCTTTCTGTTTAAATTTTCTTTCATTGTCTTTGTGCAGTCAGTAATTTATGGATTTATGTTAAGTTAGGTTGTTTTACTGAATATTTGAAGGCAAATATAGGCATTTAAACATTGGAATGAGAAGGTTGGCCTCATACTACAAATCCATGGGTTATTTATAAAGGGAAATCACATCCGCACTCTAGATACACATAAAAATTTATGGAAGGACACTTAAAGTGTTTAGTCTATATCCAGACTTTGTTGTGATTTCTACAAACAGTTTTATTGAACCTTTTCAGAATCGTATAATATTTTTTTCACTTTAGATCTGAGGAGAAGATGGCAATAAGCATTTAAAACTGGGTCGAATTTTGCTAGATTTGTTTCACCAGAAATTTCATCAGCACAACACATTGAGAGGAAACGAAGTAGGCCTGCTTCCTGTATTATCCATGGTTGAAGGACTGGAAAAACTGCCAGTCTAAACATTCATCGGCGCTCAGGTGGGTTGGGTTGTTTGCCCTTGATCCATAAAGGCAGATAGATCATGGGCTTGCTTTTAGATACCATAGGAACACTATCTGTAGATAAAGTGGCACACCTTTATTTGAGACCAACAGCCTGACAAATATTACCTCTTATTTGCTTTGAATTCTTTTTATTGTGCACCTCAGACTGTAATATCACAATCTAATAATACAGCCTTTTCTGTTAGATTCTCCTAACGGATTATTTGTTAATTATACTCGTCTTAGTCCCAACTGGGTTTCTGCCTTGAACAATACCAACCCTGACAAAAGAGGCCAGCTCCTGTTTTTTTCAAGGCTCATGTGCTTTTTGTGTGTGTGTGTGTGTGTGTTTTTGTTTATATGTCTAAGTGCGTGTATTTATGTGTATGTGTGTGTATTCATGTAAACACTGCAGAGCAAACAACCCCAATTTTTTGCTGCCAAATGCCACCTGATATGTTACACTGAATGCAGATGATGCGTCGCTTCACAGTGCAGACTAAAGGACCTACATACTTAAGGCTATATCCTACCCCCCCGCCCCTCCCTCCCTCTCATTAATCATGCAGAATGCATAGATAATGGATGGTGCCCGTGGTGTCTCTAGCCTTTCACTGCTCCCTGGCCAGACGGATCTGTTAACATGACCTATATACATGGACGGGCCATTGTGCCTTCAGACATGCATCACAGAACGTGACATAAAACAAACATGAAGGGTTCTTAGTGGTTAAGTGTTAATTTCACTTCTAGTATTTAGTGTAATGTGATCTTGTGTCTGCCATGCTTTTTCCCTCCTTCGTATTCTCTTGTGTCCCAAATGAACCTTTTACTTCATGCAGTTGCTTATGTTGGCCTTGTGTGTGCATTTGCAGTTGTGAAGGGAGATTTAAAGGCGGAGAGGAAATGGAACATTTACTTTGTGTTCGGGAGCATGTGTGAGAGTAAATGTGTATTTTGATGATGAGAATGATTAATAGTCCAGCCATACGGGATGCATAGCGAGATGCATCCAACACCATGCCTGAGTCATCACTGACATATGCAGATATATACACAAACACAACGCTGTGTGTTACCTTTAGTAATGATGTCAGTGAGGGATAAGTGAACAAGGCTGTCAACAAAGGGGGTACGTCATGGTCATAATGGTTATTTAATCAGTATTAAGATAATCAAATTGACAGGAAAACTGGATCCAGTCAGATCAATAGAGCATCATATCTCTATGCCCCTCTTTTCTATTCGACGCCATATGGTTCAGGATGAGTGGAGATAAAGTGCTAGTAATCAAACAAAGAGGTTTCCATTGTCGATGGATCCAGTCAATCTCTCCATTGTCTGTGGTAAAGCCTCTTTGCAGTGCCGTTTGGAGACATTAGGAGATGAAATAAGGGTTCAGACACCCAGTGTAATCGAGTCTTACTGTGACCTGTAACACAGAGTATTCTTAATAGGGGTGCAATGGATCACAACACTCCTGGTTTGTATTGTATCACATTTTTGAGTTATGGATCAAATTGTCTACGCCGAAATAAAAACGTAATGACACAAAGCATGCTCTCCAAACCGACAGAGGACATTATAACCTTAACCCTACTCAGACTAAGATTCTATTAATCTCTGACCTACAACTGGAACCTTTATCCCTCTGGCTAACTACTGTATGTTTAACTTGGACTCTTGGTATAATTCTCAATTGCCAAAATGACACAGTTTTAAAGTGGTAGTCATTTATTTTTTAATTAGCAGTAAAATTCATAGTAATAGATCATATTCACACCTGGGGGGATCATTAAGGAAAAGTTAAAGGCAAAAAAAAGTCCGGTGACACCTTCATGCAACTGACATCTAGTATTTATCTTCTTGTTGTGCACTCATTTGTGACCAGTATACCGATAACTTCTGCTTTTCTACAGTTTTCATAGTACTTTTTGTCATAGAAGTTAGCTGTGTGGCTCATTCTCTCTTATTATTTCTCACTATTCATTTATTTCAGTCTTTAAACACAGAATTTGGCTTTTATGCATCTGAAACATTGTTTGTGTCCCTCTATGCAGGTTAACTTTGTGGCATGTCAGCTGTTCGCCCTGCTGATGGCTGTGTGGTTTCGGATCTACCTCCACCCCAGTAAGACCAGTCCTTTCATCAGACATGTGGTGGCCACTCTGCTTGGTTTCTACTTAGCTCTTTTCTGCTTTGGCTGGTGAGTCACTGCTCTGTTTATACCGCAGCTCTTTTCTTACCATCCCTGTCAATTTATACTCTGCTCCTTCCCTTCTTTCTTTTTCAGAATTTCATCCCACAACTCTGTGTTAGTAAAATCCTTTTTCCTGCAGGCTGTGGTTATGTCATAATTATATGCTTTTGTAAATGCATTACTATATGATGTTGATTGTTTTTTAATCTCATGGTTTAGGTATTGGTATATGAAATATTATGGAATATTATGTAATAAAAGGAAATATTATATAATGAAGTGTTTACTACTGCATCAGTTAATGATTTCCTACATTTCCCAGGATACCTCTTATAAACCGAAAAGAATGTACTTGAGCATCTCAGCAGTCGAGCTGGTTAATCAGTTAGCTTGCAGAAAGTCAATCATTGATAATAAGTTTAGCTTTTAAACAGTTTTCATATTTTTTAGCTCAAAAATGCAAAGCAGTGTATGCATTATGTACATATGGGTGTCTCCTTAAGAGCAGTAAAATGTCCTCCTTTATGAGCTAAAGAGAGTGTGATAACCACAACAGGTGAAATATCTGCACTGCATAAAAGTTGTTAATGTATAAAACAAATATGGAAAGAGTAAGTACTTGGTTTGGCTGGTTTAGCTAATCCAGTCAAGCTAATTTTCTTAAAGTTAATACCAAGAAAAACACGGTAATGATCTTTGATTCCAGAGGGAGCAGAAGGACACATGAGCAAGTAGCTATTAGTGGTGACAAAATTAAGGTTGTAAAAGAATATGAATATCAAGGGACAGTAATTTTTTTTTAAATTGTTATGAAGTTTATACACAGTTGTTATTACAAGAGATGATTACAACAGCTATAAACTGTGTGGAAGCTTTAACAGGTTTGAGTGCTTTGTACTTTTCACTGTCTGTAGTTAACAAGAACAACAACATGTAATGCTGCTTTGTGAGTCCTGCGTAGTGAGGGAAGCCCAGGGATTCACGAATGTTGTTTTCTGTCACAGCTTTGTGGTAAATATGAGTTTCTGTGCCCAGAGATTCCTTTATTCCTCCCAGCAGAGCTTTGTTAAACAAATCCTGGTCTTACCATGTGTGTGTGTATCATGCTTTTTGTTGTACTTAATTGTTTCTTGTGCATGATGTTGTTTGACACTTTTAATTTCTGTTTCTAATTGGAATGTGTTTTCTGTTTTGGTTGTGTTTGTGTGACACTAGTCAAGGACAAAGAGAGAATTTCTAGAGGGATAATAAACTTAATGAAAATCCAAAAGAGAAAGGAGAAGCGGTTAGCAGTTTTGCGTAAAAAAATAAGTGAAACAACCAGTCAGTCTCAGTAATACGTGGCATCATTTTTTTTGTCAGTAAACCGTTACAGCTCTATTTCTAAAGCCAGTTATTCTTTGAAGGATTACAATGAAATTAGGTATTTCCATTCCAATTAACTGTTGTATAATTTTTGATAGTTGTTTTAAGACACACACATATATATATATATATATATTTATTTATTATGTAAACCATCTTTCTTTAGTCATCTTGCATTTACTAGTCACTGCATTGAGTTGTTTGAGCTGTTTCTTATTCTGCCCCGCTGTCCTCCGCCTCCTCATTCGCCCTCACCCGGTCCTCATTCTCTTCATTCTTGCCAAAGCAAATGGGTCGATCGGGTAGTAAGTGATATCTAATTAGAAAGCTATTGCCCTGTAATAGACAACCCGATGTACCTTTGGCAGAGTGCCGCTTGAAGTGCTGCTGTGTATGTGTATGTGTGCGTGTGTGTGTGTGTTTAAGTTTTGTTGTACTGTATTCATGGGGTCCGAAAGGTGGGAGCTCACTCTATAAACCTGACCCCAATGCTGGACTTCACAAATTTAGATTTCTGTTTGAAGGTTAAGACTTACTAGGTTTGTGGTTAAAACTGTGCTAAGGTTGGTGAAGGTCAGGTCAATTAACAGCCAGTGGGATGGTTAAGGTCAGGGTAAGGGGCTAGGGTCCCCTCAAACACAGATGTATAAGGTTGTGTGCGTGTGTGTGAGAGAGAGAATTCCTAGAAAACCAGGTGAAATGTTGTCTGGTCATCATCTTATGTGCTACAGTGTTTTATTTTATTTCCTTTCCAATGATAGTTTATGTACGTGATGTAACTGATGCTTAGCTCCATGAGCAAATGAGCAAAGCAAGTACCACGTAGAGGAAAGAGATATTAAAGACACAAAAGCATCAGAGTTGTGAGTATCCACACCATAAGTTGGCTAACAGGACTATAAAATTCTAGACTAATTGCTAAACAGAACATATTACCAAGTCATCACCACATTTTTGCATTAAAACGGAAATATGCATGTAAAAATGTGGAAGTGAAAGCATGAAATTAGTCAAATTACACAAGTAAAATGACATTCGCTGTGCTGTGAATGGGTGCTGGTGTGCCAATCATTAAAAGAGGTATTATGAAAAAGTTCAGGACTCCTAAGATGGATCGTCCTGTCCTGATGGATCGTTCGACTGCCTCCTTGTCCAGATGGGCCACACAAATCAATAAATGGAGTTAATGTCTATGAAAGCTTGCCAAAAAGTTCAATCTGCAACAGTTGTTACAGAGCATGAGCCTCTTTAAAGCCTCTTTAGAAAGATTAATTTTCTAAAGCTAGCATATAGTATTTCTGGTAAGTGAGTCAGTGCTCCAAGCTAAATATTTCATGTTATACACTAAGTACAGGAATAAAAGTATTTTATTGCTTCAGATATGTGATTTAATCATACCACACTGCTTTATGGTGCAGCAGTTAAGCCCAGTGACTGTAAAAGACAGCAATAATTATCTACCAAACTTCTCAGGTAATGTAAGGTCTGAAATGCACCTTAGATAGAAAGTCAACATTTGCCTGTGCAGCTTGCTAGTGTTAAATGCATGAATGCATCTATGCACATGCTTGCATTTTCACACTCTCATTCACACCCACACGCATATAACAATTTTAGCTTTCATTGCACAGCATTTACATACATTCACACATAGACACACTCGCACTGTTTTGTCTCAGAGGGCACCTGGCTGCAGCCCTTAAGGATCTGCCCCACAGATGCTGCAGACAGCTGGTGCATTTGAGGATGTGGTCATTCTCTGTCAAATGCGTAAGCTTGTATCTGAATATCATCAGAGAAATATATTTGAGGTTTTTGAAACATTACTAAAAATTTTATATATATTTTTTCTCTCCCTTTCTTTGATGTTTCTCTCTTGACAGAATAGAATAAACAACATTATTCATGACAATATTATATAGATTCTCTGGACCAGGATATAAAGTTTCTTCTTTAACCATAAGTTTAAAAAAAGATAGAAATAATTGTGTATGATTTTAACTGGTTATATAAAAAGTAAAGTAAAGGTTATATGATTCAACTAACACAAATAAAACATGACTCAATCACAAGAACATTTAACAAAAGTACAAAATTTGGCTCCATAATTACTGTTACTGTTACCTCAACTTTGACAAAACAGTAATCAACCTGTAGCCTTTATAGCCTAATAATTATCAAACTTTTCTTCTACTTTTAGCCAAATGAACTATGTTTGATATGAGTACTATTTCTTACTCAGGATTGGTTTAAGTCACTGCATCGTCCATCAGTACACAACACTTGAAAAAGAGCACGTAAAATTCCTGTTGCGAGGGCAACAAGTGAACTTAGCAGACTGCCAAGTGAGATGCTCGTCAACATCATGTTTCTCGATGTCTTTTTCTTGGCTGCTTGCCACTGTTTGTCTGTCACTAACATTGCAACACAAAAGGGCCATGTGAAGATGATGATGATCGGTGATACTGAACCGCTGAGTCAATATGTTGAAGCAATATACATATTTATAAACCAAGGTTGAGGTTTCGATATACTTCTTCTCTTGACCTCTTTCTTTGCTGGACACTTCATTTCATCCACCCAGTTTGTGTCCTCTTGTTCCCTGCCAACCCCTGATGCTCTTGTCCTCCTTTCTTGACTCACTACTAACACATTGTGGCATCTCTCCCCTCCTGGAGGGCTTGACGTCAGCAGCATCACACACTGTGCTTTTCAAAGACCCATCTGGTAGATGCTCCTGCTGCATGTTTGTGTGTGTGTGTGTGTCACAGGAAAGGAGATGCAGATACAAGTTAGAGTTTGATCAAGATAGGAACACATTCATACCCAATCCACTGTAATGGTGAAGTATGAGGAGAAATCGGAATCAGTTAACAACATAGCGTGACAGTGAACATCATTATTCTGCCCTGTGACCGGTGATGACACATCGCTGGTTTAAAAGGTCCGGCCTCACATGGCTGATGGTGTGACTGTGGTTTGGTAACGCTGTTATTTCCTCTTCCTAATGACAGTATGAAATGACAAAGGAAGATTTTGATGGTAATACTGAGAGCGAACAAAATCTAATGTAATCAAACAGGAAGATGATTGTGTGTCATAAAAAAAAGTTTTTCCTGCAAATAACAAACTAAGAAACCATGCCAAGGAAAAAAACTTAGTGTCAAAATCATTCATGGCATCTGTGTCCCCACAGGTATTCCCTCCATTTCCTGGTGCAGAGTGGTTTGTCATACAGCATGATGGTCTTCACCGGCTTGGAGCACATGCACAAGTAAGTGCAAGAGGAGCACAAATGAAATGCAGATTTGATTTAGTTACCAACGAAAATGGTTTTCTTTTCCTAATGGTTCTTGGAAGTGTCAGAAACCCACAGAATTTTAAAATGCCACATTAGTCTTGTGTCAAAACCTCAAAGGACAAGTGAAAGCATGAAAGAAACATTAGTGAAAGCCAGTAAACCAAAACTGTGTGAGATATTACAGATCGGATATTATATCATGTAAGTGCTTCATTTCAATTCAACTGTAAGACAATCTCTTACTTGCCTCTTGCTTTGTTTGGCTGCTTTTTTGAGCCATCAGAGTTTTACTTCCCTCAGGATTTTGTAAAGGGTGGATCAGAAACTCTTTAGGGGGGGGCCAGAGTGTGTCCTTCTGATAAAGAAATGGTTAAATATAAAGTTAAGTTAAATATATAGAAGTAAAATGATTAGATCTATGAAGGTCTTTTCAATCTCATAAACAGTTCGGTGCTCTTGTGTAGTTTAATTAAAAACACATTTGTTTTATAAATGCAAATTGTGAAGACAGGGATCAAATTATTGAAGTGATGGTTTAAAATACAATGTTTGAGATCTTTTTAAGACATCATGAGAGGTTTAAAAAAAATATTTTTGGTATATTACGAAACTGTGGCGAGACAAATCAAGTAATTTATGGAAAACAGTTCCTGGTCACGATGACGATGATGATTCTGCCCCCAGGCTTCCATCTGTGACCATGGCTCATCAGCAACACCACACACACACACACACACACACACACACACACACACACACACACACACACACACACACACACACACACAC
>JAQMCX010000017.1:384551-473079 GCA_029814765.1 Acanthurus leucopareius | reverse complement strand
ACACACACACACACACACACACACACACACACACACACACACACACACACACACACACACACACACACACAAATATACAAGCACATTGACTTTGATGTTATTTTTACCAGAATTCAAGGTTATGAGTGCAGGTGTAAACAGTAGATGTTGCCCGCTGGGGAGAGCTTTAAAAAGATGCTAACAAAACATTAATCACAATAACGACTGACGTCAGAAAGAGAAGATTAAGAACCCAGAGACGCTGAACCAAAACGCAGGACATGTTTATCCACACTGTATGCCATGTCGACATGTAGCAGTGTTTTACATCAAAAAGTTGTGTGACATTATTCCTGGAAGTTTACCCTCTACAGAGAACTTAAATGTGCATTGAAGTCAGCATCTTGCCCTTCATGTATTTGCAGAGGGGGAATTAAACCACAGCTAAAAGGCTGGTGTATGGAATCACTTCTGTGGAGATTAATGAACTCAGATCTGTTTATCAGTGCACTGGCTCTTAGTAGTTTATTGTATACTTTCTTTGGTTTTGTACAATGTGCTAATCACTTAGTGTTTGGTTTTAGCCCTGCTGCCCTACTGTTTGTCTGCGATGCCCCAATATATTTCTTTTTTTATCAAACGCCAAAGTGGCCCTACCTTCAAAATGACTTGATTCCAGGCCTGTAAGTGGATAGATAAGCAGTGTCCACTACCTCTTGCTGTAGCTAATGTGGAACTGAAAACTGTGGCTGTTACCAAAGCTGAACTATGAAAGCAATACACCTACCAACCCATACAGAGATTAAGTTCACCTTTGGATGAGAGCCAGAGAGGCAGGACGCACTGACATGCTTGTGCTGTTTGCAGAGGGTGTTGAACCCTCTGTGCTTTCAGTACAACTAATGAAGTATTATGACAGCAACAGGTTGAGATGCAACTTGGAGCACTTTACTTTTTGCAAATCTTCCTAACTTGCTCTATAAACTGCATTTCAGATATGTCAATGCATATGTTTAATTGTATGTACACCAATTTGACTGCTTTTTCACTGCTGTTGGTTGTTTTGAAAAATGTACAGGTGTTTGTTAGGGCTGTGTAATGTAATCTCATTAATATTCTGTAAAAGCACAAATAATCATCACAACAATATTGTAGCCTGAAAATACTAAGAAATCATTTTTTGTCTTTATCATTTAGCCCTGGTCTGAACAAAACTCACCTCATTTACCTCAACTTCTCAGGAATATTTCATTTCCAATTAACTCTGCTCTTTTTCCTTACATCCTTTACTTCCCAAACTAATCCTGACCAGTAATTCGTTCATTTCTCTCCATGTTACTCTTTAATATCTTTAATATTTGTTGCATTTTATCTATCTTTTCCCTAGTGGTGTGTAATCTCTCTTCTCCATCCCCCAGTCAGCCATTTCTCCTCATTATGTTTTGACAGTATCATGTTACATGCTTTAACCCACTGCTAAGTGGAGATACAATGAAACAATATATTGCTGACTGTATGCACTTTTACCTTTACAAACGCCTTCTGCTATGAGACTTTCATGCTGCAGTGACCATTGTTAGGCTTTGACACACTTTTGGAACACACTCTGAGCAGTGCACCACTCCAATAGATCAGTGCTCAAGGGCAGGACTTGTGTTCCCTATTTGTTGTTCTGCCACTCAGAAACCAAACCCTTGGGAGCAAAGTGTGACAGCTTTATTGAGTTGCTAAAAATCTCTTTTTCGGGACTGTGGGAGTGTCTGGGAGTGCAAACCCTGGCTTGGTGTGGCTCTAAACCGACTACTTTGTTCAGCGGTCGGGAGTCATATTTCACACAGTTCACGGTAGCGCAGCTCTGGATCTCTCAGCCGTCCCCCTCTGCCACTCCCCCCCAGCTTCCACCCTCTCTGACAGTTCACCTGTTAAGCATGGTGAGCGGACAGGGAACGTTCCAGACACTTATCAGCCAGCCTGTGTGAACACAGCACTGCCTACTGGTTAACAGCAAGAAGAGATAAGGAACCATAAAATCTTTTGATATGATGTAACCGCTGGGAAAGACTGTGACAGTTACGCCAATGCCCACTTTAATTGATAGTGGTGCTAAAGAAAAACCATAACAAAGTTATAATAACTCAGATAGTTGAAAGATTAGATGAGGCTTGCCATCCAAGCGTCTATTAAAGCACTCCTTGCGTGACTTATCTGCTTGTTTTTTAACTAGTTTAATGAAAGAGTTTGTTTTTTCCTCCCTTTGTTTGATCTTTGAGATCCACTAAAGATGTAAAATTAGACAGAAATCCTTGGGAAATGAGGCAGAAATTAGAGGAAAGTCTTAAAACAAACACAGTTATGTGTTGCAGAAATTGTTTTTTTCTTTGTTCATTTGTTCGTTTAATCACCTTGAGGCCTCTTGGCTGGGCTCTGACCCTAAATTTGGAAACCACAATTAAAGCAAGCAGTGCTGACTGACTGGCTCTCAGACACGTTTTGACATGGAGGATGTGGAAAGGTGATGTGTTGAGGCTTTTCCATACACCTATTTGTCAAGAATCTCAGTCCTGCTCCCAGCCTACCAGCTTAAGTGCACTAAAGTAGAGCAGGCACTTCCCAGCACAGAGGCACTGAACCTTAGCTCTCTAGGATGGCACCCACTCTTTCACTCTCCTATCCTGTTGACATTTCCAGCTCCAATTACAGCCAACTTATCCTCAGGAGGGCCCAAGTTAAGGATGCATTTGAGAAACTGTATTCTCTCTGTGACATAAGCATGCAAATTAAATTGGAATTCATATTAGTTTTGGTGTGAAAGCGTGACTGTGAACCTGACAGTGATAAGTGTGCACATTGCTGCTTCTCAGTCGCATGCTGAACAGATGGAAATTTCCTCTGGATCTGTGTAAGCATGAAGTGTGCCTCTGGGCTTTTTACTATGTGTACACAACCTTGGAGACGGGTCTTAGAGTTTTCAGATATTTATTTATAGCCTGTTTTTCACACACACGCACACACACACAGTTGTGTATCCATACCTGCAGCTGCCGCGTGGCTCCTTGTCTACATGGTGACCCGTCTACCGCTGTCCCACAGTGGGAGGCCTGCCTACTTTAGTCCCAGGCTCCAATCTGAAATGCCTCGTGTGGAAATGAAACACACCCCCTTCTGAGCTGTGAATCACTCATACACAAATCAGATGGGGATAAAGACAGGATTCCTGGTGGGCCTACTTCAAATATACCTGCTGTAGCTCATATCCTCACTGATAACTACAACTGTGCGTTGTCAGTGGAAAGAGTTGATCTTGATGAAATAGGGTTGTTGCTAAAGATTGAAAATGTTTGCAGAGACAACAGAAAAACCTGATGCTTTCTTGAATTGACAAAATATCTCCTAGCAGTATCGTTTCTGTTGCTTTTAATGCAAATAAAAATGTTTTAAAATGTAGTCTTTTCACCTTTTCATAAATTTGGGTAAATTCTGTTTGTAAGCATTTGCAAAAGAATTTGGTTTAGACCTTTTCGTTTTTAATTTTAGTCCCATTTGTTTTAAGTGTATTGCAGAGGATAGTAAAATGGAAAGACATCAGTGAATGAGGCATTAAAGGTTTAATGAGAGTTTCGGCCATTAGGTACCAATATTGGAGTGAATCCTAGCAGTGATGGCATTACCGTCTTGGTGGTCCCAAGGGTGTGCACTTTCATTTCTATGATGCAACAGATGCTTGAACCATAGGGCAACTGCTTGTAAGTCGAGTTTAATTCTTCTTTTTATGTCCCATTATAAATCCAATTACCTGAGATTGAAACTTTAAACAGTGACATGTTTTGGGGGATGTTCTTTAGAATCCAATCGCATCAGTGAACCAGAACATCAGAGGAAGTTAATCTGAACAGGTTAAACAAAGCAAAGCGGGGGTCTGAGAATCCCTCTGAGTTCTTTGGTTGAACATGTGAGTCGAACCGTTTGGCTTTGATTCCCACTGAGGTCACTTAAGCTCAGACTGTGCACTTATGTAACTGTAATTCTCTTTTAAATGAAAACACCCATAGCTCCAGGCTCATATTTTTCTAATAATGAAAACTGAGACAAAGCTCATGGGCTGTTCAAAAGTTTCTGTCTCCTGTTATTTATGAAACTGGTGTTATTTCACATCTTAAGAAGTGCTACGGACATCAGTGGACTATGTAAGGTAAATACCACTTAAGCAGTCAGCATCAAAAACTGTAAGACTTCCTCATTTCATCCATGAGCTTTGGTCGAGTGTCATCTCCTTCCTCTCTACCCACACTTCCTGTTTGTCTCTGACTGTCAAATAACAGATAAAAAAAAGTCTTTTAAAAAGAAGGAAGCTCTAAAACCCAGCATTGTTCCAAAAATAAATTATTTAACACAATACACACTTTTTAAATAGTATGAGTGAATGTGTCCATTAAGCATATTCAGATGAGATCTGGAAATATTAAGGCCTTTATAAGGAGCCATGTGGTCTCCTAGGACTCTAAATAAAAGTGTGTACGGTGAAAAATGTGCCAAGTGTGGGCTGATTACAAACACTGAGATCTTAGAGCACAAACAGGATTGTATTGTAATGTTTTCTCTCTTTATTCTCGGGGGTTTTGTGATTAACAGTAGGGTATAAAAATTTGTCTGAGCTTTTTGGGAACTGAGAATGATCTAGAAAGGTCCCAAACATTTCATATTGCAGCTGTGTTGAGTGGGTTGTTGTATTTTGCGTGCTCCATGCTTGGCAGTAGGGATCAGGTGATGTCTTGGCTGCTTCTTGGAGCGCAGATACAGTATGCTCTCAGAATCAAGAGGTCCTGTTGTGTCTTTTTGGCAGCGCAGGCTCGCCTTAGCTGGAGTTTTGTACTCCCTCTCAGAGCAGCACAATCCTCTTATTGTTGGCAGAAGAGGACTTCTAGCTAGCACGCTTTTGACTCGGGCTGACTCTGCAACAGCTTTTTGCACAACAGGCGTTAGTGGTGCTCTGTCGCTGGTTCTTCTGTTGAAAGGTTGTGTTGTCTTAAACCACTTACTGTGACACATTAGGGGAGCCTCTTTGGCCCTTTTGTTCAATGTTCGAAACCCCTCCTCTTTCCACGGCTCTGCCCGCTTTTTTAGGCCGCTGTTTTTGTAAATTTTTTTCTCAGAACTCTGAGGTCAAAAGTGCAACGAGATGCCCTTTTCAAAAAGGTCCATATTGCTTTGTGGATTGAGTTCGGAAGCAATTCGGAAGCTCATCATTAGTGTTTATGAAATAATAATTAAAGCCTTATGCTGGAGGTTAGGGTGATACAGGGGTCAGTGTTGGGTTGTTCCGATTGTAAACAACTTCCTTACTTAGCATCAATAAGCAGTTATTAGGCTGTTGTTAATGATAAATAACAGTTATTAGCTTATTAGTTTGTAAAATACTGTTGTGCAGAGTAGGGCATTAACAAGCACTTTTTAAAATAATTATTTAAGTGCCACTGACTGATGTGGATGTTAATAAGGAGCTAGTTAATGGTGATTCTGTGTATACTACATATAAAGTGTAAACCACGCTAGATCAATAGGCTATTTAATAAAGCTTAAACAACAAAATGCAAAAATAAAACAAAAAAACATTGAAATAATGAAAAGAATTTAAAAAAAATGCAGAAACAAAATGAAGTAATAAGATTGAAAATATAAAAAATACACATGTAAAGAAATAAAAAGTAAACCTTGGGTAAAAGACCTTGGGTTTTATAAGCATTTGATTAAAAGCTCTTGAGCAGAATAAGGTTTTTAGTCTTACTTTAAAAACTGCAATGGTTGGTGCTTTCCTAACACCTTCAGGCAGTTTGTTCCTTCGCTGTGCTGCATAATGATTACAAGCCACTTCTCACTGTTAAGATGTTGCCCTGCACACCACTAGCCATCCAATTATTATACAATATGCACTTAGATTTGAAAGGTGTTTTTTTTTGCTTTTGATTACAAAATTTCTGTATTTTTTATTTTTTTTGGACCCACATACAAAGCGTAATAATCGATTTCTCCTCATTGCCCTTCTCCCTCTCACTTTGCAGGTACTGCTTCATTGTGACGCTTGGCTATCTGATAATGTGTCAGATCACGCGAGTCTATGTGTTTGACTACGGCATGTACTCTGCAGATTTCACAGGGTAAGCTACACTCACGCATCTTTTTCCATCCAAATTAAAAAGTGAAGACCTACATTGATCCAAGCTTAAGATGCTAAATAGAGCACAAATTATGCTAAAAAGAGAAGTTGCCAGTAATATTGGAAATGACTCAACCAGTTTGTGCTAAAACAGAAACAAGAGCGTGTCACATCACTGTGTCGGCGAGAGGAGGTCGATAGCGACTGTAGTTCCTTGTGGTTGGTTCCCACTCCTCCAGACTGTCTGACAATTCAAGCAGACAGCCTGCACTCCCAGCAGGGTGGGGGTGGCTAGTTACTAAGCAACCAAATGCAAACCCATACTGCCTCTGCAAGAGTAAAGATTTCAGCTACCTCATCTGCTGTCCCTATGTTTTTTCCTGAAAATATCGAATTCTGCTTTGTCCTTAGAGCCAAATGTGCCCTGTTCTACATGATCAAGTAGTCTTCATTTTTCATCAATACTTTGAAAGAGTTGTATTAAAAAGACCAGAACATTTCTGGCCTGTTCCTTGTTTTTGACTCACCAGCAGTTTTAATAATTAAAAAGTATTCAGGAACTGGTGTTTTCTGAAGCAAACATCAGCGGAAAGTCGTGTATAAAAGCTAGAGCACATGAGAGAAGATTACAGTGTGATAGAGAAGTCAAGAGGAAGAAGGCTTAATGGCAAAGGAACACTTTTGGCCTAAAGAACTGAGAAGAAGAATTGAAAGAATAGCTACAGGAAGTTCAAAAACAATCTACAAGTCGGCTGGAGGAAACTTCCCATTGTGGAGGAATTACTGTACTTAAAGCTGTTACTATTATTACTGAATGAGTTGGCATGTATGACCATGTGAAGTGCAAAAACAGGGACTAGCAGTTTAATGTGGCAACTTCTTCCAACCTAAAATATCAAAAAAAACAAAAAGCAATCATTTGAAATAAAGGTTAAGAATGTGATAGAAATACATATTCAAACATATTCAAACATGTCAGCTTGTCAAGCAAAACACTGTGTTTTGAAATTCCCATTATTAACTTGTTCTTGCCCTTTTTCTTGTTTGATGCTCTTTATCAGCCCCATGATGGTTATAACACAGAAGATTACGAGCTTGGCATTTGAAATACATGATGGTAAGACAAGCATCAAAGTGTTTCTAAAGCATGTTGTGTTCTAAAGCAAGTGGCAGACGTGACAGTAGTGAGAATGGTTCAACTCTCTGTGGAGTTAAAGAACAGATCACGTGGCCATGTTTCCGAGCCAGTTGTCAGTTCTGACAGTAGACTAGTGAACCAGAAAGAGAGCATAAACACAGTTATGTAATGGGGCAACGACCAAGTATGCAGCCTTTCCCTCTCTCTCTCTCTCTCTCTGTTTAATAACTGACTTAAATGCAAGCTAATGTATGGTTAAACACTGGATACTAATGCTTTAATTATATATCATCATGACCAAGCAACTGGATATAGATGACAAGGCCTGTGCCATGCTAATGAGGCAGCGTCTTGAAACAAATGAAGAGTTTCCTTCTGCAGCTGAAAAAAGCACACGCGCTAATGAGCAATAAATAGCGCTGGAGACTTGACACCAAGGTTAAAGTAAAGTGTGATCGAGTGTGAGAGTGCAGCTTAGAGATTGAGAGGATGATGAGAGTCGCTCAAAGCTTTATGCATCCCACTTTGAGTCTTAAGTCCCCTCAGGATATTCTAGACTGAACACAATCAACAGTCTTATAATTTGCCTATTGGTGCATGTGTGTGTGTATGTGTGTGTGTGTGTTGGTGGACACATGCACGCGTGTGTGTGCAGTGTGGGGTAATGTTTTAAATTTTGTTCAGGTCACTGATTCTCATTATAACATATAAGAAACTAAACTGTAATCCTCATCCTCAGAGAACGGCCACACCCTGATACCTGCCTGCTGTTCATACATAGACACACACACATGTTTCACAGTGTTTTGCCACCTTTTTTTCAGTAAAATACTTATCCCAGCTGCTAAAACGCCAGAATTTTTAAGGGCACAGTGAGGGTGCTTAACAGTTCCTCTTTTTATTAACTGACTGGGTTGATGTTTAATTGTGGAGCAGCAGAATTTCACATGGCCTAGCATGATGAGCCGTATACCCAACCTTACATGTGCCCCGTGATGTCATAACTGGCCATGAGTGTTCAGTCTAATGAGCTGCAAACTCAGAGGTCACATACAAAGAGCAGAGCTGATTAAAAACAGGTTTACACAGACAATTTACCCAAAGAACAGAGCAGATCTGTACTAACCTTTCCCAGTTAACAGCTGTCAGTATGTCTAAGATGTAATTTGTCCCCTTAGTAGATTTATCAGTTAGACCAGAACTACTTATGTTATTTGTTAAATTCTTGTAGGTATGATTTCCAGAGATAAACAAACAGTTGAATGTATTTTTTGGTGTCTCTTTGCATCTGTCTGTAGGTATGGCCAAGCGAGAGGGGCAGCTGACTCCCAGTCAGAAATACCTAGCTATCAGGTATGTGACTCAGGTATGTTTTTACTGCTTCAGATGAATGGGTTCGTTCAATCAATCAAGCTCAATTACAAAGCCGACGTGGTCTTACATGAGAGTTAATGAGCTCAGTCTGAAAGAAATGCACTTTATTTGATTAAAGGCATAATTGTTATCTGCATAGGAAATCATCAAATTGCCCCCCTCTCAGGCTCTCCCAGTGTTGTTGAGCACTTGTTAGGCACTTTGTATCCAGGAAACCACACTTCCACTATGCTCATGTGACCTGTATTGTGAGAGTGCTCTACCCTCCATCTGTCCTGCATTATGGCTGCAGAATCCTGTCCCTAACAGTCTCATTGCTTGTAGAAATGGTAGTGCAGAGATCATGTAAAAAAGGAAGATTTAAATGAGATTCTACTTACTTACTCAGATGGTTTCCACACCAAGTAGATTAAATTTAGCAAGGTAGTGAAAGAGACCCCTAAATCTTTGTCAAACACTCCAGCCCTCCTGTCTTTCCCTGACAGTTCTATAAAATAGACCCTCCCTTCTGTATTATAATAGAACTGAGAACTACAGTTTCCTCCTGTTATCCCTAATAAATGTGGTCTCAACTCTTCCCCATGGCCCTGAAGGCGGATGCCCAGCTTGCTTGAGTACATGAGCTACAACTGTAACTTCATGGGAATCCTGGCAGGCCCCACCTGCTCTTACAACGACTACATTGGCTTCATTGAAGGCACAGGCTACCAGCCACGCCACCAGGAGAACGCCAACGGCAAGGAGAATGGAAAGTACAAGCAGAGTGAACCTTCATCCAAGGTACAACACATGATCAGAAGTGTGCACATCATGTGAAGTCTATAAAAGCTGTTGTGAAATAGACTAGACTTAATGCTATTGTCTTTAAAAAATAGTCCTAGGGCCTGTTAAAGGGGTGAATAACAAGTATAATTCATTTGGTTCAATTTGGAGAAACAGAAACCAAGACATTATTGAGAATTTAATGACGCAGATGTCTGAACCTCAAGGTTATTTGTATTTTCTTATTCATAATACATTAATAATTTTATTGTAAGCCAAAGTTTGAGTGTGTGTTTGTCTCAGAAGAGTAAGAAACAGAGTGAAACACAGATGTTGCTGAATATAAAACATGAAAGAACTCTCAAGGACTTTTATTAACCTGAAGTCAACTTAACAAAGTTTTTTATCACGCTGGTTTATGTGACTATTGCTGTCTTTGAATATCATCTAGTATAATAGGATGCCTATTTGTATCTGACTCTCTTCTTCTTCCTCCACCCAGAATGACGTCATCTCCAAGCTGTGCACATGTGCCATTTCTCTGGCCATCTATCTGTCGCTGTGCAAGCTGCTCCCGGTGGAACACTGTATAGACGATGGCTTTGTCAGCTCCACACCCTTCTACCTGCAGGTCATCTACCTTTACCTGGCCATGCTGGCTCTGAGACCGAAGTACTATTTTGTCTGGACACTCGGTGAGTTGGTGATGAGC
The DNA here is from genome assembly GCA_029814765.1 of Acanthurus leucopareius. NCBI lineage: Eukaryota > Metazoa > Chordata > Actinopteri > Acanthuriformes > Acanthuridae > Acanthurus > Acanthurus leucopareius. Next base: position 462,963 of record JAQMCX010000017.1, on the reverse strand, counting down.
ATAATTTCACCTTTATGCATTACTTACTATACAAATATTTTTTTTTGACGATTAAGAATTTAAATTAAGATGGTGCTCCATACTCTTAAAGAGTCTAATTACCTCACCAAGTGAACATGAAGAAGAAATATGAACTCACTGAACTGTTTGGGTCGGAGACTCTGGTTATTTATAAGGTGGATGAGATACAGCCTAAAAACAGGGGTCTTACTCCTATGTAGCAGCATTTCAGACCCTACAGTGCCATCTAGTGCTCACTTTAAAACTGCAGCTCTTCCTTCTTGCTAATGACAAATACATATGATGCTCTGTTTCCGTCTGTTTCTGTCACGGCTTCACATGCTAATGTATTCTAAGGGGAAGGAGTTTGTCATCCTCTACTGCTTCTATTCAAATACTCAGAAATGCTCGTACCTTTCTCCTGCAGCTGATGCCATCAACAACGCTGCTGGGTTTGGCTTCAATGGATACAACAAAGATGGTTCCCCACGGTGGGACCTGATATCAAATCTCAGAATTCTGGATATTGAGGTTAGGCTCTTTTAATTATATCTATTATATTCACAAAAAGCCTTTATCAGCTAAAGCCTTAAACTATATTGTTTTGGGGTCCAATTTCAGTTTGCCACCAGTTTCAAGAGTTTCCTAGACAACTGGAATATCCAGACAGCTCTTTGGCTCAAAAGGTAAAAACAATCAAGATGTTTTTTGTACATTGCTTAGTTTTTGTGAGAAAGTCCTGGCAGAAGAGGTTTGATGAATTATGTAAATATGCACATAATTAAGTGATGCATATTTCAAGTTTAGCATTTAGATTGTGATTTTTGCCAAAAACTATAGTTGAGATTAAAACTGCTGTCAAAAGCTTCATCAAAAATCAAACACAAATCACAAGTAATTCTGTTATTATTATTAAAAAACAAGCATTCATGATTTATGTTATTGTCCATAATGTGATTAAAATAAATAACAACTATTTGTCGGAGTATTTTTTCTTTTTCAAATAGTGGAAGTCTGAAATGAAACCTTTCATTTGTTCCTACCTGAAGTGTTTTGAATAAACTCTGGATGTGTGACACATTGGTCTTCTTTGCAGGGTGTGCTACGAGCGTTGTCCCATCAACCCCACTGCTGCCACCTTCCTACTGTCAGCCATATGGCATGGGGTGTACCCTGGCTACTACTTGACTTTCTGCACGGGTATTGTAATGACGATGGCTGCACGTGCAGTGAGTACACACACTCTTTCTGTCTATACATCAGCCATTTTAGAATATTTTTTTTTACCGCCAGATTGAGCCAAATAGCCAAAAATGAAATTCAACAGTGATCCACTATGCTACTGCCGCCTGGGATCATATCATAGAGGTTACGTTCTACAGTCTAAAGGGTATTTTACCAGAAAATTAGATTGTCTTTTTTTTTCATCATTCTGCACAAGTCCAAAAGCTTTTAAAGATTCACCACTACTTAGCAGACCCACAACCACACAACAGAATCCCTTGATGGAGAGAAAGGGGATAATGATAAAGTAGTATACCATTTTAACCTCATGTTTCAGAGTGAGGCCATTACCACAAATCTCTGCTGATCCAGGCCTCCTCAGTCTTGTCTTGTTAAAGGAGACAAGAGGATATTTATGTGGAGACAGTGGAGTGATGGCACAGGCAAAATAACTCCAACTGTAATTCTGGATAATCTACTCGGGAAGGGTTGATTAAGTGAAATGCAAGCACAGTAAATTGGTTGTGTAGGTAAGTTTCTGCAGGGACTTTGTTGTTCTTGAAAAGAGGACAAGGAGACCATTGACCCAGTTACGCTGTACAGCTACTGGCCGCAGCCACATGGACATTTCCAGAGATAGATTTCTCTGAATAGTCTTAAGATGGAAAAAAAGAAGAAGGATGAGCAGATAGGCAGGACTAAGGAGTAGCGCTCGCTGCAGCGCAGTGTATCAGAAAATAGGTCATTTGGTTCAACTCATGTCTGATTCACTGTACATTAGAATGAGTGGGATGTAATTTAAAGTTTACACATTTATTTATTTTGAAATTACTTCTAGAACTACTTCTTCTCTTTCAGGTAAGGCACAACATCAGACCATACTTCCTGGTCTCTGACTCACACAAGCCCATCTATGATGTCGTCACGTGGGCATCGACTCAGATTGCCATAAGCTACACAGTGGTGCCATTTGTCCTGCTGGCTGTGGGGCCCTCACTTAGATTCTACAGGTATGTATGTTTGACTGAATTGTGTAACAACACTGCTTTAAACAGCACAGTTTACATTAAGTGTTCCATCAAACAAAACATCAGTATTCAGGACATAATACTGTAGTTTCTGTTTTTCTGCTAAGTAATTAGTAGAGTGAGTTTGGTACCACTGCTGTTGTAAAATGAATGTTCTGCTGAGCATGTGAATGAACTTACTAACACATTTTCATTAGCCTGGTTCCCTCTTGTCAGGCTGTAACAGTTAATGAGACAGCTTAATGAGCGAGGCATGGAGAGGATTGATGAGGAGGAAATAAAATGAGCCGCCTTAACATTGCTCGGCCACTGACGTGAAATAAAGGCCCAACAACGGTCATTGTCATTCAGATGAGGGCAGCCGTTAAACCAGCACGTTGCTGCTAAACAGCCGATATAAAGCAGACTCGTTAAAGCAGTGGGGATGTTGGAGAAGGAGGAGGCAGAGCTAAAAAAAAATACAGATCTGAGGTCAATAGCATAAAAAGCGTGTATAGTATGATAAGGTAGATTCTTTTCTATATTTAGGTTCATTTGACACAGAAGGTTGTCCTGTCTTCTTCCTTTATGAGCAAGGTTAGCACTCAAGATAATTCAAGCAATTTCCTGCGGCCTTTTTTGCTTTTCTTTTCGAGATACTTCAGCCTGGACCAAAGCAGTTGATCAACTGAGTATTGTCTATTTTGATTTTAAAGCTGTTAGTAATAAAAAATTGTGTCGAGATAACTCACTTTGGGATGTCTCTGCAGGTCCTGGTACTTCTGTTTGCACCTCCTCTGTCTCCTGGTGATACTGGTCCTACCTGTCAAATCAAGACGCCAGCTGGCCAAAGAGCAGCAGGACAACCAGCAGAAGGACAGCGCACAGGAGAACCAGACAGAGCACAACAGCACAGACAACAACTGCAACCAGAAGGACAAAGCCACATGAGGCTCAGGAGAACAATGCACAGTTCCTTCAGCAGCAGAAACACTTGAGACGAACTAGAAACCACTGAGAGCTGGAGTGTGTGTGGCGAGTCTGTTTACCTGATGAAGAACCAAATATCTGATGCTCTGAAAGTCCTATCAGACAGACAACCCAAGTTAATGTTCTGTCAAAACGTCCAAGTAGCAAGGATGACAGCAATCACACTTCTGACATGGATACAAGACCGGGATGTAACAACGGCCACGGTGTAAACTAATGAGTGATAGTGGTTAATTTACATTACATTAGTGGAAATGAAGACTTCCAAGCTGCCTTAAACCCTCTATGTACTCTTCTGGTGAATTAATAGTTGGATGTCACACTGCATGAACTCAAATGCAGTCCCACCTTTGGGGTGGCAGGTTTAACAACCAGAGCAGGAGTGCAGTATGTGGAGGGTTTTTGTCATTTTCTGGATGCAAGCCTCTGTTATTTGGAAATGGAAAAAAAAAATGTGTTTATGTATAAGAAACATAACCTTTATCATCAGCTGCCAATTTCAAACAGGCCTTAGGATCCTCAAAACATTGTTTGATTTCTATGTCTTTTTAAGAAAATCTTTATTGGAGAAGAATTCACATTGTACGTGTTTTGTATTTAGATGTTTGTGACAACACTATTTAAAGTCCGTTCTTGATGCTTTTTATTTTTTCGGGGATGTATTGACGTTGCCTGACACAGAGTCCCTGATGTGGAATTCAGATCTCGTCCGCCTCCAGCAGTGGAAAATCTAAAAAGAGGCACTCAAGAGTTACTAAATGGATGTGTTTTTATATTTTATTTTCATATCTGCTGCATTTTTTTGGACAAACTTGATTCGTTGGATGTGTGTTCTTTCATGTTTCAAAGGGATTTAGTTACCCTGTCATGATATAGGTTTTTTGTTCTGTAAGGATATCTGACTTGGGGTTCACAGTCGTGATTTTTGTTTTCTTTTAAAAAATTTTTTTTATGTTGTTCATATTTTTTCACACAACAGGTTTCCTCTGTGAGCAAATGTCATGTTTCTGTAATACAAGAATCCAGAATGATTTAAGAGAAACTAATAAAGGTGTTTAATTGGGGAAAAACAGTGGATTGTTAACATCACTGTTGAACACTGGTACATTTAAAAAAAATTGTGTTAAATCCTACAAATGTATTCTAATCAGATTAGCACATTCACTGAAGACTTATTCGTCAGAGGGTTTTATAGCCATAATTATGACAAGCCAGATGAATTTATAAGAAAAGTTTTCCAGTTTGCACAGTGCATGAAAGCACATGTTGTGTTTGGGCTGCAAATGATGTAAGTGTGGAATCCGCATTTGTCTTTGAGGAAATCTGATACACTTATTTATGTATGTGACATCATTATATTGTACAAAACTCAAAGAAAGAGACCAGCCATTTTCATGAATGGGCTTATTTCATATTGCGTGCACTCAAGTTAGAATAGGGGATGTTTCAGGGTGTATTTAATGGAGGGTGTAAAAGACACTGGTTTCCATGCTGGTCCATGCTCACCTTAAGCCTTTCAAATTATTCAGTTCACTCCTTACTACACGCAGCAATTCAAACAGCCAACCATGTGATTCATTTCAGTTACTAGTCATATTTATGGATTTAGTCAGGAAAATGTGAAAAATTTGTGAGTCAGAGGATTCAAACTAAAGGCGCTTTGTTGTTTTAACAGTCAAAAGACACATTTTTACAAATCTGTTTAAGCAGAAAATAGTCCAGTGAGTTCAAGCCCACAATATCATAAACAGTTTGAAGATGTGCTGCTTTTTATCTAAAGAGTTGTCTGTAATTCCAGATGATTTGGTGCAATTGTGTTCTGTAAAATAACAAAGCAGCAGAGGTGAGCTTTGAAGTGTGGACCTCCTTTCTTTCTTAAGATTTTCTAACATCTGCATATTCCTGCCATAACTGTGTGTGTACAAGTATTCATGTGATCTGTACGTGTCGATGTGATCTCATGTGAACTATATTTGTAGCCTGGGCCCTGTTTAGGCGTGTGTGGCCCACTTAAGGGAAAGGGATGTCATTCTACAAACATAACGATTATTGCACTGCATGGCCACCCAAACCAGCAGATCAATGCAAACGGCTCCATATGTCCAAAGTGCCAAATCAAGGATGGCGCATTTTGTTTTGTGTGTGTGTGTGTATGGGTGTGAGTGTGTGAGTGTGTGTGTGTGTGTGTGCATGTGTCCATATAGTATGTGTGTGTGTGCGCCTGTGTAACATAATGGTTATTTTTGTGTCAGAATGAGATTTATTGAAAGATTTGTATAACAGTACATTAAAACTCTGATTTATGTGGCGAAATAAAGAGAAATTATTTTTAAACACTAAAACTGATGTGTGGTGTTTATGTCTTACCTCCTTTGCCGAATAATTGAAATTGCTGGGAAGTAAAAGTAACACTAGTGTTAAAACTCTATCATTTGATCCAAGACATACTGATGCAGCACAGCAAATATTCTACAAATAATGACCCCGAATTGGTGTAACTGTGCATAATTACAGCCACACAGCAGGCTTCGACATATCAGCAGGTAGAACAAATGTTGTTACTGTTAGCTCAGTTCCATGAAATGTCCCTGTGAGTCATTTCTGTGGGCCAGCATGCACTATGGCTCACCTAAACCTCATGCATACTTAATTAATTTTGTTATTTACACCTATGCTTTTTCTGCTGCAACATGCTAAAATGATAAACGTGAAAAAGGACAATTACAAAGTTAGAGGTTATTATATTTTTGCAAGCTGCTGTAATGGTTCAGTATAGCAGATTTTGCAGAAAAATTAAAAATAAAGAAGACCCTGCAGTGCCATCTGGATGACACTAAAATGTTAATGTACTGCAAATACAACTTTTTCAGCATCACATATTCAGCCATGTAACTCACCACTGACAGCAGGTGAGAAAGGCCATTTTCACACAGAGAGAAAAGCACAAACAAATGATCATATTAAGGCTGTATATCCTTTATCTGCTTCTGTTTAAGAACTAATACTATAACCGAACAAAGCTTTTGTAAATGTTATGAGCAGCTCTTGTACTAAAATTCTATAACCAGTCTGCATGTCGACTTTGAAAAGTCATATGTAGGTAAAAATGTTTTGCTCATACAGTTTGTTTTGTGAACTTCACATGTCAAGTTAATTTTCTATAAGAATGTACCTGTGACAATAGCCTGTCCTTTCTAGTTTACTAAGTTTGAAAAAAACATTTACAAATCAACTGTTTAAAATGTCAAATTTATGCAAATCTATCCAAACCACCTGATCCAACCTACATATAAGCCACCAAGGTATATATAATTCCAGTGCGTGGGCAGATTACTGGTTTACTTAAAGAATGAGCACCCACACTATAGAAACTCTTGAAATAAGCCCTCCCCTGGTTATCACCATATACAGTATTATAACGTGCTGTCTTAAGGTTCCTGTTTAATACTCACAGTAAGATAACAGGAAATCGTGTGTAAAAAATCAGCCACAGCAAAAGTGTTTAGATCCTTTAATATAAAGTAACAATGCCACAATGCAAATAAGCCATAATAAATAAGAGATCTGCATTTATAATTGCACTTGTATTATGTATGCACTTGAAGTAGGGTATTAAAAAAACACTTATAATGCAGAAATAATGACCACTATAAGTGATGGATTATTCTGAATTTTTAATATTTATTCAATAAAACTAATGAATTAATGTGAAAGCAACATTTGAATGTTGTAGCTGCTTGAGCTGGAGCACAATTGACTCTAATTAAACACCCTTATATCTTCACTTAGGTAATTTGATGTCCATGGAAACAAAATTTGAGTGAATGCACTTAATAATCCTAATTGCTGGTGAAAATACCTTAATAGTTATTATGACCTTATGGTAAAAAACGTTTGAAAATTAAACTTGTCAACAGTGATTTTTTTCATATGGGGTCCCTCCATGAGACGAATACCTGATAAAAGTGGGGGAGGGGTTTCTGACCCCGTCTGCTCAGACACTGTAACCATGGTTAGTGGAGGGGGCGGAGCTATTAACTTTACTGTAGCAGCCGCAGGTTAACGTGAAAAACATAGACGGAAAGAAGCATTATGGCGTGAAAAAAATAGGTACTTTGGCTATATTCCCCGGATTGGGATAAGACAACAAACTGGTACAGAACAGCCCAGCCTAGGTAAGAGGACTTCAGGTTGTGCTCTTTACTTTTTCTTCTCTTTTTAGAGGTGAAAAATGACTTAAGGACCTGTTAGACAGCTATCGTTAGCCGTTGTAAGCTAGCTAACGTGTTAGCCGTTGGGAGTTTCGCTTGTGAGTGTTTTGCTGTTGTTTCCTGGTGACAGGAACGTTTATAATACGGGAAGTCGGTCTGCTTATAACATTCGTTCAAAAACCCCTTAAATTAGACACCAGAAAGTAAAAAAAAAGCTTGACATTTATCTTTACATTTGATGTGTATTACTGTGTGTGTGTGCCTCTGTGTGTGCGTGTGTGTCATCCAGATGTTGACTTTTTTGACAACCCGAATATACGCAGTTACTTCAGAGCAGCAGATGTGCCGTACCCGCAGTTAATTTTTTTTTTGTCTGATGTCGCAGATTTAAGCAGAGAGCATACAATATACCATGATTATCATCACATTGATTAAACACTTTCCCAGTTGGCTGTTTTGCCAAGATTTCAGTTTGGTTTCTCTCAAGCAGCTGCTCTCAAAGGAGTTTGTTCCGACCAGGTTTTCTCATGTGACCATGTGGTGAAACCTTCTAATCGTGGCCCTAGACTGGTTTAAAGTTATTTCAGGTTTTGCTAATAAAGTTTCCCAGACAGCTCAGTAAACCTGTCAGTTTTTGGAGCAGACCCCGGTATGTGTCAGGGAACTGAATCCTCAGCAGTTTCATACCCACATGACCAGCCATGAAGAGCTGACCGGTTAAATTTAGAGATCGTATCCTGTGTTGCCCCCCAAGTTCACGTTTGTGTGTGTTCAGATAACAGGACAGCTGACACGCAGCTTTTTGGGATTTTCATGCTGATATCAAGTGGCTTGTGTTTTTACGTAAATACTGGACCATATCTGACCCCAAAGTAGAATTGGGTGTACATTTATATAAATAATGTTGGTATGTTGTGTAGCAGCAGTATACTCTGGGATTTGGGTTGCCTTACTTATATGATAAATATTTCTATTATTAATTGATGTTTTTTTGGGAGGGCTTGGAAGAAGGCAATGAAAGCCTTTACCTGTTTGGTCATTTTATCTACTTTAATTTCCATTAATAAACAAACTTTTTTGTGTTATTCTTGGGATTCTTAAGATATTACATTAAAAGTGCTTATCAATGGTATGCTTCTCTGTAGTCAATAAACAGAAGATTAATAGACATCAGTTTTAATAACTGAATTGATTTAAGTGATTTTTTGGAGCTTTAAAAAATCATTAGAGACTTACTGTAGCTTCCTTGTATGTAAACATTTTTAATACCATTTTTTGTTTCATATGGTTTGTTAGAACAATTTGTTGTCACCATAGTTGGTTAATACTTGACAGATTTGTCTATAATGAAATTAATTGTTAGCTGCTACCCTATTGTCAGATCTATTCAATTATTACTGTGTCAATATTAAGGCCTTTGATTTAACATGTTGTGATATTTTGTTGATTTTTTAGATATTTTACAGTCCATCCAAAGGTTAAGAAAATTGCTTTGAGCAATAATGATAGATATTAAAAAACTTACAAAGGATTGCATTACCATTTTGGTTTGATGAGCATTTGAGTCAATAAAACACACTCAAGTTCAAAAGCCATAATCTGTCAGTGAAAGCTTCCATTAAAAATAAATGTTACTTTTATTGCATTACTTATTTGAATCGCAAAAATTAGACCAACATCAAATCGGTCTCTCCCCTTTTATCTGTATTAGTTGGTGCAGAGCCAGCGCATGAAATGAATGAAAATCTGGTCGTGTGTCTATTGTGTTGTGAAGAGATGGGCGTAGGCCAGCCCCCTCATCTAATATTCAGTCTTGAGTGAAGGGGGGATGCTGAGCATGAGCCCGGCAGTGCTTGTTGATACTGTGAGCGAGTGGGCAAAGGACAAAGATAGGTGCTGAATGGCCAAATAAATGTAAACTTCAACCTACACTGAGGTAAGGGGGTTTCTCTGTTAACAGATTTAGCATTTTAATATTTTTTAGTATGTATCACTCCTTTTCATCACTTGTTTCAATGACTTATACCGTTTGTACATGTTTTTTTTTTTTACTTAGCGTGTGTTCTGTTAAAAGGATGTGTGTGAGTTTCCATCTGATCACTGCTCAGCAGAGAGTGAGCAAAATGCTAACTGATTGGTTCTTGTTTGGTGTTACATAGTCCACCCATTGTACTGAGAGACAAGGAGCTGAGGAGGGTGTGTCAACAGGCTTCATTGTAAACAAAGGATTTTTTTTTATTTATGTGTGACACTGTCTGAAATTGTAGATCAGCCAATAGAGGATCTCTAATTAAAGACACGGTGTCAGACTTTAGAAAAAACTAAGAATATGTAGTTAATAATTGCTCAGGCAATGAAAATTTAACTGAAATGAATATATTTGGCCACACTGACAGCCTATTAGTCACGTGACATTTAAGAACTGACTTGAAGCTCAGCTGAAGAGATTATGATGAAATACTGAGCAGCATGTTTTCAAGTCTTTATGCAAAACTCATTGCCAAGGCAACTTGCAATTGAGTGCAGCTCATAAATTCTATGTTAATGTGGGCAGGAAGTCAGTCCGACCATGATGGAAGAGCTTAACTTAATGAATCATTAATGAGTTTGTCATCGATTGAATGAATTCCTGTTACAGCTGTAAAGGATTATGATAAGGGGTTTCTTTTGCCTCTTTTGTTTGGTGAAATAATACATATAGTGTCAGAGAAGCTTTGACACACATACTGAAATATATTCTTTGAAGCGATCTTGTCAGCGCTGAATAGTCACAGAATGAATACTGTTAAATTCTAGGATAAAAATGGCTGAAATGACTTAGCTGTTAGAGGAACATGCAAGTCCATGTCTTGATTTAAGATAATTCCTTAGAACGGTGGAGCCTAATTATAGATAATCTACCAAAAGTAGTCTGTCACACTTGATGGGGTAGATGCAGACAACTGCAGACAACAGCCTCTTACTGCCATTTTCCCTTAAATGTAAAGCACTTTCAGTAAAGTTTTGTGCACCCTTTGTACTTGGGAACACTTTTCTTGTTAAGTATACACAAGCACCACAAAGTCCAATTTAAGGCAGTGGAGGAAGGTAGAACGGAGATGGCCATGAATAATTGGAGAATGCAGTTGAGTGCACCAATTGTCCCAAGGCATCATTATATTAATGGACCAAAGTTTGAAGACTATTGTTTGTCTACATTGGTATCTGATGACTCAGAAGACTTTTGTTAGTGGACATTGTGATTGTTCTGCCTTCATTATACTGAGCAGACAAATTTCAGTTCATGTTTTCTGCATGAGCAGGCAAGACTGAATTATACTGTGTTGAAACAAGACCCGCTGTTAGCTCTTTTGTAATTAACATTTGCCGATGCATTGTCCTGCTGTTACCTAATTTAACATTTCGATCTACCTTTACCCATATAACTGCGTCCTGAAGGCTGAGGAAACTTTTTATGGCAGTAGGTGTTCATGTGTGTTTGGTATGATGGTGAAGGCAGACTGATGCTTGTACAATCAAATTACACTGTTAATCTGCCTTTACTTTAAAAGAAATATATACATATGCAAACATAACATATGACTGCTTAATTTTTACTCCTCTTATCCAACCAGTAAGGGCTGCACATGATCTGCAATCAAATTAGCATGTATTAGCCAAGTATGCACATTAATAAACAGTACATTGCCTGATAATGGAACTTTATGTAAAGTTAGAATGGTTCTCTAAAGCACATGAAAAATGTTTTTTTAAAAGAGAGAGAGAGACAAAAGCAACAGAAGAGAGGATGAGACAGGTGGCCAAACAGAGTGAAGAAGTAGCTGATCAAAAGGCTCAGGTATACCGTAAGTGCTCTCAAAAAGAGCAACAGAGGACACAACAGGAGGTTGAGCTCTACAGTCTGCCAAAAGTGGGAGACAGAGCCAGCCCAGAGGTTGTAACCTCTGACCTGAAGACCGAGCAGCAAAAAAGAGTGGAAACTCTGCATTAAAAAAAAAACTTGGTTGATGAACAAAAAACAGACAGTGAGCTGTTACAGAGGAATCCAGTCCAGATACCTATCTCTTCTTTATTGCAAAGCCCATACCGCAAGTCTGGAAACTAAGTAATGCTCATTTTATGCTTAACCTGTGGAGCGAAGTGATTGGCGATATACTTTATTATAATGTATTATCTGTTATTATTATTTTCTATTATTATATCTATTATAACTATTATACAATAACCAAAAACCTAGCTTTCAAAGACATACATAGTTTATATAAGCTAGAGCAATGATTCCCAAACTTTTGAAACCAGGACATCCTTTCAAATGTTTTTTTTGTTGTAGCAGTGAAATGTCAAGAAAAAACACAACACAACAAATGTAAAGAAATCAAATCTTTTGACAACTGTGGCCCATTCTCAAGGCACTCGGGGTGCTTTTGCATCCACTTTGGAAACCACTAAGCTGGAGTGAATTTTTTCCAAAGTACTTTTAAATCACTCAACTTGCGGCTGCAGTAAATAAACAGTACACGAGAGACAAAACTAATCTCTCCTCTTTAATTTTACCGGCTTTTGTATTCAGCTTAACAAAACTACCACCATATCTGGTTGAATAGCTAGACTAGGTTGCCAGCTCTGATGATGTTTAACATCAAAGAACCAGAGTTAGCAGTGTCTATACCTCATGTCTTTTACTTATTTAATACAGAACTCTTTGGGACTTGATCTTGTATATATGGTCAGATCCAGCATTTAAACAGTGACACAGCTTTTGTAATTTTGCCCCTGAACACCACCCTAAGAGATTTGAAACAAAACCGTGAAGATGTAGTTGAAAGGTAGAATTTGAGCTTTTTTTGGTGAAATTGTCAACATACATCTGCAATTTCACAAGTTAGAAAATGAAATTAGGAAATACCCCTCAAATTTCCTTTTATTCATTTCAAATTAAGAACAACTACATAAGAATTATACTCCATGCATGGAACAAATTCAAAAATCAATTAATTTAACAAGGTAAAACATATAAACATGTTATCTTTGCGCTGTTTTCATGTACATAAAAATAATTCAAAAATGGTCACATTCAGTGTTGTTTATGTTTAACGCAGCGTCAAAATGTTTTGGGTGGAGCTATATGTTGCAATGTTTGTAAGTGGGCAAAAAGATGGAGCCTCTGTTTCTGTTTGTATGGGTGAGTTTGTGCGTGTGAGCTGAGCTGGGCAGTACTTGTTTATGCCCGAGCATCACTTCAAAGGCACACCACACCCTCTTCTTGGCTTCAATTTACTGACTGCACTTCCCTCTTTGTAGTGTTGTACATTTAGCTGTGCAGGCCACATAGATACCATTAGTATCTTTAGCCTTCTGTGCATGCTAATCTGCTTTCCTTTTGCTTCACAGAGGTGTACAGGAGGTTAGCAGTCAGTCATGGATACCACCACCTCCCTGAAGATGACCTCTCTGGCTGTTCAGAGTCTGTTCAGCTACGTGGAGGAGGAGAACCTGGCTGCCATCAAAGCACATTTGGACAAGTTCAGAGATGTGGACAGCAGAAGTGATGTAAGTCAGCTTTTCTGTAGTAAAATAGAATGTGAAGTCATGAGAGGCTCAAGATCAATTACATGCTTTTTAGAAAAAAGTTAGGATATAATCTGTACTGTAGAAAAAGAATGTGTAATGTAGAAAAAACACAGGCCTTGATGTTGTGTGTGGCTTATTGGGGGTTAATATTTTCATTAAAGTTAGATATGTATAATACTGATAAAAAGTTTTTGCATTTGGATGTTTTCTTGTTACATTGTCTTTATTCATTTGGAACACTTTGTATAGATCTGATTTTACATCTTTTTTTCTCTTGATTAGTATAAAAATGTCTGCAAATTGTCCTTGTTTATTTAATGATGTAAAAGAATAGAACATGAACTTCTAACAGGGGATAGATATTTTTTTTAGGCACCAAGTATTCGTAGCACAAAATACTTGCACTAATTAAGTGCACACTGAAAGTAACAAATGGAGTTTGGAGGGGTGTATGGAAAGCCAAGTCTTCCCCTAACTGCACCTACTTGTCTGTGTAGCCAAAATTTGATATGACTCCATCCTCTGTTTCACAGACCTCTATTTTTGTGCAAAAAGTATAATGAAACAAATAAAGAAGCTGTACTGCATGACCTGCTCTTTCTTCAGACTTTATAAACAATGTAATTTGTGTTTATGTCAGTTCCACATAAACTGTCTATTGTTCATACTTGGTTGTGAACCACATCCACCTCTATAAATAGTCCCTTGCATATGCACTAATTACTCCCTGTTTCAATAACATTTGCTTAAAACTTGATTTTTTAGCTGTTGCATGAATTATTTGCTGTTTTTTAGTACCATGGTGACTATTTTTTAAAGATTAAGATCTGCATTCAGTTAGTTCAGAGGTGAGAGTCACTGACAGGCTCTCAGAAAGTATCAGAGGATTGGTTTTGGTATTGTATAAGATTTGCTGACAATAATAAAAATATAAATCTACGCCTGTTTTGTCCTTTAACCTAAATAATAGAAAACCCTTTTATGTGTAAGCCTTATTGCATTAAAGGATCTAGTATCAGGTTGTTTTACAGTATGGGATTAGAGCTAAATCATCAAACAGTATTAATTTCCTGCCATCTTTCCCAATAAGTTCACTGGGTTATAGAGAAAAAAAGTATAATTATTTGGCTTGTGTGCAAAAACTGTATCACAGTTTCTGTTACCTTCTTCCCTCCTCGTTCCAGAATGGACAGACTCCCCTGATGGTGGCAGCAGAGCAGGGCAGTCTGGAGATAGCACAAGAGCTCATTAGGAGAGGAGCCAATGTTAACTTGGATGATGTTGTAAGCATGCAAACATACCTCACATATACACACACAGCGTCTCTAATGTGAACACCCCCTCACGCACAAGTACACGTGGTGTTTTATTAGATCGTACTTGAGTCCAGGCACAGGTGAAAAACAATGTGGTCATTTTAACCACACCATCCTCTTTACAAAAAAGACATAGCTGAACTGGTGGCCATGGATGTTCCATCTTGCTGAACTCACCATGCTTAGGCTTAGTCTATAGCTATTATGAGCCATCATGAGCCATAATGACAACTTATTACACACTTTTACCATAGCTTTTCTAACTAAATGACAGGATCCAATTGCTGGCCAACACCCTGTGCCTTCAGGAGCCACCCCTCACACACGCACACACTCACGCATGCATATAACCTCCCACTTAGGCATAAGCATGCATGCTCACACAGTACACCTCTCATTAACATCTCACGTACATGTAACCTGCCATTACACATGGCACACTCAAACGTGCTCACTCTCGCACTAACGTAGAGGAAAAAAGGAGAAGCATTAGGTACTTCAGTCACTCTGGTCTTTTAAACGTAACTGTCTGACACTTCTGTACGTCCATGCGCCACCGTGTTCCCATGAGCACCTGGTATGACCAGCTGGTAGGTACAGTGCTTTGAAAGTTCCCTAGGCGTCCTACGTAGAGCTCGGACAGACGTTTGTCCAACTGGATTTGGATTCTGATGGGGGTTCCAAGGGTAACAGGTTGTCTGTGTGTACAGGACTGCTGGACGGCGTTGATCTCGGCAGCTAAGGAGGGCCACATTGAGGTGGTAAGGGAACTGCTCGAGAACAATGCGAACCTGGAACATCGTGACATGGTAAGGATAAAGAGAGCTATTAAAAAGTTTTTCTTGATTTAAAATCTGCTCCTAAAACTTTCTCTGATATAAACGAAAAACTTAATTGTTACATGCCAATATTCAAAACTGCGTGCTAAAAGGTAATAATAGAAAATTAAATGCATTTATGTATTATTATTTTATTGACATATGATTTCTCAAAGCACTTAACAACACAAGTCACGTTCATCCACTCCCATACCAAAGGCAGATTTTGTCTTTACGCAGTGCCAAACTAATCATCACAATCTCATACACACACATTCAAAAACAAATTGAACAGCAGTCAGGGGCGATATGGGGTTCAGCGTCTTGTTTAAGGACAAACGGACATTCAGCTGGGAAGATTTGGGGATCCAAACACCAGCCTTCTGACAAGTAGACAGCTCTCTCTAACGCCTGAGCACAGCGGCCCTATAATAATGTTATCAAGTTGTACAGGAAAGCTGTGAAGTGTTGTGGGTATTAAGTAAGCCAAGCTAAAAAATAAAAGGCTAACTTGGTGGCTAACTGGATGGTTTTGTGTCTGTTTCTATGCTTTCTAACGGTAAAACATGACTTCAATACCTGGAAATTCATCAAAAGAAAAGACTGGGATAGTGATATATTCTTGGTCCCCAAACTGACTTCACGATTTATCTTTTATAGGAAAAATATGCAAAACCTAAACAACATGTATCAATAAAACAATTTGTAAAATTTGTAAATATACTTTAAACAATAAACTAAGACTTCAGAACTGGTACTCTAAGATGACTCTTGATATGTAGCCTAATGCAGTCCAAACATAACAAAGTTATGTCTTGATTGTATGTACATTAATGGTGTCTGAACAATGTGATGACTCCAGTGCTGGTTTAACAGGATGATCCATTAGCCTTGAAATGGACATAAAATGAAATTATTTTATGTGCGATGGCTTCTTTGTAGATCTAATCCCATTTACTGAGCTCTGGTTGTCTCTACATGGGCCAGTGATATGATTTGGTCTTTGCATCTAGACTTGTTAGAGGCAGACAGTTGCAGTGTGCAGGCTTGCTTTGGCAGCTATTCTGTATATTCATGAGCAGACTACTATCAATATTCAGATGAGATAGAGATTTTCATTACTTGGGACTAAGCATATTTGATATTAGTTGTAATGTACAACTGATGTCCTGGCTCAGTTTTATCATGTATGATATGACACTGACAGCTGATTTCAAATCCTCTGCCTCTGTGACTTTTTGGACATGACTCACCGCCATGCGGGACATGTCTAAGCTGCACAGGACAAATCACAGCCAGTCATCACAGTGGGATTATAATAAACCACACTGTGTGATACTGATCACTCACTGGAAAGTGTGTCACACCAGCTGTAAATAGCACATTTCCCTACCACAAATCTGCTTAGATTTTTCTTATTCTGTAAGGAATTTAATATTCATGTTGTCCTCTCCCATAGCAAAATAATACCTATAATTATGTGTCAATATATTCTGTAAATAAGCTTTTTTGTAGTCATGAACAGATCTTCTTTTCTATCCTCATAATTTTTTACTTTAACTTAATTGTGTCATGTGCTTGTATCCTACTCAGGGAGGTTGGACTGCTCTTATGTGGGCAGCATATAAAGGTCGTACAGATGTGGCTCAGCTGCTCCTGGAAAAAGGTGCTAACCCCAACATCACTGGTCAGGTAATGAGACTGGATACACTGTGAACATCACAACAGCCTAACAGCGTTTGAATATGTTGTTCTATTAAATAAACTGAAACTAAGCTCAGAAAGAAGTTCATGAATGTGGCTGTTAATTTGAAATAAAGTGTTAATGTTATTTTTTTTTTAATTGCTCAATGTAAATGCAATGATATAACATAGTCGTAAATGCCAGTTAACAGAATAAATCAGAATACCCAAACTGTGAATAAAATCACAAGCTTGTTCTTCACCTGCACAGTCCGATACCTCCTCATCAATTGCTGTTTCAGTCATGTGAGATTACATAATGCGTTAGCATGACCACAGGCTCGACACTGACCATTAGTTACTGTCAGCATGACTTCGCCCCTGTGCTCTGCTTCAACAGTACAGCGTCTACCCCATTATCTGGGCGGCAGGTCGAGGCCATGCTGAGATTGTTCATCTCCTGCTGCAGCATGGAGCCAAGGTCAACTGCTCAGACAAGGTAACTACATACTGACAGATGTCATCATTTACTCCCTTTTAATAGCCAGAAGATTTAGTAAGTCTTTTAAAACTAAACGATTCTGCCTTTATTTAATTATTTATTCACATTTAATTATCCTTCCTGAATAGTTATTTAGTTGTCCACAAGTTGTTGATGGTATCATATATTTTCTTCTTTCTTGGCAGTATGGTACCACTCCTTTGATCTGGGCAGCTAGGAAGGGCCACTATGACAGTGTGATGCACCTTCTAGCCAATGGAGCTGACGTGGACCAAGAAGGAGCAGTAAGTAGACTGTAGATTTCTTGTGAATGCTTTATCTGTATTAGTCATTTGCATGAATGAAGATCCCACTCTCAACATGCTTTCCTCTAGGAGAACATCTTAAAAGTCTGACTTTGCACAACCTTGTTAGCTTTAAGGCATACTTTAAAATGATTTACCCACAATCATTTTACACAGAATAATAATTTCTAAACAGTGTATTTGGTTTGGTAGTTTGAACAGGTAGCTTAAGAGTTTAGCAATTCTAATTTTGTTTTGGGTTCACCATGGGTGCCATGACACTCAAAGCGGCCTCTTTTCACCAGTGTGGTTTTTCATACAATTAAGATTTAATGCTCCCAAGCACCAGATACGTGTTAGCACACTGCAATATTAAATAATTGATTGCATCTATGACACAGCGCATCTGTGCTCCTTCGAGTCATGTTGCATCTGTGCTGACACAAACTGAACGATGTGATAGTTTGATGTGTAGCATCAATTATTGGATGCAACTATAGCAGCTTATGTTGCATAGAAATTGATTTATATGTAATTAAGAGACACTAGTGCCTGGAAAAATATGTGAGGTAATGAGCTTGCTAAACAATCTGTCAACAATAAATTGTCTTTGAGTTTGTAGTGTCTCTCAGAGCTGCTAAAATGAACTGATAACATGAGAAATACAGTTAATCAATACAATTAATCTGTAGCCGTAAATTACTGAATGTTTCAACAAAAAAATCTTAACACCGAATTAAGAAGAGAGAAATATATATAATCTTGAAATGTTGGAATTAGATGGACCCTCAAATCTCTCTCTGTGTCTTTGCAGAACTCAATGACAGCTCTGATTGTGGCAGTGAAAGGTGGCTATACGGAGGTTGTTAAAGAGCTGCTAAAGAGGAACCCAAATGTCAACATGACCGACAAGGATGGCAACACAGCCTTAGCCATTGCTGCCAAAGAGGGGCACGTTGAGATTGTACAGGACCTGTTGGATGCTGGCACCTATGTCAATATACCAGACAGGGTAAGGACACTTTACAGCAACATTACTAGCTTCTTTTTGAAGATTTAGAAAAGTAATTCAAGAAAAACAAATCTTGTCTTTCTCTCCCCTTTTTCACCTTATCTTTCAGAGTGGGGAGACAATGCTGATTGGAGCAGTGAGAGGAGGCCATGTGGAAATAGTCCGAGCTCTGCTGAACAAATATGCAGATATCGATGTCAGGGGCCAGGTAGGAACTCCGTTCTCACTATCTCCACTGCCTTATTGATGTTTAAAGACAGGCAGGAGGCCTTCTTGTGTTCTCTAGTGCTGTTGTTTCTTGTTTAAGTGAACTTTTGCCCATGGATTAGAATTACACAAATATACACAAGTGTTATTGCTATATAAACAGGCACACTTAGGTTCCTTATGCACAATACTTAGTGTTATAAATATATTTGATCGATTAAAAAAACATACTTAAGTCTTAGCAATGAGCACAAGTCCATATGTCTTTTTGTATTTCTGACAGTTTACTTTTCTTGAAGATAAACATGCTAGTATTTGCCTTGTCCTTTCCACATCAGGATGGAAAGACTGCCCTCTACTGGGCAGTGGAGAAAGGCAATGCAACCATGGTGAGAGACATCCTGCAGTGTAACCCTGACACCGAGAGCTCCACTAAGGTACAGCACATCAAGAAGTAATATGCACCCCCACCCATCTTTTAAAAATTCTTCTTAAGCTTCTCATTGTTTCTCTTTATTTTTCCTTCTTGTGTACTGGTCTTATATACTGAGTTTAAAATTAAGATTTCAATATTTTATCTATAATTTGATATTTACATAAATAAGAAGAGGTAACTACACAAAATTATCATTAAATAATCTGCTTTTTCTGAAAGATCTGTAAAAATTCAGGGCTTACCTGAAGCTGTTTTTATTTCTTTTTAAAAAAAGAAAGAAAAAATTGTTTTGTGTCACCAGTTATATCGTAATTCACTTGTGTAGTGTTGACTAATCGTACGTTCAATGTTTATGGACTTTTTTGTGCAAAGTTAATTTTAGAGTGATATTGATGAATATTGAGGTGTATCACTTGTTTTTTATAGGAGGGAGAGACTCCACTTATTAAAGCAACGAAAATGAGAAATATTGAGATAGTGGAACTGCTGCTGGATAAAGGAGCCAAGGTGTCTGCACTAGACAAGGTACACACGGACATTTAACAACACACACACCTGCACAAAAGAATCGTGTCATAACAAGCATGATTTAGTTTGGTGATATGAACGTTACTTTTTCTTCTTCACTCAGAAAGGAGACACGCCCCTCCACATTGCCATCCGAGGGCGAAGCCGTAAGTTGGCTGAGCTGCTGCTGAGGAACCCTAAAGATGGCCGCCTGCTCTACCGCCCCAACAAAGCTGGAGAGACGCCATACAACATTGACTGCACCCACCAGAAAAGCATCCTCACGCAGATATTTGGAGCCAGTATGACCCATTTCATTCAGCAAGAACTGTCTGACGGAACAAGCTCTTAGCTTTGTTCTACAGAAACTGTCTAAAGATAAAACTGCTGCCTCTGCACTGTTTATTTTTTTAATCTTTGTGTTATCCTCTCTCTTTCTCTCAGAGCACCTCTCTCCCACTGAGTCAGACGGAGACATGTTGGGTTATGACCTCTATAGCAGTGCTTTAGCAGACATCCTAAGCGAGCCCACCATGCAGCCACCTATCTGTGTTGGACTGTACGCTCAGTGGGGCAGCGGCAAGTCTTTCCTTCTAAAGAAACTGGAAGGTGTGTAAGCCCCCAGCATTAAAAAACTCTCATGCAAAGACCAAACATAATAAGTGTGGGAATTTGTTTGTGGATAGTTCCTCTCTTCATTTTCTTCTTTTCTGAAACACTTGATTTTATAATGCATTTGTGAATAAAATGTGCTATATTGTAATTTCCCCTTCATACTCAGTTGGAATATCTGTAAAGAGGTTTATATTTATGTATTTTGTTTTACTTCTCCTTTATTTCATCTTTTTCCTCTCTTCCACTGCAGATGAGATGAAGACCTTTGCAGGCCAGCAGATAGAGCCATTGTTCCAGTTCTCGTGGCTGGTGGTTTTCCTCACCTTGCTGCTGTGCGGCTCAGTGGCTGTGATTTTGGGCTTTTCTGTTGATCCCAAGCTGGCAATTGCTGTCTCCCTCAGCCTCCTCGCCCTGCTCTACATCTTTTTCGGTGAGGAGACAATTATGATGCTAGAAATGCAGAAGTGATATGAAAACTTAGGGTTTTAGGGAAAACCTAGGGAGCAGCCTCTGTGAAAAGGGTTACATTATATATATATAATATACATTATATAATATACATTATATAATGGCACAATTTCATATATAATTTTCAGGACCATCAAGGGGGTTCAAAGGGGATTATTAGAAAATTGTTATAGATATGTTTATTCAAAGCTGATAACAAATAAACAGCACCTAAAATAATTGTAATAATGGTTTACTGTCTTCAGTGTTGGTGTACTTTGGAAGTCGGCGTGAGAGGGAGAGCTGGAACTGGGCGTGGGTCATCAGCACCCGTCTGGCTCGCCAGGTTGGTTACCTGGAGCTGCTGCTCAAACTGATGTTCGTCAACCCCCCTGAACTTCCTGAGCAGACCACCCGAGCACTGCCTGTCAGGTGACAGTGACACACACACACACACTCACACACACTCACACACACACGCACACACATTTACAAGGAATCAGCTGTGTTCCTGTTTGTGGAGCTTATTTAAACCATTTCAAGCAAAAATAAATAATTTTTGAATCCTAAGCAGTTGGTTCTCAGGTGAAACAAAATATCATGTGGGAACCAAATTGAGCATGTCAAATTCAACAGGCCATTTTGCATTGTGCAACTCCCTCTGTTGATCTTTGATTACAATTGTTAAGCTCATTGGCTGATTTGTTGGCTGATACAGTAGGTAGCAACAAAGTTCCAGGAAATCTTAAATCAAACCAGTTCAGGCATCAGAGCTTATTTGCTGGAAAATCACCCACAATGATTTCTGTCAGTTCCCAAGGTCCAAGACAAAAAAGGTAAACCCTTTATAATTGCAGCCCTGCGCTGCTTTTTTTCTTATGAGTTGTAAAACACAACAGGGGATTTTGTGACAGTAACAATTACATCTATTATTGCAACATAGCTAAAATGAATACTTTAGCCCCAGTCCAATTTACAGTCTCTCTTCTCTTTTTCATGTGTCACACAGGTTCCTGTTCACAGATTATAATCGTCTGTCCAGTGTTGGAGGGGAGACCTCGATGGCTGAGATGATTGCTACACTTTCAGATGCTTGTGAGAGGGAGTTTGGCTTCATGGCCACCAGACTCTTTAGGGTCTTCAAAAACGATGAAGTCCAAGGTGACAGCACTGTGTTTGACTTTATATTTCAGTCATGTTTTGACCTTTCTACCCAAACACAAAAAAACTGTCAGACCTGTTGTTGAGATATAAAAGAATCTTGCATTTGCAATTATGAGTTTGCTTTAGTACTGGTCAGTGGCTAGCAAATTAAAATAAGTAGGTGTACTGTACAACTTTTGTGAGCTATGAAACCAAAATCTAAAGAAGTAAAATTTCAGTTTAACTACAGAATAAACCATGTTCTCTTGATTGTGTTGCTTATGACTTATATATAATTTCCTCTCAACAAAATTAGATCAAAATTGCATTTTAGGTTAGAGGTCTTGTGAATATAATCAGTGAGTTGAATGAAGCATTTCAGCAGATTTTTCTTTATTCACTACATATTTCCTCATATGATCCTATATGAATATCTGAGTCTTTGATAGTTCTTAAACCCATCACTCTCCTTTTATCCTCCACCCTCCTCTCATACTCCAGGAAAGAAGTGGAAGAAAACATGTTGTCTTCCCTCCTTCATCCTGTTTGCCTTGACACTTGGATGCCTGATCACTGGTATGGCCCTGTTGGCCATCTTTAAGGTGAATTAGAGCAATAAACCTTGTACCTTTCTATAAAACAGGATGCCTCTGAATCTTTAGGTAGCTGGGTATTCAAGTAACCAGTTTCAATGGTTTTATTTTCCAGGTGGACTCTAAAAACTTGACAGTAAATGCTGTGCTGATAGCTATGGCAAGTGTGGTGGGCCTGGCCCTCCTGCTTAACTGCAGGACCTGGTGGCAGGTAGCTGACTCCATCCTCAACTCCCAGAGGAAACGACTGCACAGCGCTGCCAACAACTTGCATAAACTCAAGAGTGAAGGATTTATGAAGGTAGACCAATTGAATTTAGTCATTGTAGCTAATCCAGGACAAGTGGATATCATTCAACATCCTGTTATCATAGCTAAAGGGGCTTTCCATGTGCTGATTGAATTATGAAGCTGTTGTTCCTAATCCAATCAATTTCCCTTCTCACATAAACATGGATAATTACATATATTTTGAACCATTTATTTTTCCACTTCACCAGGTTCTGAAGCATGAAGTGGAGCTAATGTCAAAAATGGCCAAAACCATTGATGGCTTTACCCAGAATCAGACACGCATGGCCGTCATCATCGATGGACTGGATGCTTGTGAGCAGGACAAAGTGCTACAGATGCTGGACACGGTGTGTGTTTGCACATGATCCTGTGCATGGGCACATAAGTCATGAATACAACTTCCTCTTTGCAGATAACAAGATAATTTGTAGGAGTTATGTTTTTCAACACCCGTCACTCAAGCAAATTTACAACCATGAGACAGACTGTTGTAGAGCAGCTGCCTTGTGGCCTTAACATTCAATAGGACTTTCACCTGTGTACACAAGAACTCCCATATCTCCAGTTCTGTGCAGCCACCCTGGTGTTCCCAGCTGCCTCAGCTCACCTCCAACTTGAGATTTATCCATTCAACTGCTGTAATAGAATTTCCTTTAGCCAAATGATGTTATTTAGTGAAGTAATCCCAGAGAAGATGGCAACCTTCTGTGTGCTAATGTAATCTTCTCATCTCTGAAAGCACCTCCCAGTCTCTCAGAAACCATCTTCAGTTCAGAGAAATACAAAAGCAGCACCCTGAAATCCATTTTTTGTTGGTTACATAAATAACCAAACATCTTTTTTCCTCATTCTGTGTACTATTCCCTCTGATTAATGTGCATTAAAGATGCAGAAATCATGTGATAGCGCCTGAGATGATAGTGCTAACAGCTGCTGTTGGAACAGAGGTTCATCATCCTGTGGGGCAAGGCTGAGGGTGTTGGCCAAGGGGGTTAATAAACCATGTTTGCATGTAGCACAAATTGATGTCCTGTGACTGTGGGACAATGTCCCTTATTTAGCAGAGTGGAATTCCCCAACACCATGTGTTATGGACAGTCAGCTCTCACAGCAAACCCCTTCCTTTGACATTTAAGTAGACACTCCCTAGTGGGATCTGTTGTGTTTAGTGCTCAGTTTTTAGCATGACTCAACCAAATCATTTTTATGATTCATCAGATTGGTAAAGGTTCGAAAAATTTATTTTTTGGAGTAACAACAAAAATGTGGTGAAAGATGTTCTTCACGCTCTATTTTATGGTTTCTTTGTCATTCCAGATGCGAGTGCTCTTCTCCAAAGGTCCTTTCATCTCTATCTTTGCCAGTGACCCCCATATTATTATCAAAGCTATTAACCAAAACCTCAACAGTGTGCTGAGAGACTCCAACATCAATGGACATGACTACATGAGGAATATTGTTCACCTGCCAGTATTCCTCAACAGCAGAGGTCTCAGTACTGCCAAAAAGCTCTGCATGGTAGCTCCCACCAATGGAGAGGCATTGCCTGCTGAAGGTAAGGAGAAAGGCAGATAAACAACACATGGTATTGTATGCACATAAATGAAGTTTTGAATAGATCATCAAAATTTGGTGTCACTTGTTTATTTTTTATTCTGTTACACTGGCCTACCTTGTCTCTCTCCCTTTCTCTCTCCCCAGGATGGCATGAAGACATGGACAGGAAGATGTCTCTGACCAGCCTTGGCCAAGATCAGGCCAAGTTTGGCAGCAGGAATGCCCTAAACCGCAGGGTAACAGCTATTCTAGTCTAGTTTATTTGTATTGGCTAATATCACATGAAATGACCCATTGGGGTCACAGCTTCACATGAAGTTTGTGACCCTACACAACAAAAGACCCCTCTCAAATAGATGGATGCGATATGAGATGCAGGTGGAAAAGTTTAAAGTTAGACAGACAATAAGAAAAATACAAGTCCAAGAGAAGAATTATACTAAATCCAAACTAGACTTGTCAAGACCAATATATCACGCATTGTTAAATCTGCTTGTTACATAAATAGACACCGTTCCCACACCACATGAACCCAATCAAATCAAAAAAGCCAACAACATTAAGAAATTGCAGATAAACAGTTTATGCAAAACTAAAACAAATACAGATGTATTGTAAGATAAAATAAATTTGTTTTCCTTCAACACTAATTCCCACAATACTCATGTACTGTAGAAATCTTATATGCTATTTTTTTAAGCCTGAAAAAGAATGGTTGATGTTCTGACATTAATCAAACAGAAGATGCATTTAGCTTACCAAAACTTAAATATAAAACACGGTATTGGTGTTGGAGATGTTGCCTTACAAACCATCACTGCTCTGTCTGTTTTCGGCCTCCTCCCTCCCCGAAGTGGTGGGGGTGGGGGTAGGAGTGGGGGGCTCTGTGCTGTTGGCAGGCGGTGCAGAGGCCAGAGGACAGAAGGAGACACACCGAGACTGAAGAGTGAGGTGCTCGGTGTGCGGCCAAGGTTCCTGTTGTAATTGATGTAATGACTGTTTATCCTTCCTGCTGCGTTGCCACAGCCTAATGACAAGGCCTAGCAGCAGTGGGTCCCTGTGACAAAACACTGGCACCAGGTCTGCTGGCAGGAGGCTAAGTGACTCTACTGCTGTCGCTGATGCTTTCCTTCCCCCCTGCGAGACCTTCCCACTACCCCTCCTTCCCTTCCGCCTCCCTCCCTTGTTTGTTTGTTTGTTTGACATTTGTTTGTACCCTGGGTTTATCTAGTACCCTCAATTATTGGTGTTGGCCTTTTACTTTGACGCGGCATGCTCTTTTTATTTGCCCTCCGCCACTAGCTAACTCTTGGCAGGAGGGCCCTCTTTCTACAAGTGGAGATTAAAATGAGGGCAGGAGGGGAAAATGAATTAGTGGCTCTCCATTTTCATGTGGCTCCTCAAGTTGTGGATGACATCAGGATTATCTCTGCCATCTTATTTCCATTTTTTGGAATGAAATGAATCACATTTATACACACAATATTTATCACCTGGAATGTTCAGTATTTATAAAACAAAATAAAGGAACCACACTCTGAAACAGATTTTAACAGAATGATTGAACAGTTTATAAATAAGGAGAAGAAAAACCAGCAAACGTAAGCAAATACCAAAATATAATCTGAATCAACCAATAAAAACTCTGTAAAATCAAAAAGAAAAGCCTGCCACACACGACTGCCTGTATGATAGACCTTCCCAGTTTTGACTGAGTGGTGGCCATATGTTTCATCTCTCTGAGAAAGAGGTCATGAGACTAGCGTTACGACTTCAAAGTCAACCAAAAGCCTCGCCTTGGCTCATGACCATGGCAGCTGTCTGATATCATCACAGATGTTCTCCGGTACATCTGTGTCAATAGCTTGCCTGTGTGTCATGACTGTTCAGCTTTGGACAGTGTCTCTTTGATTTTACTTGCCGTCACAGGCAATTATGTTTTTCTCATGAAACCACAGACGCTAGAGAAGTGAAGGAAGAAGAAGCTAATCATTACGGTGAAATGAAAGAAAACTTTGTTTTTTTTTTCGCAGGGTCAAGTCTCAGACCATTACTGGGATATTTTTATAGCCTGTAACTGCTTGTGTGCTCCTAAAAAAAGGACCATTGATATGCTAAATTAGAATAATTTCATTTGAATGAGAGCAAAATAGCCCATGGATGTATAATTGGGTTGCATGTAAGTACATTCAAACTTGAAAAGACTGCACTGGAAGTCAACAATATGGAAACATTAGGCCCCGTGCACACGTCTACATGTATTCCTCAATCTGTTCAAGCACATGTTTCTACAGTGACATGGCCTGAGATCACATGGTGACCCTGAAATACCTCCCTCCCATCTCATGATGCACAGCTTGCGGCTGTAATGATGCACAAGTTATCAAAACTTCTACAGAGTTGGAAGTAATGTTATGCTTCTGTTTCACTTGTGCTTTTACTTTGTCTTTAAAGAAATCATATATTTAAAGACTTCCTGGTAAAATATGTCACTGTTTAATGTCTCCTGTGGCTATATTGGTTTTATATCTGTGACTGTAAGACGGGGCCTGCTTTTTCTTTCCCACTTATATATTGCTTTTATTGATGCTGTGACAGGATTCATTTCATAGAACCCCATTTCTAATGCAATTCCAATTTTTAAGATTCTCCTGTTTCTTAATGCCAAGAGTGAATGATTCAAGCTGCATTTAAACGATAAATAAAAACCGTAGTCTTGGAGACATTTTAATCTTGCCAAGCCAGCTGGAAACATTTATTAATCCAAACATGTAACAGTGCCGATCGTATGCTAATTTGAGTCTCTGGTATTACTTTGTACTCTGTTAAGGACACGTACCGGCGTCGACAGATGCAGAGGACCATCACCAGACAGATGTCCTTCGATCTGACTAAGCTGTTAGTGACTGAGGACTGGTTCAGTGACATCAGCCCACAGACCATGAGGAGGCTGCTCAACATTGTCTCTATCACAGGTGAAGAATTAACCGTGTTCTGCTAAAGCACCGTCCTAGTCTCGTAATTACATTTTGTCCTTAAAGCAACATCAAAGTTATTCAACTCTTATTTTTCTGGCTCTGTGTGGGTTGGATGAATTGAGGAGTAAAATAAAAAACAAAGCACTGTTGGGGTTTAATTCCAGACCAGTAGGGGCCAGTAAGTGGTTATAAGAGACAGTGCATTTCACCAAGCATTTTACTGGAGAAAGCATTTGGCTCGCAAATCTGCAGGCATGTAAAAAGACATTTAAAATATGAAATAAATATTATTTACAGTTGCAATAACAACATGACTGGAGGTTAGAAATTTAATTTCATGTACAAAAATTTATTAACAAAATTGGAACAGGTTCTTACCCAGCGTAACAGAGCTGAGCAGCAGTCTAAGAAAGTTACAGAGTGATGTCGACCAACTTGGGTGAAAGTTGAGACAATGAGTCTTCTCAGCAGAAACATAATATTGAGGTATCAAGATAAATTTTTCATCCATGTCAACACAGGGTTGTGAAACAAAATAGAAGTTATAGTTAAAGTTCTTAATGCTACATACTACTGAAATTTATGCATAAATTAAATAGGATGAAAATAATAAAATAGGGCAACATAAACAGTTTTAAACACAAATACACATGTCATGGGAATGTATACCTCAGCAAAAAGATAGTGTTGACCAAATAGTCGACATCCTCGCACCAAAGTTCTTCTAGGGAATACTGTTAATAATCAATGACTAAGTCTGAGCAACAAGCATTGCTGATGCAAGACACAGAGTCCCTCCATCAAGTACAACAGTGTTATCCAGGGTGTTGTACTGGAGACAGTCTCTGCGACAATAAGGACAAATTTGCTGCTCTTTATACAAAACCTGCTCTTCCCTTTTCAGAGCTGATGAGTGTATTTCTCTCTTAGCTAATACATGTTTGAGCAAAAAAGGGAAAAAAAACTTGTAGGAAATCATCTCCGTGATTTGTGGTTGATCCAAACTAATGACTTTACCGTTAAAATCCCACCTCTTATTGCCACAACTTTGGACTGATTATTAATCGAAAGAAGCACAATTTGAGAGGTTTGTTTTCTTAGGCAGATTTGGAGAAAGGTTACCACTGAGGTCACTAATCCTCCATACGTCCATTATTACCAGGTCGTCTGTTGCGGGCAAATCAGATCCTCTTTAACTGGGACCGGCTGGCTTCATGGATCAACCTGACAGAGGAGTGGCCTTACAGGACATCATGGATCATCCTGTTTTTGGAGGAGACTGACGGAGTTTCTGACCAGGTCACTCTCAAGACCATCTATGAGAGGTACAAACTCATACTGACAGACACAGTTTCACCATTTTAAGCTACTTTTCAGATCCACAAGGAGTACAGGCATCCTCTATAAGCCTACACAGTTACTTTCTTTGTTTTATTTTTTGTCTTTCTTCTTTTCTGTTATTTGTTACTGGTGGCATGACATTAGCAGGCTTGGGCTACTTTTAAACCATAAAATGGCAATAAACTCTGATAAAGTTTAGCTGGAGGACCCAACATTAAAGTAGTGTGCTGTAGAGTTGCTTCTTTGTCCTATCCTGTCAGATGGTATCAAAAAGCCAGAACAAAATTAAAGAGTTGGGGTCCACAAATAATCATCATTTTTATGTTCTCTCTTTAAGATACTGACATTAGTCATTTTGACCAGGAGGTGGCAGTATAGGATTTTGTTCTCAATATGGGCTACATTAGTCCACAGTTACTGCTGTTGGCTGTGAGTGCCACAGTAATTGGCAACTGACAGACAGATTTTGTAATTGATCATAATGCACAAGGAAAATGATGACTATATTATAGCTTTGACATCTCCAGATTCACAAAAGTACGCAGTCTCATTAAAGTGCACAAGAGACAGTTGATGCTCAGATGTCTTTGGTTGAGCAGAAAAGGAAAAGTCTTGTACGTCACCCTGTGTGTAAACAGCATGACTGCTCATGCCTTTGTATGTGTGTGGTCACAGATGCTTTTAGGCGTGCTCACCACAGACAAGAGGAGGAGATCCGACACAGGCTGAGTCGCTGAGTTCGGGTGCTGTTGTGCATCAGTCGCTGGCCTTTAAAGGTTGCACTCTGTCACAATACACTAGTGCCTACGACTCCTGCGGCAGTGAAGTGTCACAGACCGTTACTGTCAGCCAGTCAGCCAGCTAGATTCAGCAGACAACCCTCCCTCCCCCATCTCCAAGGGAAACCACTGCCTCATTAGACTAGGTTTTCGTTGTTTGGTTTTTCAAAGAACAATAGGCATTACCTTCCATTTTAGTATATGACAGTCAAGCATTATATGGAGGTTTTACAGTATGAGGGCCGGACAGAGTACAATTCATGATGTAAAGCAAGTAGTGTCTTATTCAGAAGACATCATTGTAACTTGATTATTTTTCTAGATACTGTGATGTCTGCCTTTTCAGTGTTATTTTAGAAGGAAAAATAGGTCGCTACTCTCGCCTGTTATATATCTTTGTCATGTTTAAGTATAGTGGACATCCTAAAATCAATCTTCATATTTTAACCATAATTAGTGTGGAAAATAAAACTGGGCGATATAATTATACACCCGGACAGCCATGAAATTCTGCAGTGTTTTTACACTGAAAGGCCTGAATTGAAGCACCTTTACTACAGCATCAGACCTAATACAGCCATCAACTTGTTTTTGACCAACGGTCCTGTCTTTCTTTATCTTCCTCTTGGCTGGATGTCTTTCCAAATGGCTGCTCTGTTCTTCAGTGGTTTTCGGAGAAGTGGCCCTAATGATGATGACAGGAAGCCTTCAACAGGCTAAACACAACGCCTTGCCTAGAGGCCTTATCTCTTGCACCAATCTTACACTGATAAGGCTCAGGCCTCTGTCTGTGTATCTTTTCCTGTCTCTCTGCTCTTTTCTTCCTCTTTCTTATGATCTCAGACTCTTCAGGTCCCTTTTTTTGTTCTGGATGAGATAATCTGTCTTTTTCCCTTAGCAATGGATGGGCACTTGACTGGCCTTTCAGAACCTCAGGCCCCTTCTCTCAACTGTCTTTCTGTTTGAGAAATAGATAGCTACTTCTTTTTGCTTCCCTTTTTAGCAGTGTATATGCAGACACACGTACAACACTCGCACACACACATCAGCTCTCTCAATGTGTAGCCTAAATTCAAACAGTGGACCATTTCCTGTATCTTATAGTTAGCATATTTTTACTCGATTCTGATATCAAAATATCAATGTGGTTCAGACCTCGTGTGTTCTTTGTATTTTAACAGGCATACGTGTGTTGTACTCAACAACACGAGTTTTCGTTGTTGTGCTCAACCATTTTTACACAGCACAACTGCACATCCCCTGAGCGTTACTAAGTGAATATATTAGTGGTGAAGTGAACGTGGGGGTGAGTCAGCCCCTTATAGGTCAACTGTCGCCCTGCATCTCAGTCACAAGGCAGCATGCACTTCCTCTCCTCTCCTCTCCTTTTTGTAAGGCTTGCTACAACTCAGAAGGCCACGCTACACAGAGCATCAGAAATATTATATTATGCAGATCATATTCCATATAAATCTTTCTACAGGTAAAAAAAAATACACGTTTAATCCTTTGAATCTGGCTCAGTATCAAGAGACAGCCTCAGTTTTCACCGTGTTTTCTACCTAGCCTTCTAATTTTAAGCTAAATTCACCCATATACTATTAAACAATATAGAAATTTTGCATGAGTGCCATAGAGAGCTTCTTCTTAGTGATGAAGATGACAGCTTCTCTTTGTAGCATTTACCTAAACTCAGAGAAAGTAGAAAAAATAGACATACGCTTACCCTCCCTCATATCTCTCTCAAACACACGCACGCTTTTAAAACGGCTGAAAGCTGTTTTTAGCAACTTGCCTGGCAATAACAACTGTCCATGAATGGCTGTGGAGAAATTCGTAGCACTAATTCCCTGAATGCTCCCGTAGCGGGAGTGGGCCAGTACAGCCCTCCTAATCTGATGGAGAATGTGTAATCGGTTAATAACCTCAGCGATTTCTATGATTAACGGTAAGCGGGGGTGGGGGGGCTGTCCAGACTAAAGCACAGTAGCCGAGGGAAAAAACTGTGTAACAAAGATGGCACTGTCTGTAGGAGATATTCGCTCAAAGCAATCAAGCTTACTCACATACGCACACACATGCACAAACAAAGCCTTGATAAAATGTTTGTCTCACTAGTTCCGCAGGGAAAACTACGCATTACACCTCGAGCAGTGAGCCAGCATGGTGGCCTCCCCAGCACAATGACAGAAACGGAATAGAAAACAAAACAAGAAGTGTTTTGGACCGACCCTCATATTTGTAGCCGTCAAATTAACAACCCAAAATCTGTGTTTCAAATGCTGTTTTTTGATCACCAGTAAATTGAATTTGGAGCCTGCAGCCTTGTGACTATCATTTTCAGTGTTATCGTTTCTTCCTTCTCAGTATCGTCTCTTCTCAGGAGTCAGTTGTTCCTTGTTTTAGCTGCCATTAGAGACTTAATGACTACAGCTAACCTGACTCTTTCCTGCTTCATGGTTATTGCTTTAAAGCAGTAAATGGGCTTTTGTATTCTTTATTTCCTTGATGTTGTTTAGAGCCATTTCATTACATTTAGCCATTTTGTAGAAGCTCTTCAGTGGAGTAATTTCAAGTGACTAAGCACGTACAGGTTCTGGATGTTGCTCAAGAAACACTCTTGTTGGACACGCAGCCAATGTTATGACCTTTGTAATTCCTTTGGAAATCTATCCACCTCCATTACTTTTGTTCTATAGTAAGATCCACATTAGCTTTTATATAAAAGGTAATAGTCTTCTTGGAGGTCAGTGTCTTACTGTTGTTGTGAATTCAATAAAAACTAAAATTAAATTTAAAAATAAATAAAAAACTTGAGCAAAATTTGGAACCAATTTTGTGGTTTCGGCTTTTCAACTGTGACAGTCTGCTGATTTTTCTTTTTTTCAACAATGCTAAACTTAACATCATTTGATTCAGAACTGATGATTGAATAAAACAAGCAATTTGAAGATGTCAGCCTGCCTTCTTGGAAAATGTCGGAACTGTAACCAAAATGATGATAGCGGTTATTCTGCTTAGTACTATGATCAAGATTGTTTATCTTGATTCTTCATTAATTAGGAAATTTCCAAATTAAAAACATGAACAGAGCACTGTTTTCACTGCCATGTTATGCTACATTGCTGGTGATGTACAAGATTTGCCTTAAAATTAGACCGGTCTTCATTCACAATGAATCTCCAAGAGGCAAGGTATAATTAAAACCAAAACTTTTTACTGAAAATGAAAATAAGACACCAGTGCTTTCAGTAACTGTGACGGCCTGTAATGTATTCATCACATTGCAGTTTGTGGTGGCTAAACAAGTAAGTAATGTTGTCTTGCAGCACAGACACAAGTCATGTATTCGTTGCAGAATGTGTAAATAGCAGCATGACCCCAAAAGTGAAACCAAAACATCTCGATTGCCCCCTGGTTGTGGAAGCACTTGGTTTGATATGCAGTGAGGTTTTTATTATTTGTGCAGCTCTACCTTCAAGGTTCTTGAAAAGACTGTTCTTGCTTTCTTCAGGCAACAGCCTCAGTTAGTGTCACTAATTGTTAGTTTTTAATTTTTTGACTGTCGTGTTTGAAAATAGTTCCGTGTTTTGGTTGTTTGGGGTTAACATATTTGAACCTAATGATGTATGTAGTGCGTTCAGTCAGCCCCTCAGAGAGTTTATTCTTGGTTGCCCAGAGCCCGTTTTCAGCTCTAGAACTTAAAAAAAAGTGTCACTGGTCCACTGAGCAGGTTCCTGCACTGTTCTGACATCTGGTGCCCTGTCTGTGCCAGGATGCCCCCGCCGCACTACGGAGGGTGTTTCTGGCGCTGCACCTGAATCCTCTGTTCATTACACACACCCACACAGAAATGCACACAATCTATTGCTTGCCATACACTTACGGATACGCTTACACACAATCATATGCACAAATTGTAAGAAAATGCATGCATGTTGTAACTGAAACATGCACACATACAAACGCTATTTACCACCACAAGTATTTGAGATGAAACACACATCTGCACGCAAAACACTGGCGATCACACAGAACACTGGTGCATGTGGTAGACATGCAACACACATGTACACACACACCTAGCTCTCACACCAGTGCAAGAACATATGTCACCCCCGACTCCTATGTGAGTCAGTGTTATTAATCAGGCCCTGATGTTCACAACACAGGAAGCAGAACACAGCAGAAAAATTGTTGTCAATTAAAACTGTGGTGTTTAGAAGTAAAGTGCATTGTAGCATCTCTGTGTTGGCCAATATTTTTGGATAAAAACAAAAAAAAAATCTTGTTATCTCGATACACATTATACTTTTACTTAATAGGTCACAGCTTGTCAAGAATCAACTGTTTCTTTCTTTCCTTCATCCTCCCTTCCCTACTGTTTTGTGTCCTAATCCTGCATTCATCCACCAAACAATCCCCCCTCTCAGTGATGTGACTAGAGCCAGGCACTTCTCGGACACTTCAAAACTTTTTTTTTTTTTCCCCCACTAATCGCACTCAGACTGAATATGTAGCCAGGCAATTCAGTCTTAATTAGAGAGACTCTTATCCCAAGTACTGAAACATTAAGATGACGCTCTCTTCTCATTCAGGATTACTTTAATTGACACAATTATTGTAATTTGGTTGCAATTATGTGCCGGGATAAAAGTGCCGTTCCAAAGCTCATGCGGGTGATTCTCTTTATGTGGAATCCTTTAATAAGCTCTTAAATATCTTGCTGCAAAAATGGTGAGATCCTATTCTTTTCTTATGATGAATACTTTTGAACTTTTCCTGCCCTCAAATGAAAATTCTTTATTCTTGGCTACACTGTCTATTGTTCACTTGAGCTCATGTCGCATTCAATCATTTTTCAATCATCTAGATGCAAAGTAAATGCTCAGAAATGGTTTTTCCCTGTCTGTGTTTCCTCCTCTTAGGGGGCTCATTGTCCCCTTGCTGAATCCCCTCAGAAGGTTTTTCAGAGAAAGACAGAGAAAAACTGGTAATGCTGTTGCTTATTGCCCTGCCTTTTGCTGAGAGGCCTGAAGATGTGTGTAAATTCGTAAAGGCTGCTGTGAAACCTCCAGTGTCTCAATAGAGCTCTGGCGTCATCAGTGATAGGACAACGGCATTGATTCTTCACACCAGTGTGCTGACAAACCACCTGCCTGACAAGCAGATAAAGACAGACGGAGACAAAAAAGAAAGCACAGTAGGCGTGAGATAAAGATGGAAATGGGAGAGTTTTGGAATTAGATAAGAAAGGGCTTTAAGAGAGAGTGAGAGGAAAAGAGAGGCTAGTCTCAGGAGGTAAAACGAGGTAAAGAAATCAAAGTGTGGGAATACTGTGGAGGATCAGAGCAGATACCGGCAGGATTACTGCTAGGCGAGTTTGCCATTGGTGTGTCTTAGTTTTATTAAAAGCCTCAAGTGATGCTGCTGCTCTAAGTGAGATAGTCCAGGTGGTGGACACACACAGACTCATGCACATGTACTTCATGGGTGTTTATACAGTGAAACTGGCCCTCTACTGATTCCATTTGAGCATGTATGCCTGTGTGTGCGTGTGTGTGTGTGCATCTCAGCCCAGCCTGCATTGTTGTTCCTCCATCCCTCAGGTGTTTCGCTGTGGTGACTCAGTAATGAATCAGCCACAGCCAGTTCCACACCACTCAACCCCCGCTGAGCTTCTCAAAATGTAAAAAATAACCTCATGGCAGCCACAGCCAGTGTGTACAGGTGACACAGGAGGAGGTGTGTAAGTGTGTCTGCTGGGTGATTTTGATTTTGATTGTGTATTCATGTGTGCAGAGGCCACAACGTTAGTACGCAAAGAACGTCATGCACCATTCTTTGTTGGAAAATCCTTAAAGCTCTTTTCATTTCTGCCTGAAAGCAGAGGTCGAAGGATTAGTCTAATTGGTCTGAAACAAGAGAGCTGCTCTGTTCCCTTTTTGTACAAACATTTCATTTCAAATGCAAAAGAGGTTCTAATACACCTCTGTTTGGCCTCTACTCTTTAGTCACTGAGTCGTCCATCAGGGATGACAAGGTTCAATTAATATTTAAATGTGACACTGAGATGGAAGGCAAGGACTGGAGTATCTGCCTGAAACTCTCTGGCATTGAGCAGTATTGCTGATCTCTCCCACTCTGCTGTCTCTCTATGCTGGAACCGCTGGAAGGTGGGGGAACTGATTATAAATAGCAGCACAGGATTGCAAGAGGTTCGGCGCTGACCTTTAAGGGGACAACGAGATTTGCCACTCAGCCACCGCAGGAGCCACGGGCACACTTGATAGTTACACATACACACACACACACACACACACACACACACACACATCCGGCCCTTAACTGACAGTAACATCCTGACCCTTCAAAAGTCAATGGAGGTCAGGGCTTTTTAGGGTGTGTGTGTGCAAGTGTGTGGAAACCACTCTGAAACGGCAAAAGACTAGGCAAGCAAGTCTGGAGAAGGCAAGCTGAAGATCGAGTCTGTCAGCCAATATTTAGTAGGGACCACAAGTGTCCTTTTCCTTTCCAACTTTGCCTTTCAAACAGTTTTAACACTATTTAGCACCAAAACTTAGTCATCAAATTCGTCTGCTTTTGTCTCTGAGCTGTTTCCTCAAGGTTCTGAATAAAATTCTCAATAATCAGAAAAGGCTCATTCTCACTGCCTCTGATTCAAAGTGGACTAGAGGAGCTTGTTTAAAAATCCGTTTTAGTATACAGCATGCTCTCTTTGTCTAGCTCTTTATCTCCCATGCTCATGCGCTAATTGACATTCTCCTATCCCTCTCTCATCTTATTTGTGATGCACTCATCCCACTCTGTGAAGTTAACCGGAGGATTACTGGTGCAGCCCGAGAATCCCAAGCTTTATTTGTCACATTCATCACTTACTGTATGGATTTCATCTCAGTAAGAGACTTGTTCCAGATGTATTATTTGCTGCAGAAGAGCACATTTGTCTTCACTTTAGCAGTCCACCCCACTTAATTTGGCATCAAACGGCATATTATTTGGCCTTTACAGCTATCAAACAACCACATGCGCCGATTTGAACTCCATAGCACAATTATTGTCACAATGGACGAATTCTACTATGGCCGTAGGATGCTCCAAACACTAAACCAATAAACTGCCTAGCCGGAGTTCAATGTTTTACTGTTTGTCAAGAAAAAAGCTTTCGTTACTCTGCATGGAGGGTTCACTGAAGGTATTTGGGGTCTGGAACAAGGAGCTTCCGTTTCAGGGCTGCACATGAGTTTAATCAACATTTCAAGGAACCACTCAAAGTCCTGAGCCCATCTCAAAGGGTGGCCACTTCGAAGCAGTTCGGTTTTTATCAGACTGGTGTGTTTCCCATTAGCCTGCTTGTCTGTGTGGTTTGCTTTGGGATGCACTGGTCCAGCTTAGTACAAGAGAGTTTCAATTATTTAACTTTACTTTGCCACAGATGTATATGGAAAGCAGACGCTGTCACAAGTTGGCATTTGGCATTGCCAAGACAAGGAGAGCAAGAAAGAGAAAAAGTTGGAGACAGAGAGCAGAGACAGTGGGTGTCCACATCACATGAAGCATTTGATTCAAATCAAGGATATAAGTCTGGATTTAAAGGAGACAAAGAACACGGCGTCATCTAAAGTGAAAACATGTTTTTGCTCTCCCCCTCTGACTTAGGGGCGGTGGAGGCTTTGGCATCTTTCACTGTAACAATAACCTCTCTCAGCATTGATGCTGCGAGTCCACGCGCCAGATTGCTGGTCTGTCCGCCTGTCCACTGTTTTCCCAGAAAGGGCCTCACTGGGTTCATCCACATGCTTGGCAGACACCATGCCAGCGGCTCCAACATGACTCTGACCAGGAGAGGAATGCGCCGGACGCGGGCCTGGTTAACTTCTTCACCCACACATTGTTGTTCTGGTCACATAGTGTCTGACATTGAAACTCTTGAGCTTCTCAAACACAATGTGCACAGGCGTTTGTCTGTTCTGCAGGCATCTCTCTCTGTCTTTGGGCCCCTTTATGGAAATGTTTGGCAGCAAGACCACCTCTTTGTGCTTTGCGCGTGCATGTCATTTGTAAGCACAGAGGGCAGCTGTAAAGCAAAGTCAAGTGGCACATTCATGCTTTCAGTGCCCAAATAGCAGACGGAAGGGATAGAGAGATGAATTCTGCTCATTCCCGTCAGCTGCAGCGTGTGGGAGGTTGAGAGGAGAAGAAAGGCTACGCTCCAGTCAGCTTTGGGACCTATTAGCATTTGGATAAGCCCAGAAAGCTCCCAGTGGCCACACCACACAGAGAGTGGTCGGGCCTAAGTGCCTGTACTACTGCAGCTATAAGCTGGGTCCTGTCAATGGCCCCATTGTGTAGGAACGGCTGCCGAGATGCCTGAAGGCCTTTATCTCACTCGTCCTCGGTCTGCTTGAAAGTAGCACGCCGGTTTCCTTGGCACTCCAACCCGAGCATCCATCTTGTCATTTGGCAACTGATTGCTGATAAGAATGGCTTTGTTCATTTTGTCTGTCTCGTCTGTTCACTGCGAGGATGACTAAGTCAGGAGTGATTTGAGTCAATTGCTTAATGCCAAGGCCAACATCTCATCATTAGTTAACTTCAAAGGGTGTCATTTACATAGTTAAGCCTCATTGACAAGCTGCTCTTGTCTTTTATTGGGTGCTGTTTGTTCTGTAACAACCATGCAGTTTGGCTTGTTGGTCAGTATCACTCCAATGGATTATCAGCTGTCAGTTCATCAGTACTCCAGTAATTCTGTTTCCTCCTTGTTCTTTTTTCTTGTTTTTTTTCTTTTTTATGATTCTTCCTAATGAACAATGATCTTACAAGGCCAGTGTTGAAGTGTGAGCTCCGATTTGTGTCTGGCCAGCCGCTCCTGCAGACATGTTTGAGCAATCAGCTGGGAACGTCAGGAATAGACCTCTGACTTCCCTCTTTCCCTCCATCTGTCTGGGTGTACCTCAGTGATAGATGTCCTTGATTTGTTCTTCTTACCAGCTCCTTGTTATCTTTGGAGATTGTGCTACCAGAGCAAACGCAGGTCAGCAAAAAGTTTGCCATTGTACCTAAGTTTCTTCATGCCATTGTTGTTGGGAAATGTACACTTTAGATATATTTGTACGTAGCACTTGCATCTGCTTTCAAAAAGTTGTGATAACAAATCAAGATGGATGAGTTCTGAATATTTTTTCAGTTGAAATCAGTTATATTATCAATTATTTAAATATTTTGCTGTAAGAAATAAATTAAACAAATAAAATGAAGAAGCTAAAACTGTTTGATTGCACTAGGTTCAAATTTAAGTTTCATTATTATGTCTTTTTTGACTTTTTACACAGTATGACAGAAGTGTGTGTACACACTACTGAGTTATGTTAAATGGTCCTATAAAAAGAATCTAGAGTCCTTAGAAAGTCTTTGGAGGGTGCTCTCTATATAGCAAAAGGAAGTGCCCTGTGTGAGTGTGTGTGTCTGTGTCTGTGTGTGTTTGTGTGTGTGTGTGTGTGCGTGTGTGTGTGTGTGTGAGTCACTGGCTCCTTTTGGTCTGTGTTTGCAGACCCACAAATAAACAGCAGTAAGCCAGCTGGAAATGGGGAAAAGCACAGACTTCTCTCAGTCTGCAAATGGGTTAATACAGTTCATGGGAAAAGGAACTTAACACCCACACATACTGTACATGTACTTGCACATGCGCACAAACACACACTCCACCCTTCATCTGTGCCTTTGAATTTTCCCATCCTCACTGCCCAGGTGTTACGCGGTGGACATAACACAGTTGTTTGTGTCGATGCTGTTTGAATTAGGGCCGGCGCTGCTTTCTGATGCTGTTTATGTGTGTGTGTGCATGCAGGTAACATCTGTGCCTTCAGAGATCCCACTCATCCTCCCCAGCAGAGGTCACATGAGCAGGGTTCATCCGTGTGCCAACATGGAGCATCCTTGACCTTCTGGGTCTTGTTAAAGGTTCTAGTGGAAGGAACACTGAGAGGGCTTTGTCCACTGGAGCCCAGCTGTGCCTCTGTGTCCTCCCTGCTCACAGCCTTTTCTGTGTGTGTGTCTGTACTGGAAGTCTGATGGAGACAGTAGTGTAAGGTTGACCCACCTGGGTGGCTATGTTGAGGAATGATTCTCTGCAGCAAGACCAAACAAGATTAGGAAAAAGTGTATTAATGAAACGCAGATGTTAAGATATAGATTTACTCTCTCATAAGGTTCCACTTAACTAGCTAAAAATTTAAAGGGAGATAAAAGGGAGTTTGGCACATGAACTAATTCACATTTATAAGCTCTTTGATGGCAACTCTAAAATGTTATTATTTACACATTTGAGTTATTCACTTTCACTTAGTATATCAAATATCTCTGAAAGACACTCTCATCTCTGCATTCTTGCCAGACTCGTACATTTGGTTAGAGACATCCTGTAACTACAAGGTCACAGGTTTGAGCCCTGCAACAGCAGATAGCAGATGTGTCTATCTCCGTCCATCTGTCCTGCCAAAATGTCCTTGAACAGAAGACTGGACCCCTACCTGTTTACTCACTGTAAGCAGTCTGGTTTGGAATATCAGCTAAGAGCCTAAAATGGAAGCAATGTAACTTGCCATGCAATGTGCTTGGAAGGTCTTGTTTTCATCCACCCATCACTGAAGTATGAGAACCTCGCTGGACTGGGGGACAGTTCAGCCAGTTTAACTGGAATAGGTTAACTAATAGTTTGGATTATTAGCAAACAGTGTGCGGTGTTGAACCCTCGCCAGATGCTGACCTCACTCTGACTTAGCTAACATGCTGCAGCGATGGTTCTAATCATCCAATCAAGTGACAGAAAGGCCAGCCTGTGTTCACTCTCAAAAACAGATCAGGCTCAGGGAAATACCCAGCTCATCAGCCTGTGCTCTCAGCAAAGTACTCCAGTAAATAGACTGGGTGGTGCATGTGGAGGAGGCAGAGTTGGGGTTGAACTGGAAGGAGGGAAGGTTAAGCAGGATGCAGGGAGAGGAAAGTATCCAATGAGAAAATGATGAAGGGTTCGGATGAGAAATGGAGGCAGTGATGAGAAAAATGTCTGCTCCCTGCTGGAGTCTCCTCATTCATCTGATAAGAGCAGCACATTCTGGTGATGAATGGACGGTGTCATAAGTCACTCCGAGTTTCATATTTTCATGTCTGAATGATGGGAATAACAAGATGTACTGATGGCTCTGGTTTGTTGGTGTTCGCTTTTCTTGTAGCTTTAGCCACATGTTCCACTGTCTCTGATTAATCTAATCTGTTTTCACCTTGTGCAGCTGAAATTGGATTTTCCACCTCATAACATTTCGGTATTCATGCTCAGCTCTGATCATTTCAGAGACACTTTTGACACTTGTAACCTACTTGTTAAAGCTTTAGTTTATATTGTATAGTGCCTGAGTTTGTTTTGTTTTTAAGTGATTTTACAGAGTGGAGTTTAATCTGACATTCTTAATATAATACAGGGTTGTCTGTTGTATAGACAGGAAAAACTATATCATTCAGTAATGGAACAATCTCCAAACATGGTGTTTACTTATGGTTTGTGATAACAAACATCATGTTAACTGTGGCAGTGCATCATGACGTGCTTCCGTCTGCTGCTTGCTAAATTACCCTGATTGTCATCTTCTCAGGTTTCCTCCTCTGCTGAGAAAAGATAACATCCCTCACTCTATCTGTCCTCAAACATCCCCCCTTTCACTATCTTGCCTTCTCTAAATCCAGTTATCTCTCTGCTTTCATGATGATGATGACCGTTGCATATCTCTTCAATCTCAACAGTACTGCTTGCTATTTCCTCTTTTCTTTTTTCGTTAGAACGTGAAGCTTTGTGTTTTCCAAAGAAACTAGCTTTCAGATTTTAGAGTAAACTGACTTGTTGACATATTGTGTCATATGCCAGTTAGACTGCACAACTTACCCTGTTGTCTTTCATAAGTATTTTTTTTTACACAGTAAATGCGTAGAATTCGGATGTAGAGTACTTGTTTGCTTTTATTATTATATATATTTATTCATATAAATGAATTTGAAGACCCTAAGTTCCAACAATCAAGTAGTCTTGCTCTCCAAATTTTTAGGTATTTATAGTGATGTTGTCCCATATGGCTAATATAATACTAAATTAACTCTGAAACCCTCTCTTTTTTTTTCTCTCTGAAGAATCTCCAAGAACATCCCCACCACTAAGGATGTGGAGCCACTGTTAGAGATCGACGGGGACGTCCGCAGCTTTGAGGTCTTCCTCTCATCCAGGACACCTGTTCTCACTGCCAGAGATGTGGAGATGTTCCTACCCTGCACGGTCAACCTGGACCCCAAACTCAGAGAGATCATAGCAGGTTCTTACACGTTCAGTGTTTATACAGATGGATAAACAAATCAAAGAAAAAATAAAACCGCATAAAAATGTCTTAGTTAGGTGTTGGGAAACCATGATTTGCCAGAACAGCTTCAGTGCACCTTGGCATAGATTTGACAAAACTCTGGGGCTCTGCTGCAGGGACCAACATTACTCCAAAAGATATTACCTCATTTAGAGCTTTGATGATGGGGTTGAAAAGTGCCGTCTGGCATGTCAAAATTTCCCATAGGTTTTTCACTGGGTTGAGATCTGATGACTAAGAAGACACATTTGAGCATAGTTATTACTGAACTTGAAAACAGCAGTTTGAGGAAAAAAAATCTCAAAACAAAACCCAAGGCTTCAGTCACATCGAGTGGCCTTCCTCAGCAAATGAACTTGCTCAGTTGTCATGGATATGGTTTATTTTTTATTTTGACAACAAAACAACAACCATTTTTGTGCAGCAACAAGATGTGGTTTAAAGCCTCAGAACTACCAAATAAGTTGGATCATGAGTTAAGACGTTGTGTCAGAAAGCCACAGCTTATGATTCAATGATTTTTAGCCAACGAGGGATCTATCTGCAGTATTAGAAGCATCCATAAAGTATATTCCTGCTGACATTTGCATGTAGTTATAACCATATTTATTTACATTTATTTTCAGTGTTTATTTGTCCTTTCAGAGTAGTCACGACATAATTAACAAGATAAAGTTTCAGAGACTTTGCAGTTTCACACTGCACAAAGTCTGACTGGTGTATTTACAGATCTTTTAGGTCCTACATCAAAAATCTTTGCATGCATTTGAAACAGATATAAACTACCATCTTAGTATAATTTTACAGTTTGTCATCAAAAACTACATTTGAGTTAAACAGCAAATTTTTTTTCTGATTTCTTTCTCGGTTTATGTGTGTTTATTTGTGTGTGTGAGAAAGAAAAAGGTTAATTGTACTGATTTTTTGAAAGTACATAAAAGGGTTTGGTATACAATAGCATGGACAAACAGTGAACTAGTTCTCTATGTCATCTATTGAATTCATTGCCAGCTCACTTGGCAGTGACATTACTCATAACATTGCAGCAGGGTCGGCTCTAAAATCGCCCACTGCAGGGGCTCTCAGAAACCCACTGCTTGCTTCTCATTTCCACACAATCAAATGTCGTGCAGGTTTCCGCTTCATCGCTGTGGGATCAGGACAATATTTTTACTCACTGTCACCAATCGGCCTCCAGTGCCACACCGAATTTCACAGTTTGTAGCTAGAGTGACGTAATAGTGCATCAGTATTAAACTGTAAGCAAGAGCAGCACTGTACTTTTGTTGCCGTGCGTCAGTGTCCATTCAGCCCATAGGAGTGTCAATGACGCTTAGTGTGAAGCTGCTGCATCACGGTGTTATGAGACCACAGAAAACACACAAAATCACACACACAAAGTCTGTTCTATTAAGCCAACGTTGAGTCATGGATGGCGCAGCTGACCAAGCTCCGCAAGCAGACGACCAGTCTCTAAGTACAGGAGTCCTTTCCTAAAAGTCTGTTGGTGTACATATGTAGCTACAGACATGTACTGTTTATTTGTGTGTGTGTGTGTGTGTCTGTGTGCACTCAAAAATGTGTGGGTGTTTTCACCTCCACACGTGTTCTCAGAGAGCAGAAGGTGACCAATGCTCCTACCCAGTCATCCCGCTCCCTCCACTCCCTCCGCGGCCAGTCGGTACTTGGTGCCCAGTGTCCTGTGGCCAGCCAGTGGGCAGTTCAGTCAGTGATACCCGCCCATGAGCCTGACTCACATCATAAGGCCCCCATTGTGTTCGCAGGCTGGATTGGGTCTCACTCAGCGTGTCATTCAGCAGCCACTTGTATAACCAGGAGACATTCTGGTGCCTGCTTCTGTTTCTGCTTCTTACTTTCTTGCCAGCCACACAGAGCTACTCTGTTCTGTCTCCGGGCTTATTTAACTTTAATTTGAGAGGTTTTAGCGAAGCTCCTTCCTCTTCGCCAACTCGGCTCCTCTCAAAGTCGAATTGATTTATACGAAAGAAATGTGGTAAAGTAGTTACGCGGGTAGTGACTATGACTTCACATGGTTTGCTTTGTTTGACTACATGGGGGAATTTATTTGTCAGGGACAACAAGGTGCTCTATGTGCCAGAGTCAGCACGTGGCTGGCATATCATTTGGAAAAGACAGAATATCAGCCGCCTGCTGGTTTGTAAGCAAACAGAGTCATAGCAGTCGAAGTGAGAATGAAATTCACAGTTGAAGATTCTCGTAATTGTAACATCTGCGCCGGTTTTCTTTGCACTCTTTAGTTGTTTGATCGTCTTATATTTTGGATAAGGCAGACATGTTCAGGAAAAATGTTCTTGTTGTGCTCACCAGAGTTCTCTGAATATTAGGAAACATTGTTCTTGTGTACGTTGATTTATTTTAATTGTTTTTTTCTTTGTGAATAAAAAACTAATATTCAAACTCTCCTGAGACATTGAAATAAAGCTAAATTGTTTATGTGTGAGAGGATCTAAAGGGTCTTTGTAGTCACAGCCAAGTCATGGTCATCAGCATAACAGATAAACACTTCCTCTCGTTCTTTTCTCCCCCGGCTCTCTCCTCTTTTACTGTAGATG
This sequence comes from Acanthurus leucopareius, assembly GCA_029814765.1. NCBI lineage: Eukaryota > Metazoa > Chordata > Actinopteri > Acanthuriformes > Acanthuridae > Acanthurus > Acanthurus leucopareius. The sequence continues at coordinate 418,429 of JAQMCX010000017.1, read as the reverse complement.
TGCGTGCGGCCAGGGAGCAGATGCACATGGGAGGAGTGACCTATCCCACGCTGCCCCTGCAAGACTCAGTGCCCCGTCCCCAATCAGGTTACAGTCAGCACTCTGCCGCATGCACGCCAACGGGCTCCTTCGCCGGACCACTGCCTCCACAGGCCCACAGTGCCTACTTCAGTGGGATGACGGGCCCCCAGCACCCCTTCTACAACCGGGTGAGAAGAGAACTTGGATTCAGATAATGATTCCTTGTCTACAACTTAGAGCCTATCAGGTGTCCTTTTTTAAAAAAAAAAAAACCTTTCAGACACCAACAAGAGGGAAAAGTGCCCTCTACCTGAAAGACAACCTATTTTTTTTTTTATACCTATGAATTGAGTTGCTCAGTGTTTTTCACATATTCACACCGTAACATTGACTCACTCTGTGGTTAATAGGTGTTTGTGCCACATGAACGGGGTTTTTTGGTTCTTTTCATTACTGAGAATGAAGAAGCAAGTTGGCAATAGAATTTTTTTTTTCCCTGCCACCTTGTTGCGTTTGTGTGTCTAACTTCCCTCATTTGATTTTCATTTTAATTTTACCTCCTCTCCCTTCTCATTTCTCCTCTCCACAATCCTTTCTTTTACCCTCATAGCCTTATTTCCCCCATCATGTGTATCACCTGCCACGGCATTACTCCCACCACGTCCCCTCATCCTCACGCTCCTACATTAAACCACCTGGTCAACCTAAGGACAACACCAATGGACTTGTAAGTAGAGAAAGCAGTGCTGGATTGATAAGGTTACAGTCACAGATATTAATGTTATAGTAGCGGTTATGTTGTGCAACAGCATTCTTGGGGTGGTTGATATAATTTTAACAGTTGGTACTAATCTCCTGTTCAAGAAATTTTTTTTTGGGTGGGGGGAGTTGGGTTTTTTTTTTGCAATATTAGTGAACAGATCCCTTTTTACATAATTATATAAATATAATTAAGCTTACATAGGCATAGAATATAGTTGTTACGTCACTCAATGTTTAATGGGCCATCAGATCCATTGTGTCGATCTGCGGCTTGAATATACCACCAAGTTTGACATCCCTTTTTTAAATCACTTTAACACTACTTTTCTTGCAAACTCTTTTTCTCCATCCTTCTTGTCTCCCTTCCCTCTGTGTGATGCCACTTTTTATCCTTACAATTTGAAACCTGATCAAATTGCAATCCCCCTGTATTCATTACCCCTGTCCCCCATCATCTCCTTAACTCCTGACGCAGAGGTTCTCAGTTTGTGAGGCCAAACCCAGAGTTAGCAGAGAAAGGCTATTCCCAAAACTGAGTGGTAATGAACTCAACCCTTAATGAACCTTCCTCTCTGTACAATCCCTGTCTTTATTCTTTGCCCATGTCAGGATGTTATTGCAGAGGATACCAGAGAAGGCCTCCCCTCCTGTCCCTCTGAACCCACAATGGTAACATGTAGTTACAGCTGTGGTGCACTAAAGATATGCAAATCTGCAACTAGTCCTTCATTATCTGCCTGTTGACCTGAGGCTTAAACCTCATTTGTCATTTAGTGTGTTGCACGTATAAAATGCATGCCTATATGCTTGGCACATCATTAATTTTGTTGTTGTAGTAATCAAAAGGCGAGAGGACAAATATAGATCGCCGCCCTCGCCGCTCGCTGCAGGGAGCTCACAATAAAATAAATACTTAAGCTGCGTCCGGTGTGACTACGACTGCCCGCTAACCGTCAGATGTGTTTTTTGTCACAAAATTCAGCGTAAGTAAATATATCCTGCAGAATGACACAGTAGCAGTTCCCTTTCTCTTATAAATGGACATAAAGTGTTTCAAACCCACTTCAGGACTGCATGACAGGAAGTGAATCTCTACACCCAGATATTCACACATTATTAGAGAAAGCAGCCACTATTAGAACAATTTGAAGATAGCACTACTCAGGAGATTTCTGTTCCACAAAGCCACTTATCAGGGCACTGCCAGCAAGCATTTAAAGTAGCCGTATGAAAGATTTGGATGTAGATTCCCATTTAATTTTCCTTCCCTTCGTTGTCTTTTTTTTCCCTCTTTACATTTTTGCTTCAATCCTCCTCCTTTTCTTTCAACCGTCAGTGCTGTCTTAAATTTTAGCATTTTTTTGTTCCCTGTATCTTTTTCTCCCCTCCCTCATAAGTATAAATTTTCTCAGTTTCATCCCATTCTGACTTTTCTATGTACATTAGCCCATCTTATCCCTTTCTGGCCAGCACTTGATCTCTTTGTGTAGCGTTCACATGTGTCTGTATTTCTGCAAATCTGTCGATGCGGATGTGTGTGCACGCTCGCTCATTTGTGCGAGTCTTTTGATATGTAAGCGGGCCTGGCCCAGTGTAATTGCTTAGCTGATATAAGTGTGAGTATGGATTCCTCGGGCTGCTGGGATTATCATCAGAGCAACTGTTGGGGCTGGCAACACACACACACACACACACGCTGACAATGAGCCCAACGCCGGTAGAGCTTATCTCCTTACCAAGACGCTTCCTCCCTCACAGGGCTCTGTTTCCTCTTCCCCATCCTTCTGCCCAGCCCTGAGCTCAGCCCAGCTGTAATTACAGTCTTATCACACACACACACTGGGAGGGTTCACACAAACACACGCAGACATTTATGCCTTCGCTCACGTTCTTAGAATACACGTTTTGCAGCCTGAATCGAGCAGTCACATTCGAGGTGTTCCCTGAATTGGAACTTCTGCTTTTTTTCGTGCCGAGTGAGAGATGTCTCATTCTCTTAGCGGGTCGTCCTCTCTGTCTATGTCTCGTCCGCATAGATTATGACCGTAAAAGCCTGCTGACTCCAGTGAAAAACAAAATCTCCTTGTGTAATAATTCTGCTTCCAATAGCCTCTTCTTCTCCAGTCTGACATGCGGCTGCTGTAAAGGCGCCGTCTCCCCCCCTTGTTGTAAGACAGATAAATGTCTGTCTGCTCTGTTGTCAGTGTCTCTTCTGTCACCGATGATGAGTTCAACATGTGTGCTAGTGTCTTTCTGCTTGTTTGTCGGTCCTTATTTTTTGCCTCTGCACCCCTCCCCCCTCCTTTTTTTCACAGGTACAGTCCCAGCTTTGTATGTAAGACATCTCCGTGTATTTTTGTCTCACTGTCTGACTGCTCCTTTTTGTCTCCTTATCAAGCATTTAAAGTTGCTGCCTTACAAATTGAAGCAGGTACACCTTTGGTTTCATGGTCACTTTAATCTCCGCATCCAATCCTCTACTTTATCTTCCACATATCTCCACCTCATTTCTCCTGTAACACACCGGTTCAGTACTACCAAGCATGCCGTAGAAAGAGATACTGTAGACTCATTACTTAGAAGTAAATGCAAAACTTCATCTCCTCCTGTTGTAGCTCGGTAGAATCACTAACATAGTAACATTCTAGAGTAAATCCCTCACTTTGTGGACATGAGGAGTAGCTAGAATCACCAAGTGCCAGTGTTCTTCCTCTTGCCCACCACTACAGGAAGTTGGCACCTACTATTGTGTGCTGTATTGTGTGAGCTGCTCGGTTTTTTGTTTAACAACTACTCACAGACCGACTAAGCTCTGCTCTTCTCTCCCTCGAAACCAGAAACAAAGCTGGGGAGCTTAGTCTGAAGCCGCGTCTTAACGGCGTTAATAGCCTAGAGAGAGAAAGCAGAGATGACAAGCGAGAGAAGGAGTAGTGTAGGAAGAGGAGATGGAGGAGAGAGTGATGGAAAAGAGAGTGAGAGGTCAGTGCAAGAAGTTTAGAGGGAAGGAATGTGAGAGGAAGGAAGGAAGGAAGGGAGGGAAGAAGGGAAGGAAAGACAAGAGTTAGGGTTCATAAAGACAAGCAGACTCCAAGAAGGGTGAGTGAAGAAAGCAAGAGGAAGATTTGTTAAGTATTTGTGCCAGCTGGTCGCATGTTGGCTGCGTGTGAGGCCGTAGAGCATCAACAGACCATTAGTATCAGCCACATTAGTCTGCTCGACTCAGCAGCGACCCGCAGACTCACAGACTCCATCCCTTAAGTGTCGGGCGCACAATTTACATGCTTGTGTCTACTGCAAGAAAAAGAATAAGGCAAGGTAACAGTGTATTTGGATAGGTTGGCAACTTTGTTTAGTTTTTCACTTAACACTGTGTGACTGGAAGAGAGAGTTACTGTGTGGGGTTGTGGTTTTGCACCTCCGTGTGCCTCACAGAAACAAGTCTGCACGTCTTTTTGCCAGCGACTTTCGCTTGTTTTGCCCTAATCAATGTGTCAGGAATGATGATTAATCTACCAGAGTGCGAGTTTGCAGTGGTAGCTTTAACTCACAAAACACTCCGAGTAGGTTGTTTATGTTCTAATTGTGTGTGTGTGTGTGTGTGTGTGTGTGTCTGTGTGTGTAGGTCTCACCTGCAGTCCTGCTCAGCTCTATGAACACAGATGCAGTGTGCGAGCGTGTCAAGCAGATAGATGGAATTGATACCAACATGCTACCTCAGTACACTTCCACCATCAAGAAGGTTTGTCAGTGACATTCCAAATGTGACCAATGCATGTTAAAATGGTAGTTATTAAAGTTAGAAAGCAAGTTTTCTGAAGCTTTTGCAGATAACAAATGTATTTTTTCTTTTCATACTCTGTATAGCTTCGTTTCCTCACTATTCTGCCACCTAGTTTGATTGTGTTGTTTTGTTATTTGGCCTTTGCACAAGTCAATAAAGTCAATAAAGTCAATCAGTCGGTGAACAAACCTCTCAGTCTCCTCCTTGTCTGTTGCAGGCTAATATAAATGGCCGAGTGCTGTCTCAGTGCAACCTGGAGGAGCTGAAGAAAGAGATGGAGATGAACTTCGGCGACTGGCAGCTCTTCAGGGGAATGGTCAGACTAAGTTATTTTTCTGGAGTGTCTTTACTTGCCTCACAGTCTGGTTTAACGTGGCTGTAATGAGTATCTTACTTGTAACATATTATTTTGGAAATTGTGTGGAAGAATAATTTTGCTTGTTTGTTTTTAATCAAAGTCAGCAAATGACAAAGAGAGACATTCACCAGTCACATACAGAGTGTCTCCTCACTCTGTGATACTTCAGACATTCAGCCCTACCATGTTCCCCCTGTTATATATATCAGCTCTTGTTTATTCCAAAAAGACATAAGACAGCAACTTGTAATATGAGCTCATGTGCTGCAGCAGAGATATTGGGATGGAGATTTTATAATCCGTATTACGAGAAAGGCCCTAGTCAGTCAGCCAGGAGTCTGGCCGGCTGAGCCGAGGCTGAAATCACTAACACATGTAGCCGGCTCCGCTTCATCAGATGTCAGTCTGCGCTCCTAATACCAAACCAGAGCCCTGGATTGGTCGTGTTTTACAGGAGATCCAGTGCAGCGCTCGCACAGGAGCAGCTGGAAAGTGCAGTGGCCTTTACAACTCAGTACACTAACCAGTGTTGTGTTGCCAGGACACAGCCAGCAGAGACATCTGGTTCAAGATGGCTGACTGATATCTGGATGAAGAGAGGTTATTGTTAGGGAGGAGTGGACAGCTGAATAGCTCTACTTAAGGAACAGCTGATCCTTGCGAGCACATGTTTTTGTTGTTACCGCCTCTCATACTTGCTTTTTATGTCACATGCTTTAAAAAACATGTTTTTGAATAACTCTGTGTCCTGGAACAAAAGTCAGACGACCTCTGATATATTGCAATGTACTTTTCCAGGTGATGGAACAGCGCGTTACTGAAAGCCAGGCTCTGCTTCAGGATGAGTCCCGAGCTGCAAGCGAGCAGGGCAGCAGCGTGCACCACGTGGAGCCCATCAGACGCTCAGGTGGAGCCCAGCATGAGGCGGCGGCCTTCAGCCTCAACCTGAGCTTCGAGGAGCTCAGTGGAGCAGGGCTGGAGGAGCCTCCGAGAAACAGCAACAACTCACACTGGCCGGTCAGTCTTCCTGCTGAGAGCTCAGTGGAAATACACAACTAAAAATACAAAACTGAATTGCATGCGTGCATGTGCAGCCACATCATTCTCACCTATACACACACGCGAAGATCAAGAGGTATATAAGCTGATGTAAGCATACATGTGAGCGAATGAGATTGCCAGGTCCCACACCCCAAACTGTCGCATGAGCACAAGCCCCCTGCAAGTGAGCCGGTGTGTGTAGCTGACCTCAGTGGTTTCACATTAATGTGGTTTTGTGTGAGAAAAGAGCACGGCAGGGGAAGCTTATGGTGCTCTTCAACATTGCAGAATTAAAAATACACACACACACACTGCAGCGCATGAAAAGGTGTCAAGGGGCCCCCTGTTTGTTATTTTCACCTTCCTTATTCCCAATTTGCAAAATCTCTGAGACATGAGCAAACACTCACACATAGACAGCTGGCTCTGCTGCTATTTTATATGATCTCACTTTGTGATCTTCAAATTCAAATCATCCAACACTGAAAAAGCACCACGGCTTTCTCACCACTTCATTTGTGTGTTTGATAGTGACTATTACTGAATCCGATTCTCCTATTTTGAGTTTTTTAATTGGTTACTAATACAACTAAAGCCTTTAAGCCCTGACGTAGGTGCAACATTTTTATATTATATTATTATTATTATTAGTATTATTATATATTTTATATTTAGGTTTCGATTTAGGTCAGCAACCCACAACCATACGCCCTCACTCTGCAGTTACTATCAATATAAGGTGTTGCTTAACCAAACTATGCTAAACTTTCCTTCTTCCTGTCAGGTGGCGAGTCACCGCACCTCAAGCATGTCTAGCCTCAACTCTCAAGAATCCTCCAATGACATCTGCAAGCTGACAGACAAGCAGCAGGCTGAGTACCGTGATGCCTACAGAGAGTATATTTCTCAGATGTCCCAGCTGGAGCTGTCTGGTGGAGGGGGAGAGAGGCCCGTGCAGCCCCACCCCGGACAGTTTCTTCAGGCTGCCAGCTCAGAGGACAAAGGGGTGGGTGGACAGTCACAAGTACACTGCGCAGTTTTTGCCATTGTGTCACTGACAGCATAAGTAGTTCAGTCAAATCAGTGTAGAAACTCCCACTGTCATATTACATATTCAAAATACTTTGTGGTTTGTTGTTTTATGGTTTTTAAAATTTTATTTTGTAATTGTTTAGGTCCTCTGGCCTGTGCAACGGCAAAAGTCTTAATCTGAGTTGGGAAAGGGGAGATTACTGCTTCTTGCATTTCTTAGTTATTAGCTTATATGCTTTGTTTCTCTTGGCATAAAGGAGAGACAGGAATCCCCTCTTCAGAGGCCTCTCAGCCAGTAACACGCGATACGGAATATTTTCATGTTTTCTCACTGAATCTTCCTGCCTCTCCTCAGGCCAAGGAAGGAGCTGATCAAGACAGCCGCAAGTCCTTCACCAAGAGAGGCTCCAAGGCTAGTGATGCCACAGACTTCCCCTCAGGGACCGATGCCCAGCCCCTAGACCCCATCAGCGAAGAGGATGAGAAGCTGGACCACAGCGCATCATCCAGGACTCCAGGCACCAGGAAGAAGGGAGCCGGGGCTTTGTACCACAAGCTTCCCAACGATGAGGACTCGGGCCCGGAGGAAGCTGACAACACCACACCTCTCCTCCATAGAGAGGCCAGTTCTCTGTCCCCCCCGAGAGGCTGCCAGCCCACCGGGCTGCTGACCAAGCCTGGCTTCCTCACCGAAATTGCCCTGGATAAGAAGGACTCGTCCGACTCAGGGATGCGTTCCAGTGACAGCTCCTCGGACCGCTCCCTGGAGGAGGCTGAAGGAGACACCGACGGAGACGGAGGAGCACTGAAGCCCAGTCTGATCGAGCTGGAGCTGGAGGGCCTGGTGAAGAAGAGAGGCCTCCTCCCCAGCAGCCTGAGCGGCCTGCAGGACGCCACCGTGGCCCGCATGTCCATCTGCTCCGAGGCTCCGTCTGAGGCCAGCCTGATGGCCAGCAGTCCAGACGAGGGGTGGCCGTCCAGCGGGGTCAGCAACCTCAACCGCACCAACAGCAACACCACCCTCAATAACAACATGAACGACGGCACCACCAACAACACCAACACCAACAACAGCCACCAGCAGCCAGCTAATGTCACGGGCACACAGTCCACACCCTCCCCCTCCAGCATCGTCTCACCCATTGTCATCATCACGCCCGGCAGCAGCACTGCAAACACCACGGCTGCTACCATGCGCAACCAGAACCTTCGCACCATCAGCCTGGGAGATGAGAGGGAGAGCGTCCTCTGAGAAGCTGCTCGTTCTTCTGAGGAGGGTCATGTACGCTGTTGTTGATGTTCTTGATGTGGTTGGTGACTTTGTAATGTTGGTGTTGTGACGTGTCCCAGAGAATTAGAGTAGATTTGTGCTCTGCTGTTTAGAAAGTGTTGTTGTGAATCAAGATTAGTGCATTTGAAAGTTTTGATTAGTTGGTTAGTAAAAAAAAAAGGAATCACCAAAATAAATTGACAATTTGATTTCATTTGGAATCAGTCACATCAAATTATGATTGTTTTAACTTATTCTAATGTCATGAGGCCTTTTGTTGTTCTGTGTGTTTGCATTTAAATGTGATTTCCTCTCTCGTGTAAATGTGGTGCTGTTACGGAAACATGTTAAGTGATGAAATGTTACATGTCGCAAGAAAAGAAAGTGCTTTTCAGGAAATGTAGCCTCAGCTGAGAAAGCTTATTGTTTCTGAGGACTCTCTGTCCATGATGTGTCGAGCTGTGCTTTACGGTAGTTAGAAAATTTTTAAATAGACAGCGAAAGTGGTGCAGTGTGTTGTGAGCAGTTTGTGTGGTAGAAGTAGAGCGTGCACTAGTCTCTAGAGTGGTGACTGCCTTTTCCAAAGATCCTCTCAAACAGTGTTTTGTGTATCAATAAACCTTTTTGCCATGTTGACCCTTGAAATTAGTCTCGCTTTCTCTTTTCTTGCAGGAAAATCAGCTGTTTGTTGAGTGAAGCCTCATGGACTTGGATTTAGCTTGTAAATGAACTAAAATATTTAAACAAAGAACCTTTTCTACTGTAATTTAATATTTCAACTAATGGAGTTTAGGAGATAACAGAGGGGTGGCATGCAAAAAAAGGAAGGTGTCATTGACAGGATTCGTATTGTCCGATAGATGGCGCACTCTCCATACAAACGTGCTTGAGGCTGGTGTCACGGACTCTGCTTGTCAGTATTATAAATTACTGAGGGTAACAACTTCAACTGTCAAAGTCGAGTGCGGGGACCTGCAAGAGTCCCTTGAGGGGGGAGGAGGGGGGGTCAAAGTCCACCTACAGTCGGATTCATATAGTTTTTTATGTAAACAGAGTTTTCACAGCTACCCACTTAAAACAGAAAAAAAAAAAATCCGATAAAGTGGTCTCTGGGGTAAAATCACCAAACGTGGGTTTAGAGCTTCAGTGTGTGTGAAAATATTTGAGGGCTCGTGCTGCACTTTAGACAGGAGATGACTGACAGTTTTCATGAATATGTCACTCAGTAGCTCGCGTTAGCCGCCCCTTTGTCTCTCTTTCACACCACCCTGACGTTACACTTCCTAATAATTCAGAGCATTTCAGAGGAGTTCCTTTGAAGTTGAATCATCACCGCAGTAAATCTGATAATGATTTGGTTTACTCTACTCATATTGTTGTTTTTACTGGTCACAAACAGAAAAGTGTTCTGTCATCAGGAGCTCTCTCTGCTTTATTTCATCAGGGCCATAAATCAAACATCAGACTCCACTGTTATTTGCTTTTTCACATGACGGGAAAGTTTGGAGTTGTATTTGGCAAACTTAGTATAAGATAAGGTCAAATCAGACTGCCTTCTTTACCAAAAAGAAAAAAAAACAAAAAAAACGAACCACTGCCCCAATAAAGTAATAAGTTGATGTTACTTTTGGAATTACTAACGCATCATCGGCCCAGTTTTACCTAAAGTTATATTTCCATAATTGCCTCCTTTTTTTTCTAAAACAACAGCCCACAGCCCGCTGCTTGAATGGCTCAGACTGTCACGCTAAATCATTTAATCCTATTTACTTTACATAGCATGTGAGAAAGTAAAAGTGCAGCCTTTGCGCCCTAAATAAGCTTTTATGCAACTGTGCGCCTCCAGGTCATGTGTGCCTCGGGGAAGTGTTGACTCTGTGTTTTAAACTATTGTAGGTCACACAGGGCAGGTCTGATAAGGACACTTTGTTGTGGGATTTGTTGTTGAAGTGCATCAGATGTTCAGTGTACATACAGAGCTGTCATGGTCGTGTACTTAATGTAGAAAGTCAGCTGGACGCACAGCTGGAAAACTGGTTTTACGCGCTGTTTTCATGTCCTCTCAACATTGAAATCTCACTCTCTCCCCCCCAAAAACCGTATTCTTCCCCAAAATGAAACATGTTCAAATTGCGTTTTTGATTTATTTTGTATAAAAAAGGTACAATTTACATTACTTTTATAAAAAGTCTCAGCATAATTAAGTACAACATTACACTTTTGCAGAAGTTTCAAATTCCTGCAACTATACAAGATAAACTCCCGATAAGAGTTCACACGGTTTCATTCTCTCATTTTAACTTTTTTTTTTTTAAACAACGTCCAGTCCTTCATGTGCCAACAATTCTGACAAGACAAGACTAAACTTTTTACAGTAACTAACCAAGTTGTCTTTTCTATTCACGTTCCCACCTCCGCAAAAAAGCGAAGACTTCAACAAGGAGAAGGGGAAAAGGGGGGTGAAGGGGGAAATAATCCTTGTGACAATAATCTCGTTTTTCCTCCCACTGTCGGGAATATAACGCGCCTTCCATTTCCAGAAAGGACCCACAAATAAAAAAGTCTTAAGTTAAATAATAATGAAGTGTCCAAACAGAAAACACATCACACAAGATTGTCCCACAATAAGCAAAAGTCTCTTGATTTCAGCGTCAGAAGAAAAAAGAAAAAATCCAGGCCTGGAGGACAAGAGGTCGGAGAGAGGGGGGGGGGGAGAGTCCTGCTCCCCAGGTCCTGTGTGTGTTTTTTGCGTCTTGACCAAACACCTGCAAAAGATTGAGAAAGAGAGGCGTGTTTAGAAAATGCAAACAGGGCAGAGATCCGGACAGACTGGCGCCAGGGAGGAAGCCGCAGTTTTTAACATTTAACCAAACACTCCCAATACTAAGCAAACCCTGCGCTCCAGATGTACACACAGAGGGAGAGAGAGAAAGAAGGGGGGACTGACACACACACACACACATACACATACACACACACTTTTCGCACAACTTCAGCCTACAATCTGGGGAAGAATCAGCGTAATTGCCGCTCAGCTGGCGCCTACCCACTTCTTGTACCAATTATGTGCAGACATCGTAGTAGCAGTAATCCAAACAGCCATTATTTTCCTGTTGCAGATGCTCTTCATTATAGACACAAGAGGGTAAAATACAACCCTGACGACTGCTACTTATATACAGTAACCCAAGCAGTCTGGAGTGAATACCTTCCATTTTATTCCGAGGGGAAAAAATATGTGCCAGCGAAATGTCTTTGGACATAGACGAGTCACAGAATTATTTGATTAATCTGGGTCACCTTACTGACACACTCAAGTCCTGTTAAGGGGGCCCGTGATGTTGATCTTTTATGCTGGAAATACAGCTTAAAGCTTACATTTCTGCTCTTAAAAACTAGTCATGATAAAAGATAAATCACATATATAAAAAAAAAAAATCATATCTGGATTCAAGTCAAGCCAACTATCCGCGCCTCGTCATAAGTGACGCTCCAGCGTTACAGCGCATTCTCATGCAAAAACATATTGGGACCATTACGGCAACGTGAGACGAGGAAACCACACTAGCAGGGAACAAATGGGTTGGTGAATGGTAATTCTAGCCCATTCTGCTCCAGCAGACTGGGAGACAGGCTGTAGCGGAGCCTAAAAGCCCTGGACAGAATGCAGCAGCAGACATGAGGACAGCCTACTTACCGCTTTAACGATGCAGAGTCCGGCTGTCATCTGTCATCAGCTCTGATGGCAACTCCGGGGACTGAAAACAAACAAACAAACAAGCAGACCAAATGTTAATTCTTTACGCAGCATCCGATTGAGGTGTCGGGCGTTGCAACAGTGTTATTTAGGTCGAATCTCTTCCTCATTCTGAGTCTGTACAAAAGAAAAAAAAAACAGGAAAAAAAACCATGCCATTTTCTTTTCCAACAAGCCATTTTGTGTGAGTTACGCATAGGCTACAAAAGGCGCACTGGCTCTGCGCACAAATAAAAATTCACTAAATACCTTCCTACAACACACAAGGCTTTCGATTCCCCCTGATAGAGAATGCTTGTTTAGCTACGGTGTAATTACCTGTAATGACAAGATGCTGATATCTGTGTTGAGGGTGGTCAGAGGGGTCCTGGATGGAGCCTGCCCCGGCCGCGCGGGGTGATGCAGGCTGGTTAGTGCGACACTGGAGTCCAGCGCAATCTGCAGGTCCAGGATGTAGTCGATGACATGCTGCAGGATTTCCATCTTGCTGACGTTCTTGTTCTGGGGGATGCTGGGCACCAGCTCCTTCAGCTTGGAGTAGCAGTCGTTCATGTTGTACAGCAGGCTGAGCGGGTCATCCACCGGGGTCTTGCTCCGAGAGATTCCCAAGGAGTGCTCTGATAAATTCGCGTTGTTTTTCCGGAAGGACCGCACGGGGCTTATTGCTTTCATTTTGTCAGTGTTAAGTTAGGCGAGAGGATTCGTGTGTGTCGATATATTGCTTCTTTTAAGTCCTGTTCTTGCCAGACGATCAGCGATCAGACTGGATTACCAAGCTGTCAGTGTGGTTTATATAGGCAGTAGGCTGGGGATGCGACACATGCGGGTCTAACGCACTGATTGGTCCCGGAAGCTGCGTCACTCAACGGCTTTCAGCTCTACAATTGGCTTCTCGTGGTCAAACCCCTCCCCTTCACCACCGCGTTACCAGAGGCAACGTGTTTTGGAGGCGGAACCCAGAGGGCGCTTCAGCAGCAGCTCCGGTGGGCAATTTGGAAAATTAAGCCCTTACCTGTTTCTGATCAAGAAAATTAATGATTCGCAAGGCTGTCAATTGACTATGGCAAAGTGTGAACACGGGCCAATACCTTCAGCTGCACAATGCAAATCTGATTTTGAAGCTTTACAATGAAGATCAGAGAGAAAATGTGTGTTTAAAAACCAAAAGGGTTCAAGCAAGAATAGAAAAAATCATATACATGTTCAACATGGGAAGAGTTTTATTTCTCAAAACTTTTATTATGGAGAGTAGGATTATATTGTGTCACACATTCACGCATTCTTTTATTTGTGTGCTCGCAATATATTTGGTTGACATGTGCGGGTTTTGGAAGTGTGCAGCGTGATGGCGCGCCTGATGATTCCTAATTCACTCCAGCCCGGGCCAGTGTGAAGGCAAGTTTCTGAAACTGAACAGCAAACTTAGAGAAAAAAATGTTTCAACAGCTTTCAACAGGAAAAAAACCTACTCAATCGATAAGTCAAATGATTTATTTTAATGTCACACACACACACACAAAAACATATCTTGGGGTTGTAGTTGAGCAACTTCGGTTATTTTTGTCCGAAATAACGCATATTGTCTGTCTTTATTCACTATTACGCTTCAAGCTGGGAAGTGCAATAAGTTTGATCTGTCAACATTTTGTTCATAATTTCCCACAGTGCGGATCAGAAAATAGATCAACTATTATGATGAGTTGACGCACAACTTCACGCATTGTTTTCATGGCTCTGCTTTTCATACATACAACCTTACAGCTCCAGTTATTGATTTAAAGCTTTCTGCGTGCACCGAATGTCACTGAGAAAAATGTCATTTTTCCAAATATTACCCATGTACCTTCACAGTGTTTTGACGTGGCTGAGCGTATCTATCTAAATGCATCAGTCAGGGTCTCGTGCTCTTCGGTGGTAATTGTCACCTGAGTCTGTTGTGTGTCAGAGTTCATTTAGTCATGGCCTACAAATGTGACTTTCATATCCGAGCACGTGAAGAAGTGATTAACTGCTATTGACACTTAGATGTTTTCTGAATGAGTCATTTGTTTGTAGGAATTACACGCTTCATTCTTCAGCTGTAGGTGGGAGGCTGTTTGATGCTGCACTAACTAATTGCCCCCAGGGGCAGTTGTGATGTTCTCAATTTATGTGCTTTGTGGATTGAAAGTGTTCGATAGGCTAAATAAAATCATTTTTTTGAAAAATGCATTGAGAGGCTCATTGTTAAAAGTCGTAATGCAAAGAGACTCGAGAGAGGGAGGAAGAGATTATAATCCTGATGTTTTAGGTTTATTTTAACAACGATTCATCTAAAACACACAAACGAGGAAATCCTAAAAGCCGAAGTAATCCTAATGGACAAAAAGAGGCGCACAGCCTGCAGAGGCAGGTATAAGATCTTAGAAAAGCACAAGCAAGCTGTTCTTCCCTGGATTATTGTGAGCATAAGAGATGCTGAGGAGAAGCAAAATTGCTCTAGTTTATAATAATCTATATAATAATGCTTTTCTGTCCGGGATCCTATTCGAGAAAATGCCAGTAAAATGTTTGGCAGTATTTTACGAAATTCAGCAAAACACCATCTGTGTGATTATTTTTACGCGCGGTTATATTCACCAGGCACGGACACCTTCTCCTTCAGCTGTCTGACGCTCTTGTTTTATATGCATTTCTAATATAATCTGGAACTCCTGCAGTCTGTGTCCACATCTGGTGCAATGGGATTTTTCCATTTTCTCCCCGTCTTCCTCTCGCTCCCACAGCTGTGTAGGCTACATTTCGCCTGACTGATGGCTGACAGGCAGGTGATGAAGTGGCGCAAGAGCACGTCGGTGCAAAGACGAGCGAACCTCCACCGGCAGCAGCCTCACCCCTGCCTCTCTCTCCCTCTCTCTCCTTCCCTGTTTCTCTTCCCTCCCTCTCTCCCCTCTCTCTTGCTCTGTCTTTGGAGCAGACTCTCTGGCGCCGGCGCCGTGACGTCACCCCATTCACAGCAGCCCTCGAGCCAGCCCTCGCGGCGCCGCTGAGGCGGTTTCCATGGAGACGGGGTTTCGGGGTTGTCAATCAGAGGCGGTTCTCAGCTGATCAACCCGGGGAAGTTTTTTTTTACGCTAGGGGCGCGAATTGGGATGTTGCGGGTTTCTTCTTCGGTGGTAGCCGGTATGTTGAGGCTGCAGTCAGGCAGGTAGGCCCGTAAATGTGACATAGTTGGAGGGACTTGAGCTACTTTACTCCGTTACATATATTTGACAACTGTGCTCTTGAATCAATATACAAATTTGGATTCACAAACAAATAATTTTTCTGAACTGTATCCTGGGCCTAATGCACCATTACACTGCATAAAAGCATTTACACCTGAAAATGAGATTAATCTCCACCAGATACATCAGTTAAATAAGACTGTAAAAGGAATAAAAATCATTTAATATATAAAAGGCTGCAATAACATACAAGGGTCATCTTCCTTCATTATGAGTAGTAGTATTGTAATTATTTTGATAGGCTGTTTTGAGTGGAGTTTGATTTTTAAAAAAAAAAAAAAAAAAATACAGGACTTTTAGTTTTAGGCCCATTGCATATTGCAATATTGGTCTAATATCCCTTATGGTCTGAATATTTCCCCCACCTCTTAAATCCCCAATGTCTTACTTACTGTTGTCATAATCTTGATTTAGGGTGCAAAATTATAAAGCAGTCTTTTTTTTCCTTCTCTCTTTGGTTTTATTTAATTCTGTCACTCAGTTTGGGTTTAAAGAGACTTTGTTAAGTTTGAAGATTAGGACGCGAAATTTCGTTAATTGGTCTACAATTAAATAGGTGTCTCGAATTTGTACAGCAAAAGTTTGGTCAACTCAAGTTAACATCAGTTTTTGCTTAACTTGTTTTTTTTCTGGGAAGACTCGAGTTGCTCTCAAACACTTTACATGCCAGATTAAACAGTGAGACATGTTTCATATTTGTTTCCAGATGTGGCAGTGCGATGACCAACCTCAGCTGAGTTTGACCTCATGTAAGGCTGCCAAAGTTCACGAACGAATGGCCAAGTGAATTTATTTAGGCTACTTCATCATGAACCTTTCAAACGTCAAGAGCCGAAAGCCGAAAAAAAAAAAAGTTAGTGACCAAACAGCCAAACTTTCCCAATGCAGCATGCGCTCAAGCAAAGGAAGCAACGAGATACTTTTGACGTTTCTATAAAGTTTCTTTTGCACTTCGAGATTCAAAGGCATTCCTCAGTGGCAGCGAAGGTCACCAACATATTGGTTTGGGTTCAGCAGATAAGGTTTAGAAAACAAAGCGGAGCTGCCAGCCAGCCGGAGTGCGTCCTGAAGCCCCGGCGTCGGACTGTCTGCGCTCCGGTCAACTTGTTGATCCTCCGCCCTGCAGCTGCACTAAGGTCTTTGGGGCTGATTTCAAATGATTTACCCCCTTTTTCTCCTTATAGGAAAAAAAAAAATATTTATGACCGAATAGGCTTCCTACTTAAAAGATTTGTGTGTGAACTGTCCTGAGTTAGAGCCCCTGCACAGTGAGGGAGGGGGGGCTCAAACATCCCTTAATGTGAAGTTTGGTCGACAGTTTCTGCAAGTTAAATAATAAACTACACCTAAGCACTGGGGAAACAATACAGGTCAGAAACTACGACGAACAATACTGATTAAAAACAAATTAAAAGTGCGATTAAGTCGGTTTAAACGTAAGAAACAAAGAGCGGCGCGATTTAAAGGTATTTGATATGAAGCCTACTGTTGCACTGCTTGTAATACTTTCAATTAAATGCCTTAATATACACTTTTTAATTTCGCACATTTGTAGCGACGCACCGCACCGCTTTACACAAAACACTACATTCCGCTTGTTTTAAAGTCCGTGTCCTCATCCCGCAAAAAAAATAATTCTGCTCTCCACCGTCCCGCAGTGTCAAAGTCTCGCGCTCTACTCTTCTCGCTGAGCTGCCACGCGCCTGTCGCGTGCGGGAGTGTACATGTCTATAGTGGCGCGGGGACTCTTGTAGCAGCGTCGACCCTGCGGGGCGTGGTTTCTACACCCCCCCCCCTCCCAAACAGCGGTGATGTTGTGTCACCGGGAGTAGATGCAAGAGGCGGCTGAACCGTGATCTCCACTGGGAGGCTGCTGGGTGAACATGCAGCTCAGACACAGGCAGTGCCAACAGAAGCTGGCAAATACTGTATGTTAACATTCATTTGTGCTACAGAGCTCGCAATGCAGTCTGGTGCTAGGACAAAAAACATTTCTATTAAATACTACTATTCAGCCAGTTAGTTTTTTAAAAAATATTCAGGGAATATTTATATCTAGAAGATTTAAGATAAGTTAAAAAATGTTTATTCTTATTTTCAGGTCCAAAGGTCCAAAACCATGCATATTTTATTATCATATATGAGAAAAACAATTATTGTCCTGATATTTGAGAGGATGTAACCAGACAAATTTGCATTTAACCTCAAAACACAAACTGACTAATTATCAAAATGTGAAAAAAGTTATGTACAACTTTAGCAGTCAGTCAAAATTTACAGCTCCTTTAGGCTGAAATAATGAAGTTCAGATCTCTGAGTAGTCTGAGTGTTATTGGACGCATTTTATGATCATTAAAAGCTCTGCCTGAAACAATCACAAATTAGCATGAGTTCATATGTTTGGAATGTGTCTCTTCTCTTTCTTTTCTCATGAAAGTGAAAACTAGCTACTGCATCACGAAAGAAAGCAGCTCTGATTTAACCGGTGTCTGGCCTTGACAAAATACATCTGTTCTGTCGCTGTCCTCCTCCCTGTCCACCTCCCACCTCTCTTCAGTCTCTCCTGTGGTCCAGATGGGACTCTCTCTGCTCTCTGAGCAACAGCCATTGAGGCCTGGCTCGCATTGTAACGTGAGAGGCTGCAGCAGGCACACGGGCAGGCAGGAAGCACTGGGAGAGATGGATGGATGGATGGATGGATGGATGGGATGGATGAGGTGGCCAGATTGGACTGGGGGACAAAGGCACCACGGCTGCCCGAGTGCCTTCCAGGCTGGTCGTGGAGTGGCCACTCCAAGCCTCCCTGGAGGCCGGCCCTTCTCCACCCTGCACACACACCACTCCTCCACATCGCACAGCTGGCCGCAGGAGATGAGACAGGCGGCGGACGACGGAGGTGGACAGCTGAGGCATTGAAATATATATTAAGCTATACCTTGTGACTATACCGCAGAAAACTAAAGCAACTAGTCATTTGAAGATGTTAAAAAAAAAAAAAATCCACTTATTTTCTCTTACAGTTGAACCACTCAGATCTTTTGGCCAGCGCTACAACCACCAACCAGTTGGCAGTGTGGAAAAGTTGGCTGCAGTTTAACTTTTGGGCAATATTGCCCGTTGGCATACAATCACACGTTAACATTGCTGTGTCGCCCACCTATCACTGTGGCACAGCTGTCACTGCAGCTAGCAGTCTGTACCCCAGTAATCAGATATATGCATATCTCCACTTTCACACAGGGAGTATGACAGTCTGGTTTCTAGTCGAACGTACTGTCAGAAGATGATTGCCAAAATCAGGATTTTTTTTTTTTTTTGAGCAGCAGGGAGAATGGAGGTGAGGTGGTGTCTGTGTGTAACATGGAAGTTACCTTAAGTTGGGTTATCTTATCCTATCTTATATTTTACCCTTTAACATTGACGTTTGTTGTTACTGACCACTGAGTCGGTTGCTGTGGAGATATAATAGATTCAGTAAGAATAAATTGGTATTCCTCTGGTCTTCTCTTTCACAGCTCTGACTGAAGCTTCAGTGAGTAAACTGATGAAGTTGGTGTTGTTTCAATCCCTGTGTGCAGGCGGTCAGGTTCCTCTATTCCAAGGGGAATTGAGAAAGTATATGAGACCTGAAACTAGCTTCTGATACCACCTTAGCCTGAGACTTCTTGGATTCTGTGGTCGCAGGGTTTTGTGCGTGCGTGTTTCTCAAAGACTGTGTGTTGAATGGTCCTGTCTTAAGTTGTATTTCATTTCAGGGAACTTCACCCTTGCGTGTTTCATGTGTCACTGGCTTTTCACAGTTTTTATTTTAGCATTTAGGACCTAAATTAAGACTTCTTAAAAAAGAAATGGTAAAGTACTGCTGTATTTTACCCAGATTCATTAACATCATCATGAATATGTTGCAAATGAACTTCCATTTTTTACTTTGGAGCTAGTAGTGGTAATAGTTCTCAGAAAAGTTAACATTTAGATATTACAGTTTTAACTGGGAAACTCCGTATGTGAAGGAAAATCCTGTGATATGACCGAAAGCCTCAGAATCACTACGGACCTTTTGTCTTTTCTCATCCAACATATGATGTGTCTTAAACTCTAACTAATGACAAGCTAATTTTAAACAAGGGATCCACTAAGTCTGGTTTCATAATCAAGAACCTCTAATCTAATAAAGACTTAAATCAGATGTAAACTGGTTGCTAAACGTCTTGAACACAGTCCGATCAGATGCAATCGTGTGGAAACAGGAAGTCACTGTCGCATCACAAGCAGTAGCATGACTCCCAGATTTTACAGTTTTAAAGAGGCCACATTATATTTTTAATTTAACAGATAATCCAGGATTAATGAAGATATACAGTTAACTGGTCTTAGTCAAATCATCTTACATTTTGAAATGTTTTTTTTCTTAGTTAAGTACTTACATATCTGCTTTTGCTAACTGAGGCAATATAAAGGGGTCATAAAGGCTAATGTTGTTGGTTTAATGATAGATATTTCAAAAATAGCCTGCTCCTTATTACCTCTTTTATTCCAGACTCTAAACTGGTTGAGTTAACAAGCTAACATCAATTGTTTCAGTTAGCTCAGGTACATTAGCTAAGCATCAGGTACACCTATCACTTGTGTGTAAATATCTAGTAGCAGCTAATCTTTGCATAAAAACCCTGTAGATGATGGATAACAATCCAATTGTCAGAATAAATGTTGAAACTATACATTTCTGCAAACCACATGAGAGTTAAAATTGTATGTTTATTATGTAGAAATTTTACATTTCTGTTGTCAATTTACGTTGTAAGAACACATTTGATTTAGTCTAAGCACAAACACTTTGTCAGGCTAAGGAAAGATTTTGTTTTAGCTTAAACTTCCTGGTTTTGCCCGGCACTTTGTTAAAAAAAATCTTGGTTTTGTTGGTTGAAACAGGAAGCTAACGGCGGTCCTGAGCAGGGGTCTGCTGTGTGTTGTTACGAATTGTTTTTCTGCGGAAACATACACATTTTATTCTTGGGACTGGGTTAAATCTTTGTTTAGTAAGCACATATGCTACACAGTGCATAGGCCAAGTTCAGAGGCCTTAACCACCAGACTATATGACCTTCTGCAACCAGTGCAGACAGAACACAGCAGGAACATAAAGGGTCAACATTTGAAGCTTTCCATGCAGCAGGACTCTGTTTCCTTCTGCTGTATCTCTTTGTTGCAGCAGAGCCCACTTCCTTATAACCCTAAACCCTCTGACCGCAGTCATCTCGCTCTTACTCAATCTTAATCTATTTATACAGCACAGAGGGAAGAGAGAGTTAATGTAGGAAACACACTCCTTTCTGTGAAAACAGAGAACAGCTCACTCCTGGCTGATTCATTGCTCTGTCCTATGCAATCTCTGACCACCCATGCTCGTGTTGTTTCTCCTGAGGTAAATTATGTGTCTGGTGTTTGGAGAAAGGCTGTACCGGTAGGGCATTAGCTGCTAGGTGCTGCCATAACACATGCATTCAGGTGTAACACATGTGCTGGATTAGCCATGTACACATCCATAACTCCTCAGGTGATTTTTGAAGAAGATGAGGTGACAGAAGAGGAAACTGTTGCATCTTTTAAATCCTTTGTGGACATAGTTAAGACGGTATGTAGACTCGCTGTAATATTTAAGGATTACATAGATTTTTTTTTATGTCCAGCAGGAATTTTCTGATCACTGGATAAAAATCTTCCATCCTGGCAAAACACTGATCAACATCCCCACTGGCAAGATGCTGTTCACTGTCTTTGCGCAATCAAGTGTAATTTATTGTTCATAGAGAAAGATTGAAAAATGTTCTCCCTCTGACATCCAGAATCTCAAACCTGGATCACATATCAGAGAGACCGGGGTTGTGTCTGGAGTCATTCCCTTACTCTTGTCATTTTAATATTATTAAATAGGCAATTTTATGTAGAGGGCGGGGCTGTAGTCAAGATTTTAAAAATACTGATTTCCCCCCAGGGCACTTCCACCAGACACCAAAATGAAAGGTCCTAAATTGTTTTAAATATTTTGATTTATTATGCTTCATTATTTATTAGCTTTTCTAAGGAAATTCCTCTGCTGGTAAGAAAGTCTCTAAAGTTCTCACAGCAGAGAGTCTTATAGGTTTGTCAGGTCAAAAACTCTGTCTGCTCTGATCACTTTTTAATCTTCTTTATGATATTTTGGTTGTGAAGTGTCATAAATAAAGAGTGAGTGTCCAACAGTGTGAAGGAGTCAACACAACTAAGTTGTAATTCAGATGATTTTCTCAGAAGTTTGTCTCTTTTTTTTCCTGTAATTATTCCCAGATTACAAGGTTCTTTCTGGGAAACATTTGGACCAGTAAAATAAGAAATTACTGTTTTATTTTCCAAAAATTAAGATTAAGCGCTGTTTCAATGCCCTCTCAACGCAGCCAGGAATAAAAATTTTGGTGGAAAAACACTAGATCTGTAATTGTTGAAATTAAAGAAGTGTAGAATTTTAAGCTTTTATTTTAAGAATTATAATCAATAATATGACTTGTTATTCAGATTATCACAGCTCCTAAAAAGTTGTTTGATGCCTAAAAATGGAAAGGTCACATCATGACTGACAGCTAAACATGACTCACACTTGAGTCAGACGACTGTACAGGTGAGACCTCAATACTGTGGCTCCATCCACTAACCACTACTGTGCAGCCTTTGACTCAAAATGGTTTCAACAGCTCGAGGTGGCAGCGCCTGTATCAGAGATATTTTGACAATTTTGTAAATTTTGGTTTATTTTCTATATTTTACTAATTTTTAAAAAATCATTTTTAATGGTAGATAGTGCTCCCTTAGCTGACTGACATAGCAACTCTGTGCCCCCTTCAGTTTTCAAGCAGTTGTGAGACAACATGGGAACTATAGGGCCATTTCAGACCAAATCAAATTTTGCTTCCTACCAGTCCACAACATGGCACTGTAGTCCTACTGCTCATGATAAAATGAATGGGAAAACCACCTGATTTGGTCCGGAAAGGCCCTTACTTTGGTTTAGGGAACTTGCAGCCTTAATTCACTGACAGACTGTGGCCCTTACTACACATTTAATGCTCAGCTGTTAGCTTTGTGGCTGACTCATCTCTCTGCTTGCATGGACACAATTTCCTCTTACAATCAGTCTACGGTGGTTTGATCGACCCAGCTCGCTTGAAACCTTGACTGAAGTGATATTTAAAATATTTAATTAACCTGCTGCTAGATGTTATCCACAATGGAAAAACGATTTAAGTGGGTGAAGCTGAGCTGAGCTGAGCTGTACCATGTAGGTGACAAGACTTATATGTAGGCTAATAAGCCAGGTGACAAAATTAAAAAAACAAAGCAAAAACTGAACACCACTCAAGTCCTTCATTTCAATGTTTAAATTAGCCTTTCCTGCCCTGCCTGTGTAATGCATGATGAGAGTAGCTCTTAATTGTTCTCTACATGTTATGAAGTGGGATAATTTGACACGACTATGGTTAAAATTCTCACCAGACAGGTGAACAACACCAGAAAATGATAAACACATGACACAGTGAGCTTAATGGTGGATAATGATTGATTTTGGACACAAACCAGGATCATACGACAATCACCCGTCAGCTTTTTCTGAAAGGACGGAGAAGTTGAGTAAATCCGGACTGCTGCAGACGTTTCCTTGCATGGCTCGCTCTGTTTCAAGGAGCCGCTGAAGGTGTCTTGTCGTCCCTCGCATGCAGATTCGCTGCTGTAAGCACATTGAAGTGGTCAGGTGGATAATTGAGAGCCAGTGCTTTTAACTGATCACAACAACAAAGGTTCTCACGGCCCTAATCCTCTTTGGCTCTTATCTCTCACCCCTCCTCACCCGTCACCCATCTCATCGGCTCACGTAGGATCAGACCTACCAGCACAGACTTTCTCATGCCTTTCTCTTTTGGCATGCCTCTCGCTATCCTTATTACCTTCCCTTTCTCTTTCCTCCCAGATTATCTGTCTCACACCGCCATCGTTCTCTTGTCCTGTCTGTTTTTTTTGTTTTGTTTTGTTTTGGTTTAATTTCTGTCTCTCTCACTTCTACCAGTTTATCTGTTCTTTCCCAACCAAGGGCATCTTGGTCTTTGAGGACCCTCTTCACCCTTTGACTAACAAAAGCTGAGTCACTTTTGAAATGAAGAGCTAGTCTTTGAAAGACACTTGCTAAGCCCCATTTGAAGAGAAGCTTCAGTCGCTTATCAACAATAGATTCAGCCCTGTGTGTGTGGACTATGATCAAGCATAAGGCGCCTCATTCGTGATGGTGGGAAATTAAGCAGCAGCGGGAGAGAAAAAGCATTTGAACAACAACTTTCTTCGGCTGCGGCATCTTTACATCTCTGTGATGTAATTACATTAAATCCTCCAAACCTGCTGTGTTTCATATTGCCACCAGTTTTTTTTTTTACTTCCCCACAATGACAAGCTCCGCTCCAGTTAGTCCCAGCCAGCACAGGTTAATGTGGCCATTTACTTTGATATCAGCAGAATGAATCAACCTTTAAAGGCTATTAGTGTTATTAAAAATACCCCAGAGGGAGCAGCTATGGCTCGTGTATTTGCAGCGTGTGTGTGTATGTGTTGCAGTTAGCTTTAGATTATTGGGACTTATTGGAGTAACAAGCTAATGGAATTAAGGTGCTGGATTTCATGCACTGTTGCCAAGATTCGGCATTAAAAGGATGTGTGCTGAATAAATAGTGCTTTAAGTAGATGAGATTCCGACACAGGAGAGATTCGCTTGTCAGAGCTGCATTGTTTGCTTGGCTCCTGAGCCAGTGAAACTGTCAAGTGTGCTAGTGGCCGCGGTTAGACGGATGGATGAAGGATTCAGAGAGCTGGTTTCTCATCTGAAAGCGCTTTTTTTTTTAAAAGAAAGCTGAAGTTGACAAACTCTTCAAATGCCACAAGCAAAGAAAACTTTCCTCGGCTGTGCAGTTTTTCTACGCATGAAGCAGTTCTCAAAAGAACTGCTGGAAGCACAGCTAAAGATACCAACACCCTCTTGATGAAAAAAGCAAGGATTTCTATACAGATCTATATTTGCCAGCTAATTACGTACATGAAAAGCGAAATCAAAATGAAATCCAAATATTTACCAAAATAAACTCATGTTTTGTTTCATTTCTCCGTCAGCGGTGCCAGAACAGAGTCCTCTCCATTACAGATAATTCATCTGATGTTTGTGTTTGTTGGTGGATTAGCTGGGAGGCGTTGCTGTTGGCCCAGGCTGTAAAACACTCTCATCTGTATTTTAATGGACTACGAAGCAGTGGGAGGATGTGGCTCCGTGCCACAATTTCATAGTGAAAGAGGGGATCGTATGTAGCAGGTAATCTATTTGTGAGAGTGTTTTATCCGTATAAATGGAATTAGCGGCTGGTTTGACGACACATTAAAAAGGCAACACTGAGTGTGTGTGTGTGTGTGTGTGTGTGTGTGTGCGCGCGTGTGTGTGTGCCTCCGTGCCCGAGGAGCCATATTTGATCGACCCTAATTGGGATTCTGTGCAAAAAAAAAAAAAATGTTTCCTTGCCTTAATGATGCTGGGGATGTGAGGTAAAATAAATGAAACTCATTGGTATGAAATTAGAGAGCACACACAGACTTGAAGTGGGAGTGGATTCACAGAATCCACGTGGCATGAAATCAACAGTGAAAGAGATACAGCTGTATGTAGATGTACGTATGAAGTGCATTAGTTGCAGCAAGTAAGATGGGAGCGATTATGTTTGCTGGTGTGATGGGGTCTTTTCACAGAAGCTGCCATAAATTTGACTTAAATGTTCGGTCGTCGCTTCCAGTTTCCTGTAGAGATGAAGAGTGGTCGCAGAACCTGCAGATGCTATATTTCCTACATTTCACAAGTGAATGTTTGAAAGTTGAAAGCAAAACGACAGCATGCATGCATCACACACAGTCACACACACACACACGCACACACACATGCAAATACACACGCATACAGAGCTTGCAGATGGTAGGGTCTCTCTAACCCGGCTCTTTGTAGCCCTTTCACAGTGTGAGTAGAGGAAGAAAAGGCTTGTCTTTTATCAGGCACTGAACACAGCAGTGTTGACATTGGGATGGCACCTAATTAGGTTAGGCCCAGCACAGCATGCATGGTTAACTAGGCTGGCCTAGGCCTCAGGCTTCACAGATCCCAAGTTGAATGCCACACTACAGCTGAGGAATGATACCTACAACTACTAATGTACTTTTAATGTCATCCATCTTCTAAAAATATGACCACAACGAACGCACAGAGCCGCAGCTATTTTTCCTCTCTCTCTGCTAATAGCAGGTAAAACTCTTGTTGCTGGCAGAATGATAAAAACTGTGGGAGGTGAGATTTAAACAAAAGCCAAGTTTTGTCAATCAGTTATAAGTTGCCATTACTTTTTATAAAGCAAGCCGATACACTGAATAGACTGTTCATATTTTGTTAACAATAGGGTTTTTTATACATCCTGTAGCAAGAGGTCAGCAGATACATTTGTTGATTCAGGAGCAATTTCCAGTGATTTGTCTTAGTGGAAAAATACAGCATCGCTTAACAGAGGTTCAACAGGGCAGGAAACATGGTTATAGAGGAGATCGGACAGGTTTTACACAAGCTAACAGTTTAACAGATTAACCTCTGATTTATTAGTATAGCAGCCATAATGTTATTTGTTATTCCTAAATGCAGGAAAAATATAAGTTTGCATGACTAAGGTTGGAAAAGGAAGCTGGTCTGTGAAATGAAATTGATGTAAATTACTTTTTTTTCTTTTCCAAATAATTTTAACTTATTTGAAATCATAGTCAGCATGAATTTGGTGGTTTGCAGGCCAGAGGCTTTTGTTTGTTTCGTATTGTTGCCTGTTGCTAACTTCAGGTGTAACTACAGTCAGAGTGAAGAAACCAGTCTGCAAACATGACTGGAAGTAACATGAAAAAAAATAAAATTATTACTTTGTTTATGAACATTTCTGCATCAGTTAGATAAGAACAAATCAAATAATTTAGATTTTATCTGAAGGCTCAATAATTTGCTAAAGCAGAGAGATTGAGTGCTTTTATAGCAAATGCAGCTCAAACAGAAGTTAAACGTATATTTGTTAGGGGGTTTTGAACAGGGACAAAGTATGCAGGGTAAGCACAAAATGAAGTAAGTTGTCTATTTTTGCACCGAGGCATCACTCGGTACAAAAATGTGCCTCATTGATGAGATTTTTGGACAACAGCGGAGGTCTGTGGAACAGAGGAATAAACTATAAGCCCTATGAAAGCTGTAATAATAAGCTAGATCAGATACACAGAAAGCACTTTTTGGGTTTTGGCCTTTGGGGTGCACCAGTTTAGAGTACTGCAACCAACAGGGCTGTAAAAAGCCTCTTTTTGTCCACTGACTAAAGGAGCGAGTGGGACAGAGGGAGGCTGACAGAAGCTCTGTTTGGGTTTAGTTTCACAGTCCTCTTACTTCCCCCAAGGGGCCGCGCTTTGTAGCATCATTAACAGTTTCCTTGTGTGGAATCCCCTTCTCTGATTCCATTTCCGCTTTATTGCCAGTTTGGCCTCACTGAAATGAGATGGTCAAGCTGGAAAGGGGATGTGAGCTGAAAAAAAGAGGATATGGTGTGGGAGTATCCAATCTCTGTGCTGACATGTGACTCTGATGATTAACAAAATGACTTTTTGACTCATTGCTGCGACAGAATGCAGAAACGCAATGTGTCAGTGCTGATGGGGATGCAGATGCAAAGTAAGACTGGCAACAGAACATCTTGGCCACTTAAGGTCACATTAGCTCCTCGCAGGTGTCAGGGTATGAAATGAGATCATTTGAATGTCTGAGAGTGGGTAAAGGGAGGAGAGGAGAGCGTCTGGGCTGCGTATAAAGAAAGACAGAAGGAGAGAGGAGGAGGAGGGAGAGTAATAGGAAGAGAACAGGAGGGAAGGAGGAGGAGGAGGAGGAGGAGGAGAGGGTGTCCGGTCATGCTCAAGCCCGGCGTCTTTGAGTGAGAAGAGGGGAAAGACACAGGGAGAAAGAGGGGGGAAAAAGAAAGGAGAGCGCTTTGCAAGCCACCCAGGCTTCATTACCACGTCAATCTGAGGAGAGAGGGATAGAGAGGGAGAAACAGGCCGGCCAGAGCCCAGCAGTGGGGCCGGATCCATATGGTGCTGCCGGCTCTGGAATGAATAGTGAATGGAGCGGCTGGGCGCTGGGCTGCTGGAATCTGCCTCCAAGCCTTTGTGAACAGGATGACCAAAGACAAGAGGGAGCTCTGCAGATGGCCCGGGCTATAAATAGGTAGCTAGTCTATCTCCGTGCTGTCACTCTTCTTGTCTATCTGCCTCCCAGCTTCCCCTCACCCCACCCCACATGCTGCCAGGCCCCTGGACACCACTAAACCCAGGAAATAAAAGCCTATGGTTGCATGCCTCTGTGATATCACCACCAGGCTGAGAGTCTGAGTCGTCCTCCCCAACTTCAAATATTTATCACAGAGACTTGTTACAGATGCCGAAGAGGTATGGGACCCGGTTTTGCGGGGGGAGTGTGTGAGTGTGGCCTGCAGAGAGAGGGAGAGAGAGAGAGAGAGAGAGAGAGAGAGAGATAGGGAGTCGCTAAGTTGCTCAAACACGAGGCAAGGCGGCAGAGAGATTGAGCAGTTGTGTTTTCAGTCCAAACTTCTCGCAGATGGACTTTAAAGTGAGTGATAAATCCGTGTCCAGATTGAGGGTCCTTTTGTCATTAAACTAAGCCTTAGCACTGCTG
The DNA here is from genome assembly GCA_029814765.1 of Acanthurus leucopareius. Lineage (NCBI taxonomy): Eukaryota > Metazoa > Chordata > Actinopteri > Acanthuriformes > Acanthuridae > Acanthurus > Acanthurus leucopareius. Next base: position 390,333 of record JAQMCX010000017.1, on the reverse strand, counting down.
TCCATCTGGCTCTGTGTGTGTGTGTGAGCGTGTGTGTGTGTGTGTTTGTGGTGTGTCTTTGTGTGTAGACACTGGACATGATCCGGTAGCGGGAAGAGCACTTCAAGCCCTCCTTTTAAAGTGTTGCTGACTGTAGCACACTGTAAGCTAGCCTTCTGCTCTTACTTGTCATACTTTCTTTTTTTTCTCGCACACACGCACACACTCTACCCCCAGTTTTTGTAAACACATCTCTAGGCCAGCGTGTGCTTTGTCTGTAACAGCCCCAGACTCTGAGGTGCCCGATCTGTGAGGTAACGCCAAAGATAATTGTTAGGAATGATGGAGCTCAGAAACAGACCTGTGGAGACAGAGTAAAAGATGACGTGTGTGTGTATATGCGTGTGTGTATGTGAGTGTCTGTGTGTGTCAGTGTTTAAGAAGTAACCCACTAGTAAACAGAGTGAAGCAAGTGCCTGGATGACTTACGTCTGGACCACACAGAGCAAAAGGCATCAATCAGGCTGGTGCCGCGTAAAAGCTGTGGCATTGCAAAAAAACCGGGGCTGGGTGGTATCAGTGAGAGAGAGTTAGAGACAGACAGACAGACAGACAGAAAGACAGACAGACAGGCTGTGAGACAGACAGGCAGACAGTGAGAGAGAGCTCTTTCCAAAATGACCAGGTTTCTGTACCATCCAATGCATTGTTATGTTCCAAGTTTTATTGTTTTGTCCAGTTGGAGTTGCGTACCAGCTGCTGGCCCTGTGTGTGTGTGTGTATGTGTGTATGTGCGTGTGTGAGTGTGTGAGTGTGTGAGAGAGATTGTGTGTTTGTGCGAGTGTAATGACGGCGCACTCTAAACACCATTCCGACATGTAATGGCTCTCTTGTGGTGAAAGCAACCAGGTGCTCACCGCAGGCGACATCACCGGGGTCAGTCGCTGATGTGATGCACCGGCTCGGCTTGATGACATCATCACCCGCCTTCTCCTTGACAGATTTGGTTGAGCCGACCGAGCAGCTTGTGCATGTGTGAGTGTGTGTGTGTGTGTGTGTGTGTGTGCGAGTGCGTGTGTGTGGGTGTGAGTGTGCGTGTGTGTGCAGCGAAAAAATATCTTAATTAAGTCATTAAATCTAGTATTGAGAACATTAAAATCATATTTTTCCCAGAACCGATGAAAATGATCTTCCAAAAGCTAATTAGCAGATAATTTCAGCTGTTTCCAAAATGCATCAAATTGTTTCAAGATTTTCCTGAGGTCAAGTAATATCTTAAGCATATTTACACTCATTTTGAAGTGAAACTGCTTTGGAAAAAATTACTTCTCTCTAACAGCAGGTATTGTTCTGCTTCTAAATGAAACCATGATTTTAGAGACTCAATATGAGAAAAAATGGCTTGTTAAGAAGAACACATTTTGTGGTTTTATGGGGAGAGAAAACTCTTTGAGGCCCTTCCCATTTAGAGGCCCTCTGTCTGTTTAAACTCCAACCGATGCCTTGTATCTCTATCTTTCCTCCTGGAACATGGTACGGAGCAGAGACAGATGTCTTTTTGCAAGTTATCCAACCAAACAGTCAGATATGCTGCTCCAAGAAAATAAAAAATACAGTGTTTATCGGCTAAAGTGAGTTTTTGTTTTGTTTTTTTTTTTTTGGGAAACAGCCGTTATCCATCACAATGGTGTTGCGTTGTGTCACACCAGCCCAGAGGTTGTCTGCTGCTGTTGCTGCGGTGTTCGTCTCAGAGAATACGCTATCATCAAGCGTGCTTTATGCAGAGGAGCATAAAAATATCTGTGCGGTGGCGCCATGACATCACTAAGGCTCTATTTGGGTGGGGAAAAAGGTCATGTAATTGCGACATGCTCTGTCATTAGAAGGGCAGAGTGTCATTATATTATATGAGTTACTACAAAGATTAAAAAAAAAACAAAAAAAACATTCTTCTCTTGCTTTGACCTCAAGTTTCTGTTGGTGTTTCCCTTGTTTGGATATGTTTCTCTGTCTGTCTGCGTGCTCGTCTGCTGAAAGCTTCGGCCCCCAGCTGGCAAGGGTGTGATTCAGCTCAGCTCCGTGCTGTTCAGGCAAATAGTGCTGTGAGGGACTTAGGGCCTTGACACACCAAGTCATAAATCAGCTGTGTGTCTGTGTTGGGCCATTGATGAGCGTCTGTTGGCTTCATTTTGGCCACATAGTTGGCTAAAATCAGCCCTTGTAGTCGACTTGACAACAGATTCGGCATGTTGAATTGGCGGTGGAGCACATTGGTGAGTAAAAAACTCTGATTGGTTGTTCCCCTTACGAAAATAAAGTCCTGGTAGTTAGTGTTTTGCCTCTGAACGACTGGCCTGATAGATTCCTTCACATGGAAACTAACACTTTTGTATTCTCTTGTGGCAACCTTTATCAGCCCTGCTGGCTCTGATGGGTCCCTAACCTGATTGGCAGCTACAGCTTGACATCAGATTGTTGTCTTTTAAAAGCTGACTCCGCTTTTATCTCCTTTTTATCTTTCTTAGGTGATCCAATCGGAAGCGGACTGCTCTAAATTCATGCCTGAATGCACCCAGGACACACTGAGATCAAACTGCTCAGATCTCATTCAGAGGCTAATGGCCACATTATTTAAGTAATGTATACGTGGATGTATCTCGGCCCACATTGCAGGACCACCTACTCGACTGAAGTTATAAGTACACCACACGACATGTGTCTGTTTGTCTCAGCGTGTTTGCTAATACTGTTGGGCAACGGGGGTTAAAAAACAGGACGTCACTCCTCTGCAAACAGAAAGATGCACATGTTTACTTGCATATAGGAAGAGGAGGTCGAGACACATCTAGTGACGTACTATTATGCCAGGTGTGAACTGACTTACTCAAAACTGTCCACTTGTGATCAGATCACCCAAGAAGCATGTTAATGCCAGGTGTAAACAGGGTCTTAGTGGGTTTAGACCACGGCAAGCGGGAGACCACCTCAGAGGGGAGGGATGAAGAATATAGAGGGAGCAGTGAGAAGCAGGACAGATGGGACAGGGATCAAGGCCCCGCGTCCGTCTGTCGGCCTGCCTCTCTGCCACTCTTTTTAACTTGTCTTCTCCCTTTTAATTCAGGTCTCTTAGCTACTATGTGGGACCAGATGACACTCAGCCTGTGAGTTTGTCTCATTATGACCGCATATGTCTTTTTACCACCGCTCTCAGACACTTTTTTTTTAATATATGTATATATATTTCTTTGCCCTTAGGACGTTCTATTTCTAATATATTGTTTTTTTTTTTTTTAGTTTGGTTGTAAAGGATTTTACCCAGCAGAGCTTAATCTGGCAACCTGCCTTTCCCATGACCCACCCCACCCCACCATTTACAACCACCACTCGCCACCACTGATACATGAACATAAAAAAGCAGCAGAAGATGACAGACAGTGAGACAGAAGTTGTTTTTGTCTTTTTCTTTTTCTCCCTCGCTTCCGCATATGGTCATCCGTTCTGCCTGTCTATCTGTCTGTCTGTCATTACAGTAAATCAGAGGGCTCTTCGGCTTTATCCGTGCGTCCTTCTGGCTTGGATGGCTGCAGCAGATGTTGGAGCCTGGGACAAAATGGATTTCCCCCCGCTGAGAGGAGCTTTTCTTGCCCTCCTTAATGGAGGCTCCTTGAAATGCTAATGCCCCACCATTAGTATAGTGGTGGTCTAGCATAGTGATGGTGGGAAAAAAAAAAAAGGGAAGACCATGATCCCAGCTGAAAAACCTTTGTCTCTTAACTACCCCTGGAAAATATACTCTGCTGATCCAGACAGACAAATGTCTAGTAGAGGTTTGAGAGGGAGTGAGAGAGAGAGACATTTGTTCCACCGCACACAGAGTCAAAGATGTGTGATGGCATCTCATCCACTGGCCTCCTCCTCCTCATTCCTCCCGTCTCTCAAACCTCCTACATCCCCTTCCTCAAAGTTTAGCTCAAAAGGAAGGATAATGATTATCAAGCATATGAATGGAGCAATAAAAATGCCCCATTTCTACTTTGCACTGAGCAACTGACATTGCGAGGATCAGGCTGCGGTTGCGAAATTAGGCGGCTTAACTCGTTGAAAACATTTGATGATCAGCCGCCGCTCGCTGTTATCGGAGGAATCAAACAGCGAAAAGCAAAGCTGCTTTGCCCGAGCAGCATGTACCACATGTTTACACTCCTGGAGGCGTACTGCAGGTACAGAGGAGGAAGAGGAGGAGGAAGGGGAGGCACAGCAGTTGTACGAATTTATATTTCTGCTTTGTGAAAAGAGGCAGCTTATGTGCAGATGAAAGGGTTTGCAGGTACAAGTGAGACAAACACTGGTGTAGCAGCGTATCATGCTAACTACATATGGTCATGCAAATCTGTGCCTGTTATGCTATACAGTGACTTCTGTGTTGCATGCAGAGCTAGAGGAGGCTTTTTGCTCTTTTGCTATTTCTTCCCTAACCCCACTCACTTACACACACACACACACACGAACACACATGCTCACAGATTTATCGCTCTGGACACTCTTGTCCCTGTCAGCAGCTGGCGGGCTGAGTCCTGTTTGAGCTTGTGTGTGAATGCTTGTGCATGAATGCGTGTGTGTGTGTGTGTGTATGTGTGTGCAGATCCCCAGTAAAGCCTGCTGCTCTGCTCTGCTGTGCTGGCCAGGCCATGTGGCCACTTTAAAGCTCCTTTCTGAGAGTCCTGTGAAGTTGTTAAGGAGCTCCACTACACTGGCAGTTGGCTCTGGGAATCCCTCTGCCAGCTGTAGCCTGCACACACCCCTCCCTGCCTCACTTCCCTCTCTCCGTCTCTCATGTTCTCCCTCTTATGCGTACACTCGCTCGTTCCTCTGTGTTCGCTCCCATCTCTCTCCTCTCTTTCTGTCTGTATTTGTTTGTCGCCCGCTCTCCGTCTCTCTGTCTGTTTCTCATGTCCTCTTTCTCCCTCTCCCTGTTTCCCATCTCTCTGTCTGTTCCTCGTTCTGACCGCGGTATCTGCATAATCTATGTAGTGAAACATCATTGCGGACCTTCTGTCTCTTCTGGCTCTGGTCCGGCTGCACATGTTTTCTCCTGTATACCTGCTCAGATCGCTGGAAATGCACTTTGGCAACTGATATGGAGCCACGTGTGGCACTGATGGCTATCTAGAAAAAAAAAAGTGTGTGGGGAAGATAGTTATAGAAAAAATACAAGCTGCATGGAATAGACTGCACCATTAATTCTGCAAAATCCTAACATATATTTGCAGAATATATTCAAACTAAAAATTTTCTATAATAGTTTTTGTCTAGCTCTCTCACACTTTCGGCTTTTTTTTTTTTTTTATTGGCTCACACACACTCTCTCACAAACACTGGAAGGTTGCATCCCTCTCTGAATTTGGCTGACCTTTCATCGAGAGCAGAGAGCAGATGCACCTGTGTCCTGTTCCCTGGCTTATACTCCCAAGGTCTGCAGTGCACATCTGCTTGAGTGCACTTGCTTGTACACACAAGGAGGACATTTGCTTGTATTGTCATCAACTCCATTTGCGGTGGAAGTCCCTGGCTGCAGGGTTATAGATGAATTGTCGAAGAAGGCCAAATCTTCAATATCTATTCGCTGATCTGCTGATATTCACTGAGGGCACTTGTGAACTTTTTTTTTTTTTTTTTTTTTTTTTTACCAAGGAACACCACTGTAGTCCAAAAACTTTTAAAATACATGAATGAGCCACAGTGTTAAAAAGAGTGATGTGTTTTTCATCATGATGACCATGGGCACCCTTAGTTTGACCAATCT